>CM057820.1:119799536-120244536 GCA_030067965.1 Latrodectus elegans | reverse complement strand
TGACTCAATGCCCAGGCATATAACTGCTGTTATTACTGCCAGCTGTGGTTGTTCTGGGTACTGATTTCTCAGGATCTATATCTTGCCAAATTTTTTGAAAATTTAATCACTTGTTATTTCTAGTATAATATATTTGTCCAATAAATATCATTTTGTTATCTGAAGTTCTTCCTGGTGTAGCAATTTTAATGGCCAGTAGTGTATTTCATTACTTTTGTGCGGACAGTATTTTATAAATATATTAGTGAGTAAAAATTTAATTTAAATTTTCATGGAAGTTTAATTTAGTTTTAAATATGGAAACTAAGTAATTAATAATTTTACTTAAGATACTGTTTTAGACTCTTGAAAATGCTTTTACTATTATAGCTTATATTGATTATCAAGAATAAATATGATTATTATTGAAACAATGAATGTTTTGAAAGCATGTCTTTTCTTGGGGTTGATATACATGGAAAATAGTGAGAGGAATATATCTACACTTAATTTACATTTTTTGAAGATTATTTAGAGTGTCTCTTTTAAAATCCACATTTTTTTACCCGTGTAAATGGAAATTTGCATATTACCCTCGTATTCTTAAGAAGAAACCAATTTAAAAAAGTTTTTTTAATGTCTCTTTAGGAATATAGTCTAGATATATTATTTTTAAGAAAAATAGGGGAAGATGATGTGTGTGAAATATACAGTGATATTTCGTTGAATAACTTGGTATCAGCCTTTATACGAAATATGATGCATAAAATGAAACTTTTCTTATGAACTGTTTTATTTTTATTATAACTTTTAAGGGAATTCTTATATTACATTCTCTAAAGTTTTGCACTGCTATATTTTGAGGAACTGTTAAATAAGATATGCAAAAGAGATCTCACATCAACTTGACTGTGAAATAAAAATGTGTAAATTTTAAGCGAAAATGAAAGATAATTTAATTACGGAAATTGAGATCTTATTTTAGTTGCATGACATTAAAGTGACATATGTCATACTGAACTGTCTTACTCGTCTAAACAAATATCTTTTTACCAGTTTAATGAAAGTTCAACAGCAAAGAAAAATAATAGAATAATTCCTCCTTTTTTAAATAAAAATTTTTGCATCTTAAAGCATATTATAAAATTTAAAAAAATCCTTAATATTTTGGGTAGTAAATTGACGACACAAATTTTGTGTAAAGTAACAGCATAAATTATATATATTTAATAATGTTATAAATTTTGTAACTGTAGTTGAAAAGAAGTATCATAAGCTGTATTTTTATTTTAAAAATTTATTTGTCTTTTATATCTATTGTTAAAGTATAATTGTTTAAATATTTAATTTTTGCTATGAATTCAAATAAATAACTAACATATTATACATATAGTCTTCAACATTTCATGTATATGTTGATTGAAACTGTGAAATAGCTCTGTATCATTGTAATTAAAAACTGAAAATAATGGAAAAAAATTTATTCAAGATGCTTTGCGAACAATAATATTTCAATATCTAGCTGACAATTCATGGGTAGCTGAATATTCTTATCCTATACAGTTGTCGTGGGCCAGCTAGGCCGACATTAAGGGGTGAGTTTCTTAACGTTTTCAATTGAACAATATTAAGGTGTGGTTTTCGAATTCCTCACTACACACATGCCATAGATTCCCGCGTTTATAGGGTAAGGAAACATTCACAACCCATTCATACAAAGACAGGATAGATAGAGAGAGAATGTACATCCATATGTGAACTGGGATTCGAACCCAGGACCTCCCTATCCACAGTCAGGCACGTTGACCACTAGACAAGTTGGGTATCCTACATAGTTAATTTTATCAATTTGATAAAAATAAATTTTCATCAAATTGATAAAATGTAATTTTATTTTTTGATTTGTTTTTATCGCAGAAAAGTATATTTCAATTTTTTCCTATATAATTAGTTAACTATTTGATTTATAACATGAATTTAAAAAATATTTTTCATTAATTAAAATTATGATATTGTACAATTTTTGTAAATGAAATTATACTTTAAATACTCATAAAATTTACTTAAAATAACGAATAATCAATTGTAAAGGACTAAAACTCTGACAGAAAATAGATCATTATGAAAATTTAAATATTTATGTTAGTTTTCTTAAAAAACTTTGCATGATATAAAAGAACATCAAACGGCATTTAGAATAAAAATAGATTTAGATAAAAAATGTCATGAATTTTTAAAAGAAATATTAATATACGTATGACAGTTGATGTTGTATTGCTTTCAAGTTATTTTCCTTATGAACTTCCAAACTTTTTTTAAATTCAAAAGGCTATTCAGAGAAACTGTGAATAGTTTTTCCCATCATTTTATGAATTTTTTTCCATTTGATTGATTATATTTTGCATATTTTTCTTCAAACTCATTTTCCAAATCTCATTTTGAAAACCATTTTTCGAATTTCCTTGCTTATTATCTCAAAAAATAAATGAAAACTGACAAATCAAAATTTGGATATAAATTGTGAATATTAAATAAGTTAATAAAATTACTTGTAATTATTCACTAATAAGAAAATACAAAAAGTTTTTAAATTCATCATGAGTTACAAACATCTTAATGCTTTAATTAATATGAAGAACCGATTAAAGATGACATCCACTTATATAAGGTATAAAATTAAATTTTATTGGCATCTTTTGAAACAGTAATTGATAATGATGAATGATAAATATTATCATAATAAAATGAATAATAAATATTATCATAACAAAATTTTGAGGATTTGAATTTTAAATGCAAAAATGTGTAATATCTTAAAAATTAGAATTAAACCATTAATATTGTATGAGTTTTGGGGAATGAAAGCAATTTATCCGGATATTGAAAAAATTATATATTGATTAACTAATGTAATTAAAGTAGTTTTCTCCATACCTTATGGGTAAGATTTTTTAAAATGCTGAAGTTATGAAAAATGAAATTGAATAATATTTTTTCTTAACTTTAACTACATTTGCTTTAGAGCTTTAGTTTGTAGTCTAATTTTTTACATTTTTATATGAATAAAACACTTAATATTTCTTTTGAAAACTTTCATGGTATACTAATAAAATTTTTATTATATTCTTAATATGGAGCAATAAGAACTTTACTATTATATTTCATTTCTTAGCATAATTGAAAATTCAGCATGTATATTGCATTTCATATATAAATTTTAAAACCTTATAAATATTATTAAAATACTTAATAATATTTCGAGAAATAAAGTAAATAAATATTACAATATAATTCGAATAATAATAATAATATAATAAGCACCAAAATATTTTCTAATAATTCTTTAAACTTTTAAAATAAAAGTAACATAATTTGCAATAAATAATTATATTAAATTTATATTGCGATTTTCTTATAATACTTCTGGTATATTATTTTATGAATGAATTTTGGGGTTGTTTTTTATACATTTAACTAACATGATAGATTCTATAAATTTAAACTTGCAAAAAGTTTCTATGAGAAATGATTAAAAAATTCCATAATATAAATATTATTAATTTAACTTATAAAGCTATTTCCATTCATTCGTCAATTAAAATATTTTATAATATAATTCTTTATGATAAGTTAAAAGGTAGTCAAAAATTACATGATTTATTTCAAATATATAAAATTCTGCAATTTTACTTTTTTGTGAATAATTTTTCCAACATAAACTAATTTTAAAATATAATTCAGGATTTAAGATGAGAGAAGCAGTTGTTTGAATAATTTTATAAAAAGTAAATTACATATTAATTCATCTGCCTAATGAAGCTCCTATGATTCAAATGAAATCGTTTTGAAGTAATTCATTAAAAATGAAAATATAATTGTCCACTGAATAAAATTATATCTCAGAATGTTCTTATGAAATTGATCTGAAAAAATGTTGAGCTGATGCTATTTCGGTGAAATAGCTTGTAATTTTCCTAAATCCGGTAATTTTATTCCTTTTTTTGAGAAAATAATAAAAACCTGATGATTACAATGATTTCGCGCAAGCTTTTTTTTTTTAAAGTAAATTACATAAAGTAAAATTGAATTTTGTGAAGCATTTTGAGAGAATTCGAGTATTTTCTCATTTATATTTTCAAAATGAATTACTACTCAAGGTGATTCTTTAATTTGAATTCTTATAAAAAAAGATTTTTCTCCAGAAATTATCTCAAAACATGGAAGGAGGTGAATAGAGAATATCAAATAGTGTTAGTTTTCAATTTTAGAAAGAATGACTAAAATATTTATAAATTTAAAATTCAAAACTATTCAAGTGAGAAGAAGCATTATTTTATATGGAGTATAACATACTAATTACATTATTTTGTAAATTTATTTTCTGTAACTATATATAAATTATTTTACGTAAGCTCATAAATTTCATTATCAGAGACTGATAAAAGTTTTTGAAATAAGAATAAGAAAATTTTTGCAAAAAAATTGGTCGGCAAATATAAAGCTTATAAGCTCTATGTAGAATAAACTCATTACTTGATCAAGATCTCTTATTACTAATTTATATTCCTCGAATTTTAAATCAACTATCCTTATCCTTTCAATTACAAATTAAATTTCACAAGAATAACTATAAATAGTTTTTATTTAAATCAAGAAAACAACAAAAAGAGAAAACTGAAAATTTAGTACTCTAACAGAGATTTTGAAATAATTTTAGACATTTGACTTATATGTGTCATTTATTTCAGAAATACTTTGTAATACATGTAAGTATTTTATTCTTCGTCTTACTTATAGTGATTATTATTATTTATCGAAGCTTAAACTTAACATGATCCATTGTATTGGAGATTATTAAGAGAGCTTTTGTAAGGAAATAAACACACACACACACACACACACACACACACACACACACACACACACACACACACACACACACACACACACACACACACACACACACACACACACACACACACACACACACACACACACACACACACACACACACACACACACACACACACACACACACACACACACACACACACACACACACACACACACACACACACACACAACATTTAACAATCAATTTGATTAATATCAAAGCCAGTACACTGCTGGTCACATTAATTGAAACAAATTATAGGAAGCATTCAAATAACATGTAAGTTAGAGCATGCAGCATGCATTAACGAAGGTGAGATATGCGAATGATTAGAATTTCAGTACAGACGCACATCAAGTTCATTTGGGGCGCCGCTTCAAAGCACTCTTTAAAACTTAGATTTCGACGATTTCTATTTAGGCAATTGTGTTTTTCTAGTGGCTTCTTTTTAAAAACGATCGATTATGTCTGGTAGAAAACAGTGATAATTTTTTTGATTTAGTATCTGAGATCAGCATAGGAAGGATAATGGCCTATACAGATTGTGGATTATCCTTCAGGGAAATAAGTATTCGTTTGGACGAAATCAAACTGTAACACGGATGTGTGATTGTTGGATACAGGATAGCATGACGGATCGACGTGTTCGATAGCATCCACCTCAGTGCACCACTTCACGTGATGATAGGCAAATTGTGCGCATGCTACTGACGGATCGCTCAGCCACATCACGAACAATAGCACAGCACATTCAGTTTGTAACGCATTACCCAGTGTCCGCAGCAGAGTGGTCAGTCCGCAAGACGTCTATTGGTTTGTCTATCCTTGAAGCACAAACACAGACGTCTCCGCTGCCAATGGTGCGATGAAAGAAGGACGTGGAAGTTAGAATGGAATGAAATTGTCTTTACTGACGAGTACCGCTTCTGTCTGCAACACCACGATGGTCGCATTTGAGTCTGGAGACACCATGGATAGAGGATGTTGAACACCTGCGTAATGCACATCCACAATGGTCCTGCACCGGGTATGGGGTGATATTGAATATCGCTTCTCTAGAACATATTGCCGATGCTTTAAACAGCCAGAACTACATTCCTGAAACAGTGGAGCCAGTTGTTTTTCTATAACTTCAGGTCTTGCCCACAGCCATATTTAAGCAGGATAATGTGGGATCACACGAGGCACGCATTGTCCAAGGGTTTTTTGTCAATCGCCAGGTTTAATTACTTTCCTGGCTGGCTCGCTCTCCGAATCTTTCGCCGATCGTAAACACGTGGTCTATGGTTGCTCAACGATTGACCCAGATTACATCCCCAGATTCCACACTAGATCAAATTTGGTAATGTGTGGAAGCTGTTTGGTCTGCTGTACCACAAGAACACATCCAAATTCTCTTTGAATTAATGCCTAGGCGTGAGGCAGTGGTGATATTTAACAATGGCGACTACTCTGGTTACTGATTATGGCAGGAACTGCACTTCACAGAAGTATATAAATTTGATCATTTGATTCTTGGTCTACATGTTATCTACAAAATAAATTTTGTTGTGATATCTCTTGTAATTCTTGGTGTTGCAGTTTAGGTGGTTTGCAGTGTATAAACATGTTAGTTACGTATGGGGAAAAATTGTAAAATTAGGCAGTCTGTAAAGAATCTCATACAACTATTCTTTTCTCCACAGTGTTCTTCTTAAATAGTTCATAGAAATAATTAGCAAAAACTGAAAATTAAGATATTTTAAAGACTAAAACTTCTAATTTATTATAAATAGGTCAAAAATTCTTTTTTTGCAAAACAGTGGATTTAAATTATACGAAGTACACCAATTTTAAAGAAAATTTGAGATCTATATATGAGCTTTTGCATAAATTCCTGCAGTATTTTGCAAACAGAAATATGGCATACTCTATAAGCAATTGAAAAACATACTCATTTGAAATCTGTAATGAAAAATTATTGAAATATATTCGTTTACCAATAATTTTATTTATTAAACTATTTAATCAAAAAGTTGGGAAATGCTTTATTTTTTTATCTTAATTAGAATACTCACTATTTTAAAACACTCTAGATTATAGAAACGATTAATAACTGATGTTAAATGAAGAAATTATAGTTGATGATACTTGTGAATGACTCGTTGAATATAAGATTAAAATATGTATGCTTAAAATCTTGAAATTTAAAATAAAAGAAAAGAAAAAGAGAGAATCCTTGGTGGGCATAATGAATTCTTCTGGCATAAAAATGAAGTGTAAAAAATACATCACAATATAATAGGCATAGGAACACAAAAACAACCCTGATATAAAATATTTTTTCTCAAAAAATATAATTTTTATAATGGAATATATATCTAGAACGGTGTTAGCGCTGCATTTTATACTAGATGGAATTATTAATTTTTGTATATATATAATTTTTATCGAGTTAGTATCACTTTTTTGAAATATATCATCCAGCAAATTTCTTAGTTCAATGCTGTATTAAGTGATCATTTAAAAAATTTTCCAAAAGGATATATTTTTTATATTAGAATAAATACCTGAAATATAATGTTATGTTGAGCTTTATACTAGATGGAACTATTAATTGTTTTACAGATTGATTTTATTTTTGAATGGATTTCTTTATTTTTAGAGGCGAGATAAAGTTGTAACATTTTTTCAGCAAAAAGTATCCTGCAACCGTTAGAGTAAAACGACAAATAATAAGTACCTCGATGCAAAAAACATTACTTTATTTTGATAAATATTTTTCTCAATTTAGGAGAAAGTATTTTAATTACTTGAGCAAGTAGTTACTCGTAAGTTTCTTTAATTCAAAATTTATTTTAGATCAAAGATTTTTATGTATGAAAATCACTGAGAATCGTTTGAGCTATTATTTGTAGGAATTATTAATTGTATGAATCTTTATTGTAAAATGTGACAAATCTTTGTTTATAACTTTTTACTTCTAAGAAATGTCAGAAGTATTTAGTTTAATTATGGTCATTATCAGTTTAAAATTACTTAAATGTTAGGTATTAGTATAATAAATAGAAATCAATTTATCAAAATTCCTCGCTTTTCATATTTAAATTTTTAAAGTGATCTATACATATTTTTACATATAAATATGATAATGAGAAGCAAGCATATTTTAAAGTTTAAAAACGAACATAAAATTTTTATATAAAAAGTTTCCATACTCTAATGTCTCCCTATTATTTCTAAGATTTATACTCAAATTTAATTACATATAACTTTAGTTTTTATATTAACAATCGCAAAGAGAAGCTTTGACAAATCTAAAATGAATTACGTTTATTGTTTTAAAAAATAAAATAAATGAGTAAATATTTATATTTGATAAATAATTCATGTTTTAAGATACATCTATGAGAACATCACTTATATAAACTGACATGTGCAAAGCTCTTAAATGAAAAGAACATAAATGTTTTTTCGTAAATTCTAATAAATTGTTGCATTTATTACATACAATTTCTACCCACTATGGACCTTAAAGATTTCTCTTAGTAAATATAAAAACAAACATCTATTAGATATTCTACAAGAACAAAATCAAAGGTTGTGGCATTTTGAGATGAAAGCTTTTTTTACTTTTTGCCCATTACTTAGATCTGATGCACAAATTGTTGTTTTCAGAAAGACACTATTATCATCTAGATTATTTACTTGGAAACATTTCCCAATAGATTTGTATTAATAGAATAACTGCACTTGAATCAAATAAGTTTCATTACTTTAAGTGATCTGGGAACATTTGATCAACTTTATTAACCGAACATTGTTAGAACAAGTAAAAGGAGTCTCATACTTATAAGATAGGTAAATTATTTTTTATATTATATAATATTACTAATAGTATTGCAAAACTCTTAAGCCTATTGTATGACAAATCTGTGGAAAACACAAATGTTTCACTTTTTATAAAAATGGATTTTGCAATATTTTATGCCTATAACTATTGGAATTTTTGTAGTTCTTCTATAAATTTTAACTTGGAAAACGAAATGAAGACCATTCTTTTAATTTTAATAAATTGGTACCATAAAGTTTCAATTATAGGATGTTAAATTCAAAAGTTCCTGAGTTCAAGAATGAGAACTGACCATCTATGTCACGTTTCATATAAAATGAGATTCTGTCCTTGTGTGATTTAATATCTTTTTTTGAAGGTGACTTACTAACCTCAATTTTTTCAGTAAAGGCAGAGATTTATTACTGACGATGATGATTAAACATTATACGATGATGATTATAATCTCTTATCAATATTTTACATGCAAAATAAAATAGGGTAGCACTTTCATGTTTAGCTTAGATAAGGTTAAGATCACTAATTTTATGAAAGTGCCAATTTGTCAACAAATTGTAAGAGCTTCTAACCCTATGAGCAATCCTTAATAAACCTTATCCAAGCAGTCCTTAAGAGACCATAAATGATCCTTTAGAGAAAGGACATACAACTTATTACAGAAATTTAAAGTTTGATATTATATCGTAACATGAATGCTAGTACAATATATTTTAAATAATGTATTTGTTGATTTCATGCATGAAGAATTTAAACAATTTATTAAGGTTTATGTTTCTAAAAACTTGCTTTTTTTAAAATTTACTAAGCCAATATCAATTATTTTTGTATATACAGTCTCTCTTTTTTTCTAGATTTTTTAAATGGAAATTTTCTTTTAAAATCCCCTTTGATCATCGATAAGTTCTTTTTTTTTGTATAAAAAAGAGCTTAGCTTCGATTCTCTGAAATATTCAGATGAAACAGAAAAGTAGCAAAAGATGTGAAGCAGAACCAAAGTAAATTATTACAGCCTGTTAAAAGTGATATAAATTCCAGAGAGTGAATCTGTACTTTTAGTAACAATAGATTTTGGATAATTTCAAAGAAATTATGGGTTTTTTCTTAAGTCATTCATAAAATATCTAACTGAAGGGTTAAAGGGTTAAATACTTCATGTTCAGCTTAACGACAGAAATTGTAGAAATATATATATATATATACATTGAAAAAATACTTTACTATATGTAAAATTTGTAATGCAATATTTCAAGAAATAAATTTTCCGGAAGAAATGATCCGTAATGTATTAGTTCATTTGTAATTATTGTTTATTTGAAGTAAAAAACTATTAAAGCCCTTCACTAGATAACATTAATTCTATATGTCTCTTTCTTTAGGACATTTTTAAGGAGAGTATCTGAATTACTATTACATAAATGTAAAAAAAAAGTAAAGATAAATTTTAGGAAAATTTCAGAAAATTCTCATAAACAATCATCTTAACGCTTTAAATATATAAGAATTTTTCCAGCTAATGTATTTAATAGTCATTTTGAAAACAGTATTATATGTTCAGAAGACTTTTACGGATTTTTATTCTTCTGGAAATATATTATTATATATTAATGCTAAGTTTATGTATTGAATATTATGTCCATTTCTCTTACTACAAATAAAAGTGTTTATTTCATAAGCGGCAGAATAGTTTGCAAAAGAAATCCCACATTGTGGTTAGTTTTGGGGAAAAAACTTATAAATCTAATATTTTTGTAAAATTTTTTTCTTGAGAATTTCTTTTAATAGTATGTATACGATACAGACATATATTTTTCTAAGCAAATTTTTTTAATCCTTAAAGTTTTTTTTATTTATGTCCTTTATAAGTTTTTAGAATGAGTATTATTTCTATAACATGTTTCTTTTAAACTAACAAATTAAAAAATTTAATGGTTTTCGGAGTCATTACCATCAGTATTATATAGCAAATTGAAATACTTACAAAGATTTATGTACTTGAACTCTAAATACAAATGGCATTCCATATCTATAAGTGAATTGTTATATGCAAAACCACATTTAAAATATTTTATTTAAAATTAATTAGTAACAGATGTGAACTGTGTGTTTTGAATTATATTTCAAATTTAAGAATAATTATATATATATATGTATGTATGTATATATATATATATATATATATATATATATATATATATATATATATATATATATATATATATATATATATATATATATATATATATATATATATATATATATATATATGTATGTATGTATATAACCTCTAAAATGCTTAGATGCATAAATACTTAATTTTTCTTGTATAACTTTGATGATATTAAGTAAGTTTTTAATTATTTGCTATATATATATAGACAAAAATACACATCATATTAGGTAACATTTGTTACATTAAAGAATATAAGAATATATGATCGTATTTATAATGTAAATCAATCGTATGTCATCGGATTGATAAAATAGCATTGGCTAATTTTTTTATTTGCATGAGATATTACATAACTAGAGAGCCAACCCAGCCGAATTTAAAAAATCATAAATTTCAGTGAATAACATGCTATCAGTTTTTGCAAAAAAAGTGGTGTTTGGAAATCAAAGATATTTACCTTTCGATTAACTTTGTTCAAAATTCGCTTTTGCATTAGAAAATGACGTCTTAAGTACATATTACTTGAGAAAAAATCGAAAAAGGAGTAGAAAACTTATTAATTCTCTTTAGTTAGAAAGTTCTTAAACGCTGGAAAAAAGGGATTTTTTTTATCACCCTTCAAAAGAATTTCTTACAGGCATTGTATTGTAGATAATAAACACATACGCAGTTTAAAGCATATTAGCGGTGACTAAAACACTTTTTCATAATTAGAAAAAATACTTATCATCGTAATTATTTTAAAAAATTACACAATTGTGTGTTGGATATATAGTACAAAAAAAGTATGATCCAACAATACAGATATTTTTGTCTCCCCTTCCAGTGCTTACGCAAGATAGCAAGTTTAGTAGGGATAATTCTATTCTTTCTACTAATTTTACTTAGTACATATTACTTGCATATTACTGCATATTTCTACTGTAGGAGCTACATATTTCTGTTTTTGAATCAAGGAGATTTTATGAAGTGGAATGGGACAACTATTAAATTAATTACGTTGAAGCGTACACAAATTTACATTGAGTTCAAATCTGCTTTTATAATGTAAATTAACTATAATGCTGTAATCAAAGTTGCAAAATGAAGCTCAGATTTCATTTTAATGTAGACATTGACCAATATAAAAGTATAAGTGTCGTTCCATTCAGTGCGGTCATTTATTGTCCTTCCACCCCAAAACATTGTGTAGATAAACAGAATAAGGACTTAATTTACCTGAAAATCTGAAAGGCAGGTGAATGGTTTTCGTAATCATGATGCATTGTAGGTAGTAAAATAATTTTTAAGTGATATATAGCGAAGTGTAAAATTTAAATATATATATCCAATCAAATGAAAAATATCTCTCAATTTTCTATTTCTTTAATAAAATAAAAATTTTTTTGAAAACTTAAAGTTTATTTCATAGGATTACTTTTTAAAAAATTTCCAAATGTTATATGAAACCCTTATAGTAAAGTTTTATGATTTATAGCTGGGTATATATTTCTGTTGTACTTTTGGTTTTTGAGCAAATTAAAGTTTAAGTTTTCTGGTGAGATTCCTTTTTAAAAATATTTCCAAATGTCTTATGAAACCCTTATAATAAAGTCTTATGATTTATAGCTGAGTATATATTTCTGCTATACTTTTGATTTTTGGACAAATAAAAGTTTACATTTTCTTTTGAGATTCCTTTTTAAAAATATTTCCAAAGTTTTGTGAAACCTTTAAAAAAGAAAGTTTCATGATTTATAGCTGGAAGTGTATTTTGATTATTCTTTTGTTTTTATTTAAAAACTTAATGATAAAGACTAGAGTAAGGAAGACTTCAAATACAGGAAATAATATAAACATAATTTGTTTGTTTAGGACAAGTTCGAGGATATGGACTGATTTTATCTTTTCTGGATTTTTTGAATAAACCTCAACAAAAGTTTTAGTTTCCTTTGGAAGCATTATATTTAGGATATTTTAAATGGTCTTCGATAAATTTTGTTTGAGATTCAAATAATAAAATACTTAACTTAGTAAGCAATTTCAACATCATTTTGCATAGAGTATTAAAGCATATTTTTTTCATATAAATAAAATTATTTTGTAATTAATAGTTTTATCTAATATCAATCTATTAAATGTACTAAACTTCTTTTAAAAATAATACTAAACATTTATTGATTACATCTTAAATATTAATTCTTAAAATACATTTTAAATTGCGACTGAAAGAGAAAAAATGTTATTGGATTAAAAAATTTATATTCTTTAAACATTGCTGTTAAAATTTCTTTAGATCTTGTTAATGGATAATTTGAAAGCATAATATAAATTTACTTGACACAAGATCAATTAAAATTTGTCTTTAAAAATTCGTTAAAAGTTTCAAACAACGCATAGATTTTAAAAAAAAAGTTATCACATTCCAAAATCGCAAAAAAAAAAAGAAAAAAAAACAGAAAAATTAAAATTCTTTTTTTTTTTTTTTTTTTTTTTTTTTTTTTTATCGATTATGTGTCTCTTACAATTCTCTGGAAGTTAAGGAAAGTTTAAAGAAAGGGAAATGCATTCAAAGATAATGAAAAGAATATGAATCTTATATGAACTAATCAATCTTTAAACTTAAAACTTATAAAAAAGATGGTTCTTGGAATATTTTAATTTGAAGGAGCTTCTGATAAATTCTTTGGCGCACACTTGAGACATTTTTATAAAAATTGATTAGGTTAATTGTTCACATCTCTAAAATAATAAAATGCATTAAGTGTTATCGCCTATATACCTCCATCTTTTGTTTAAATCTAAGTACGTTACTTTAGAATTCTTACATATCCTCAAATATTAATGAACAAGTTCATTGTTCATACAAACTTGTCGTTGATATATTTATTCTTGAGAAAAACTATTTTGTATGTAAATATTAATTTTAATATTTCATGTGTAATAAATGTGTATTATTTGATTCAAAAGCCAAATCTGGGACCAGATGCCTAATTATTTGCCAAATAAATTGTCAGCAATGAAATTTGAAGATAAAAAATGTAGCAATGAATAGAGATGTAATTTTTCTAGATTTTTCATTTTTATTCCTCTTAACAAATCATAATAATTCCAATGAAAATAGTGATAACCAGCGACAGAATATTTTCAATTTTCTGGGAAAAAATAATCATTTAATATTTTTTACACACTTTTGATATTGTTTTTAACTATTTTAAGTTATATGTGTGTGGAAAACTTTATATGTCTTTTGTAATTTCTACATACAAAATAAAATTAATATATTAAATTTAAATCATAAAATTCGATACTTGTGTACATCCATTATAATGTTTGCTAAACTTGATGATTTTTTAAATGAGAAACATAAAAAATTATTGTAACACATCATTAATATATTACAACATTAATATTTATATTATTTAATGATGATTAAATAAGTGAAATATACTTTTAAAATATTCATCCTAAATTAGTTTATTAATTAGGAAAAGAGCTCTTAAAGGAGTCAGAAATCTTGTCTCACTATCATTTTTATGATAACTGTTCTTAATTTCCAGATAACCCAAATTACAAATTAAGATCAGATAAACTTGCGTCATTAAAATCAAATTTAAATAAATAATAGTCTATTTTGATGACTCTTATAAGCGAATAATGTTATGTGGGTGAAGACACTTTGTCATTGCATGGCTCGTGCTAAACGCCAATATGGAGAGTTAGAGTTTATTATAAAAACTTAGAAGATGTACTTTAAGTTTTAGATCCAAATAATGCATTAAGATGCTTCTAACATTTCCATTTCGAGACATACAACCAAACGACGCCTAACTGCAATTAATACATCTCTTGAAAATAATTTAAAAAATCATTTGAATAACTGTATTGCATTTTGATTAGCCCTTGACGAATCTACAGATATTACAGATCTTCTGCAATTGGCAGTTTTCATGCACATTTCGTAATTTTAAATGGATTCAGAAAAAACTCAATTGACGATTTAAAATATTTCAAGTCCTGAAAGCTATTTTGGAATTTCATCAATATTCTGTTTTGTATTTTTATCTACTTGTTAGCCTAGCTCTTCTACGGAGATACGAATTGTTTAATATCCAAATGGTTGAGATGCGATAGAGGCTAGATTATTTTTGTGAAATATACACTGGTGTGCAAAACTTAAGCAACAAGTGCGTTTTTTGTCATAACTCTACAAGAAATCATCCGATTGACATGAAATTTGAACATGATGTACATTATTCTGTACTTAAACGATGGTAAAAGAATAATGGCGCAGAAATGAATATAAAGCTTAAAGTAGGGTATGGAACAAAAACGGCTTTATTTGACATATAGTGACGTTACACATAATCGCCTGAAGAAGCGAAAGTACAACTGGCAGATGTTCCCTAGTATGGGATATGCCCTCCCCTTACTGTAATTGTTGCTTGGCATCGTCTCTCCATGCTAAGCACCAGATTATCCAGGAGTTCTTGGGGTAAACGTCTCCATTCCTCCTTTAACGTTTCTTTCAGCTGATGGGTGTTACCAGGAGGATACTGTCGTGTCGCAAGACGTCTCCCTAATGCATCCCACACATGCTCTATGGAATTTAGATCTGGAGAGTAAGCTGGCCAGTCCATTCGTGTGATGTCTTAACTTTCCAGTAGCTCTTGAACATTAGCAGTACGGTGTGGACGGGCATTGTCATCCATAAATATGAAGTCTGGTTCAATGGCCCCTCGGAACAGATGCACATGGGGTAGGATTACCTCATTGCAGTAGCGGTCTCCTGTTACAGAACCTCGATCGAAGATCTGAAGCTCAGTCCGCCCGTTCAACATAATGCCACCCCAGACGAGAACTCCAGGACCACCGTAACGATCTCTTTCCGCGATGTTATTAGGATGAAATCGAGCTCCAACCTCTCTCCAGATCAACTGACGTCGAGAATCGCTTATAGCACTAAAACGACTCTCATCTGTGAAGAGGACGTGACTCCATTGATGAGGTGTCCATGTTTCGTGTTCTCTGCACCACTCTAAACGGTGCTGCCGATGGCAAACTTTTAAAGGTATGCAGCGTTCAGGACGTCTATCAAATAAGCCACCTTTGTGGAGGCGTCTGGACATTGTAAATCTTGATACTTGTCCTATGGCTGTGCACAGTTGCTGAGATATGGCGCTCGCTGACTGAAAACGGTTTCTTTTCGCCTGGAGGACAATGTAACGGTATCTTTTGGTGTTGTTTTCCTTGGACGGCCACCATCAACCTTCCGAACAGCTGTACCAGTAGTTTTAAAGGCATTCCAAGCACGAGAAACAACACTTTTGTTGATCCCGAACTCTTTGGCGACACTGAACACACTACGCCCCTCCTCAAGCTTCCCAATCATTCTTCCTCGAGTAAAGTCGTCTAAATGATTTCTTGAAGACATGTTCCACAAAACAAATCACTTGCACTTACTGTGAATGTCTTTAACTACGGTGCTCTTCATCCTTTTATCACAGTTTTGACCTGCGCGCGCCGACCCTCAAGGTTTACGTACACTTACATCACCTATGACGTTTTATTTCGGAAATTTGCATGCAAATAATCTTTCTATTGAATTACGTGCATATTATATTGCAATTTCATGGTTATCTTATACTTTGTTGGGGAGCTGTGGCCGAAAAACCACTTGTTGATTAAGTTTTGCACACCAGTGTATTAAGTAATATTGGGGTAGCGATTATTGACAACTGATAAACAATAGTAGATTGATATCAGAAACCAGCGTAGTTTTAGCTAGGATTTTTTCCTTAATATTCATTACTGAAATGCTACAGGAATTAGTATATTTTGGTTAAAAATATTAAAGAGTAAGTGTTTTAATGTTATATAATTTTTGTACTGTTTTAAAGTTTCAAGTGTAGTTTTACTGTGACACTCCTTATATTTATTTACAAGGACATTACATCATGCTATTTAAAATAAATATTTCAAATAAAATCTAAAATTTTAAATAAAAAGTAAAACAATTTGAAGAAAACTTTTTATTAAGGGATTCCTCTCAACGACGAGAGCTACTCACAGTGTAATAGAAAACGTATTTTATTAAGTCATAACTTATTTTTTAGAGTTGAAAACAACATGTATTGAACATTCAAATGCTCTTATGGTCGTTTTCCATGACAACAAGTGTGCCATTTTGAAGAATTATGGCTATGAAAGAAAAATATTTCTAAAAACTTTTAAATTAATTCAATTAACTAAGAAATATGCTATAAAATGATTTTTAAATGTTGTTTTGGGAAAGCAGAAAAAGTGTTATGTACTTATAGTTAAATTATTTATTAACTTAGATTTAAAGGTGAAAAATATATTCTTAATTATTTAATTAAATAATTCAATAAATGAATGAGTGAATTATTTAAATTACCAAATTCATATAAATTATTTATTCAATAAGTACTTCAATAAATAAATTCCTCTACATTTTATAATATGTGAAACATGTTCTCTTAAATGATTTGATAAGAGAAAAACAAACGTAAAAATATAAAAACATTATAGTAATTTCTAAAACAAAATAAATGTATATTTTTTTTAAAAAATTATTTTAAAACTAAAATGCAAATGTTTATATTTCTCATATCCAGCTTAACGCTTTTGATATTTTAATTGAAATTTTACATATTCTTTGCAAAATTCTATTGTGATCATAATTAGCTGGTAACTGTTGTCTTGTGGTCAGCGTGCCTGACTGCTGATAGGGAGGTCTTGGGTTTGAATCTCAGTTCGGGCATGAATATATTTTCTCTCTCTGTCTATCCTCTTTTTGTCCTTTCTTTATATAAATGGGTTATGAATGGGGTTGCCTACCCTATAAACTGGTTCCCCTATGGCATGTGTGTACTGAAGAAGTTAGACTCCACACAAAATATGGTTCAGTTGAAAAGTGGAGCAGAGCAAACCATAATGCCAGCCTAGTTAGCACACGACAGCATCAACAACATTAATTGGCAACTTAATGACTGATTTTATATCTACTGTTCTAAAAGTTCATAACTTTGAATTTGATGCAAAGTTATAATTTTTTTACTGTTCTAAGATTTGGTTCATTTGTTATTAAATGGTCGATAAAACTATGATGACAACAATTTTTTGAAATTTTTTTATCATATTTCAATATTTATGATATTATATTATTAATTTAAAAATATTAAGTATTAAAGAATATTAATAATCACATGATTTAAGGAAATACATTAATTTAATATTTTCTGAATATCTGTTAATTTTAATTAAGTAGATATTCGTATAATATAAATTGCTTCTAATTATTTCAGCATTATTTTCATTGGGAATTTGACTTTGAAGTCTTTTTTTATACTTTGTACATTAACTTTTAATTTAATCTACTTAATAATTATAATTTATTTTAGTGATTTTAAACAATTGTTTAGTAAAATAAAATTAAAAGATCTTTCTTCTTGTATGTTTTTTTCTGTTAATGTTTCGACTGAATTTCTGGGAACAGTTCTTATCAATTTTAGAAAGAAGTAATGTTCTCATCTATTTCAATAAAACATTTGTACATCTGATGAACCTTGGTTTTGAAAAAATTCCTTGAATAATAAGTTGTATTCATATATTGTTGGGAAGGCGTATCTATTGAGATAGGTGGAAAAGTACCAAAGACCTACCTCAATAAATTTTCATGCTTGAAATTTTCATTTTGAAGACAATGATCTTAACTGTGGGTCATATAGCACTTGAAATATTTATTCGATAGTTACATTTTTCCATACATTTAACTGATAATTCTCCATACATTTTCAGACATTTAATAATTCTCCATACATAAATTTGATAATTTATTTCATACATTAATTCAGTTTACGAAGTTTAAATTGAGCTTCAAAATATTATTTTTAAAACTCTAAATGTTAAAGACGGTATAGCGAGACTGGCTTGTCCAAGTGGCATAAGTAACAAGAACAACAACATTTTTTTGCATCATGATTGTTAATGCCATTGCTTCCAAAAGAATATTTTGCCTAATATCTCCCTTCAATTTGGAATTATTGGAATTTAATTAACTATTTTCTCTTTTATTATGTTTATTTTTAAATTCCCAACCTAATTACAGAATTTAAAATTATAGTTGCATTCCCTTTTATTTCTTCTTTTGGCAAGTTGCTGTATTACATTTTTTTAAAATAGTTTTAGGTAAGCAGAAAAGCTTTTATCTTGATATAAAGTCAGATTTATTTAATTTTATAGTACATAATACATGAATAATTTTGATATCCAATATGCTTCTTTTAGAAATAGTATTAGTTATTTCTAAAATAACCATATTGATTCATTGTAATGTTTTCAATATTTTTTCTTGACATTTATTTAAATTTCGCATTTGATATTAATTTTTTCTCATTAAGTAAATTTACCAATTCTAATTAAATTGTAAATGCACTTAGACAAGACATTTTATTTATTCTTATTTCCTTTAATGACCAAATGTTTAAACAATTCAGTTTTATTGTTGAAATTATTTCAAAAGTTACAACAATATTCCAACTCTTAAGTAAATTTATCATTGTACTGATTTATTGTAAAAAAACTTTATTTTTATAATCAGTAATTAAAATTTAGATAAGATTTGCAATAAATAATATCAAGATCTTACTTTACTTATATATTTTTGAAGTTTTCAGATTACTTTATATCTTTATATGGGAACACTTTATCAATTACAATCATTTTTAGACTTAAATTTAATTTTTTAGATATAAGCTTTTTGAATTTACGTATAACTTAAATCTTTTTTTTAATAGAATATTGTTCTCAAGTAATTTGAATGATTATCTTAAATTTAATTACCTTAAATTTCAATTAAAACAGAAAATATCAGGAATATAAATATTATATTTTAACTAAAAATATTTAAATGTTGAGTAAAATTTTAAAAGGAAATAAATTTTTTGTAGTAGTATTAGTCAAAAACATATTCTGTATTTTTGATAATCTAGTTCAACTTTTCTTTAGTAAAATTTAGTTTTTGTTTTTTAAAATACTTATTACTAAGTTTCTAATGAAGTTCTGTGTAATATACCAAATATGTAAAATAAATACCTATAAGAAATCTATAAATGTTAATTTATTTTTTCATCAATATTAAAAAGATTACCTTTAAAAATTGAAACAAACGTTATTAGCTACGCCTTTAAAAATACGGTAAAATTTATATTTTTAGCATACTAAACAAATTCAATGAGATTTGGTTTTGTGCTGCATACATGTCGAAGTGATCTCAGATTTAGGCTCACATATATGACCCCAACAAACTTTTAATAGCCAAACACAGCCTCAAGTGCAATAATAACGTAATATCAGATACGTAATATAGAGATTTATACTTATAAAAATCTTTGAATGGGAAAACGTTAGAATAGAATAGTTAAGGATTATTTTTTATCCATATGTTATGATTATAAAATGAAATATGTAATCTTGATTTTACTCCACTTTTTATAATTTTTTGAGTAATTCTTTATAAATAAATATAGTCACACGCATACAAAATACTATATATCCTTATAAATAAACATTAATATTCTTAAAGATTAATTCATATTTAAGCTATAACGTAAAGTATCGTAAATAATTTTCAAACAAGTCTTAGTGATTGAAATAATGATATATTATGACAACAATTAACAGAGTATAATACGTTATTAAAATATTGTGAATGTCTTTATCTTAATTAAATATATTTAATTTTAAAATCATGACGTATAACACACGCACGCACGCACGCACACGCACGCACGCACGCACACACGCACGCACGCACACACGCACGCACACACGCACGCACGCACGCACACTCACGCACACACGCACGCACACACACACACGCACACGCGCACGCACACGCACGCACACACACACACACGCGCACGCACGCACGCACGCACACACACACGCGCACGCACGCACGCACGCACACACACACGCACGCACGCACGCACACACACACACGCACGCACACACACACACGCACGCACGCACACACACACACGCACGCACGCACACACACACACACGCACGCACGCACGCACGCACACACGCACGCACGCACACACACACGCACGCACACGCACACATACACACACGCATAATATATATATATATAGCATAGCATAGTGAAATGGCAGGACCCCGGACTTTACCAACTGGTTATCGAGTCTGGTTATTACTGGTTATCCCTACCATCTCCGAGAGCCTTCCGTAACATTTACGCGAGCCCACTTACAACCCAGCCTTTAGTTTATTAAAAATTATAGTCATATTGGTAGGGCTTGAAGACTTGCAGACATCCTAGCTTATTAGGTGTCTGCATCACAGTTCAGTTACATGATTGAAATTAGTCAAAAGAGAAATTTAGAGAAAAAGTTAGAAATTTAGAGAAAGTGTTATGAAAGTGTTATATGAAGAAAACGTAGAAGTAATTACAGGGAAAGTAAATAAGGAGATGTACAATCTTAAATTAATAACAATATATATATATATAAATATATATATATATATATATATATATATATATATATATATATATATATATATATATATATATATATATATATATATATATATATATATATATATATATATGTATATATATATATATATATATATATATATATATATATATATATATAAATATTCATTTCATATTATGGATGATTCATAATAAAGCAGAAATTTATATTATTAATTCTTTAAGGGTTAATGCTATTGTTGACTGAATTATATTTATTTTTAACAATTAATAAAAATATAAAGATGTTAATCATAATTAACATCTTTATAATTGTCTTCAGTTTAGAATTCTAAGAATGGTTATATTTTATTCATAGCGACTGAATCCAAGATTCTATTGCAAGATTCAAATTTCGCTAAATTGAATGCAAATTAACATTTAATTTTTGACTCCTTAATTAAAGTCATTAAATAGATTAATTACACAGAAATTTTGTTTCGAAATATTATCCCGAAGTTTTTAGTTGATCTAGATGATCAATTGAATATAACTTTGAATTTATTACTTGATTTTTCGTAACCACTAACATTATATGAGAGCAGTAGCATTGTAAGATGTACTCTCGGTATGGTATGCGCTTAATAATACATTTTCTTTGTATATTTTGTTAAACGTATTTAGTTTTTGATATTTTGTTCATAAAAGTTTTTCCATTTGTTCATTTGTTCTATAACTGAAATGACATTTAAAGTAAAAAGTTAACAAATGGATAACTAAAGGGTATGAAAGTATGTGATTTGCTCTTAATTTGACAAAATATGCTTATTTAACTGATATTCATACAAATCTTTATACATAAGTTAATGATTACTCTTGCCCAGCCATGATAAAAAAATAATAAAAAGTAAATAAATAGTAAAAAGTTTACAGGCTATTGACGAATTTCTCTTTCAGTTTTATCTTTATAATGATAAAATTATACACATTGCCAAGGCCGTGAATTCGGCACATGGAATGGTTTGACTTGACTTCAAATGGACATGACACCAAACCAAACCAATCCATTGATTACACTGAAATATTTTTGCGCTGTCATAATTTTATTGGTAAACTATTCTATTTTTCATGCTTTCTAAAATTGCAATTAGGATTTGAATGCGAAGACATATTAACTAAAATGCATCCTGATTATCTCGCCATTATTTTTCACCATTATTTTAAAGTAATATTCTTATATCAGCAAATAATTATTTACCAAATATTTATTTTACAGTATATCAATTTGTCACTATTATTTTAGAGTAAAGGGTTGTAGTTCATTCCGTTCGTGAAATTCAATTAAAGTTCAAATATTCGACAATAACATTTGCTCAAGAGAAAAAAAATCTAGAAAGTATTAGGAAATAAATAAATTAATTACTTCATCTGGTAGCAAACTACTGCGATAAAACTATTTTTATTTTCATATAATCTCATAGAGTTTCCTGCTTTTACCATGACACATCTACAATTTTTATGATATGTAGTTAGCAAATGCTTTTGAATTGATAACATGAGTATAATATTCTCTGCTACAAAGTAATTATTATCCAATTCAATAACAAATATAAAATTATTCAAAAGTAGTGTTTTAATCTTATGAAAGAATATACTCCATATCACCCCTATAACCTAACTATATTGAAATTTATAGTTAATAATACTTGAAATGAGTTACTCTTTCTGATTGAAAGAATTCTTAATCTTATAGTTCTGATAAACATTAACGAGAGAGAGAGAGAGAGAGAGAGATACAATTAATAATGTAATGAATGCAAAAGTTGTTGATAATTTTCGAATAGCTATTATTAATTTATAAAACGACACAGTGTTCTTTAAAATAGCATTATATTTATCTGGACAACTATTTTAATATTTGTGTTATTTGTTACTTTTTTTGTAACTGAGAAGTTATCGCTGCTATACATTCGCACAATGTGCATCAATACTTTTAAACTTCTATTAACTCATCTTCCACTCTATTTTCCTTTTTTTCAAAGAAGCATTTGTGTTATTAAAATATATTTGTTAACTTATATGCATTTTACATAAATGACTGCTTCTGGCATTTTTAAATTTTCAGAATGTCTTCAGGATTATCTTATTAACATACGCCTATGGAACCAATTTTGAATGACATTTATAAAGTATATTTGAATAGTATCTTTTTTATGCACCGTGATTATTACACATAACGAATTTTTAAAAAAAAGGTCTCAAAGCTTGCATTATGAAATTAACAAGTCAATAAAAACAAGATAAAATTTTATAATTAATACAGTGGGTAACTTGTAATGTGACTTATTTTTTGTTTATAATATTAAAAATGATAAAATTATTTTCAGGATATAAAATTAGGTAGAGTGTGAAATATTTTAGCCTGTGCCAGTTAAGGGAATTTTCAAATTATCTCTGATTTTCTTCGTCTTTAAATTAAAATGTCATGGAATAAATTTAAATATAAAAATTAAAATGTAAAAGAAAAATATATGTCCTTATTACATGTGATTCAGTTTAATTTTCTATACATTAAATGAAGGAAATTTCAATAATAATAAGTAATGCTTTGAAACAAAGCAAACTGAAAAACGATATGGTAAAAGCATTTTTTAAAAATTTTAAAATAATTAATTTATTATTAATACTTTATTATTAATTTTTTAATTACATTTAAATAAGGTATAAAGTATGCAAAAATTTCTCAAACATGGTGAAAACCAAAAATTTTGGATTTATTAAATGAAACTCTCTGTACACTTAATGAAAATATTTTCATGAATGCGTTAATCAATTATTAAAATGTAGTCTCTTATAATTTAAATAAATTGCATAATAAAGTTTTATCACTATTATAAACTTTTAGTTCCAAATAGTTCATTAAAATTTTAAAATTGGCTTCGAAAACTCAGATTATTTATAATATGCAGTTATTAAAATATAGTATAGAGATATTTTAAAAATATACGTGATAATTTACCAAAGAAAATATAACATTTTATGATAATTCATAGATGGTTAAAACTGAAAAGAGAAGTAAAAAATGAGATGATATTCAATTTCATTTCTAAATACGATATTCAACACTGTTGAACAAATTTCATCAAAGTTTTATATTTGATTATGACTCACAGGAAGACATAAAGCTGCTGACATCCCATAAACTTAAATCACATGCTATAAATTTTGTCATGGCTGAAATGATTCCAATTTTCTCAAGACATTTTAAAAATGAGAACGATGCTTATAGAGTATTGATTTCTGTAAACTATAGAGTGGAATTTACCTTTTTTCAGGGGGATACGAACTATCAGTTTATTAGGTTTAAAATTGTGAAGATATTACAAATTTTTGTTGAAAAAACATTTGAAGCAAGGTTACAATATATCCAATATTTCTTGTTAATTTCAAGATTTTGTAAATGCTGTTTTTGCTATATTTAAGTCTAAGATTTTTACTTTAATAATATATTTTAAAATACAAACATTTAAAAAATATAAATTTTATATAATATTAATTTTTGAATGTTAGTATTCTGAGAAAAGTAAATTTTCAAACTTATAAATGTCATTCGTCTTAGCTTACAATGACATTATGTTTGTTATTCATTACACAGATAATATACTAACTGAAACAGGAAATATAATTGTTTTAATTTCTTGTTTATGTATTGAAATAATTTATTGGTGTGATAAATAAAATTTTTATCATTATATGAAAGAAATTTCTATTTTAAAATTTAATAGTTTTATTTCTTTAAGTATTTAATTATTGTACTGTTTGTATATATTACGGTTTTATATAAAATACTGGGCTTAGAAATAATTATCAAAAGTATATAAGTAATTATCAAAAGAATGGGAACACCTTAGATTTATAAAAATATTTTATTAGTATACTTTAGAACCACATTTGACATGAATACAGTTTAGATTCTTATAAGAATCGATTGATCCAAGTATTGAATAGTAGAGGAATATTTTATTAATCTTCATGGAGTTATTGTAAATGTTCTGAGAGAGATGCCCGTGGAGAATATTGAATCCGTAATTAATGTTCTAATAGTCCATAATTGTTCGATTACATTAAGGTTGGGTGATTGTTCGGGCAAAAGTAAAAGTTTAACTTCAACCTCGTTATTATATATAGCTATAATTGATAATTTAATTGAATGTAACTGTTATTGGATAGATATATTTTCAAATAATAATCGGATAGATATAGTTTCAAGCTATAATTGCACAAGATCTATTGCACAGATAACAGCATAAGTGCATTACAATCCTAGAAAATTCCCTTCAGAAAACAAGGCTCGCATCACAGAAAGGACTTGCTCAGGTAAAAGTTTTTGATGTTTCTCTCCAGTGATCTTTCATTCTATTTTTGCTCCATCAGAAAACTATGTTATATCTGTCCTTATCAAAACAGATCCACGTCCATTCAGTCACAAAGAGACAATCACGATCATACTCTAGTTCAAGTGTCATCCAAACATGAGGCTGTCTGTTGCAGAAAAAAATGTGAAAGTCGATTTATCTCAATTCCTTTTTACTTCAGGTTTTGAAAGTGTAACACCACTTAAGAGGACTTTTGGAATCCACATATATGACAAATGGTCAGGCGTTAATGTTCTGCATGGATATAATGACAATAGACTCTATAACCCTGAAAGCACCTAAAAGTTAAGATATTTTGGTCACACTTGTTGAGCTAGATAGGTTACATGCAATTTGGCTTCTTTGAAGAAGTGAGAAATCCACTATTTTCAGAACTTTTGAAAATAATCTAAGACTTACAGAAAAAAAACAAGCACTTTTTACTAAAATATATACATCTCTGCTTATAAAAATCTGGTAGTACTTATATTTCAGTGCTTAAGAAGCACATTCAAACATATCTTAATTTATAATAATACCAAAATATAAATTTGAGAATATATCGGGCTACATACATTATATTAGCAAAAGGCAAGGCTAATTCATTGAATCATTACGAGCGACAGATTCACCTGATTATCTGTAAATATATTTTATAAAATAATGTAGAGTGAACGTTAAATAATATTATGAAGCAAATTTTCACATTCCCTATACATTTTTACAAGCTTTTTTTAAGTTAAAGATATTTAAATGGTAAGCTAACGTGACTCAATCACTTGACTCTTGAATATCTTATAAGTGATAACTTTCAAATGGATATTTTTTCATAAAAGTTATCACTTTTTTTCAAAGTGATAACTTTTATGAAAAAATATCCATTATTTAACAAAGTACTGAAGAATATCTACAGCTAAATTATTAACAAAGTATTATCTACAGCTTAGTAAAGTTTAAAAATTAGTATAGTATTAATGGTTGTGGTATATCACTATCCACAAGCTTTGTAGGTGTATCTGAGAATAAAAAGATTTTTTCTTCATAATTATATATATAGACATACATACATACATACAAAGTTTTTTAGTACATATAGTTTTAACTTCATTCATTATATATATATATATATGTATATATAATGAATGAAGTTAAAACTTATAATCAAATCGTAATAAATGGCTAATTTTGATAAATGACTCAAACCCTTTTTTATTCTTTAGCACATTTTTCAAAATAATGTGTCTAGTTTGCAAGTAAATGAGTTTTTGTCTATTTTGTTCAATTAAAATCATATAATGCATTAAAATAAAATGAATAAGTAAAATGTGTATTTTTAAGTTTTACATGTTTTTGTGAAGACCTGAGGGGAAGAACTCACTAAATTTAAATGAATAAGAATTTTTTAAGAATATTTCATCTTTAATTGCTTTAAGAAAACTCTCGCACTAAACTACATTTATTTGTTGCTAAAATTATTTATGTCTATTACAGTGTTAATTGTTTGTTGACTAACTAAACATTAGAAACTTCTTAGTCAAGCAAGCAATATGGTTTAAAGTTGCATTGTGATTTTTTTATACACGCAAATCCATGCCTAAAAATTTTTATAATTTCTTGATTTATTTTGTAATGAATGTAAACGCGGAAATTTTTGCTGTCATAACTTAAAATTTAGGTTGTGAAATAACTTCTTACGTTTTTAAAACTTACGTATTTTTACCATGAGAGTTTTTGAATTTTACACACTTTTGATTTTTTAGTTAATTAAATTTATGATATGTATTTAATGAATATAATTTTTAACTGACTTTATATTACTTTTAACAAATATTTTTGTGTAACAAAATTGAAGAAGGAAAAATTTTATTTGTTTCGATTTTAATATTATTTGAAAGAGTTATTTCGAAATATAGATTGTTTCTCCTTTTTTTGTAAGAAAATGTTGAACGGATTTGAAATCAATTATTTAAATATTATTTATACACGTGTTTAATTTATGACCATTTTAATAATTTCACACTGCGTGGTAAATTGTGAAATTGTCAAAGGCTGTAGTAAGGAATCTTAATATTCCCATCATAATTATTCTTAGATAATGATCCGTATTGACGTGTCGCAAAGGAGGAAACCAAGAAAAAATCAAAGCACTAATGCTGACGATTGTGTATGTACAAGTTCTTTATCCATACCTACATTATTCTACAGTGGGCTAGGTCGCACGCGTAATCTTAATCAACAAAAAATGCTGTTCTACTAATAGGACAAGGCAGCCTAACTTTAATATTTAAAGATAAACATGATTTTTGATTAAAAATTCTCACATTTTTTTCAAAGAATATACTTTTATTCAAAAACAATAAATATAGCCTCTAACTCAATAGATATAACAAATGCTTTGAAAAAAGTATTTCCTATAGATTTGTCAAAAACTGATAGTTTTTATTTCGATTATCTTATTACTGACTAAGATTTATTACTTTTGCTTAAAAAGCAATGACCTATTATGAAAAGAGAAGAATAGTTTCATTTCTTGGCTAATCATTATGATAGTATTAATAAATTATGTACAATGCAAAGAAAAATATATTTCATGCTCCTGTGTGGGAAATCATTTTTTTAATACTTTAAATGTAGGCAGTTTAATTTCATTATAACTTAAGGAATATAAAAATAAAGATGGGGTTATCTTTTGTTTATCGATAGTTTTATATTTTAATTTATGATATTATGTAAGACATTGAGAAACAATCTTACATTTAAATAATGATTAAATATGAAAAATGTGCGTTATTTTATGTTAACATTTGTTGAATAATTAATTACACGTTTTTGTTAGATATCAAAATTTCAAAATAATTTTTAATCAAATTTATTTTCTAAAATATTTTATATGTTGGGCATTGGAAAATAAAAATTTTTTTATTGTAAATTTTATTATATCTATGTTTGTAAAAAATTAAAGAGAAGTTATGATAAAATAGAGACAAAATAACAATTAAAATATTTTTGTTGCCTGAAAAATTGAAGAATAAGGGGATTAAGAGCTTGTAAATAACAATAAATTCATTCGAAAACAATAATACCCAAAATAATAACTTTAAAAGTAATTAATGGAAATTTTTGAAGCGATAATTCAAGAGGCTTATGAGTAATATTTTTCACAGATATCTAGAGAATAATAAATCTCACAACAACATTGTAATCATAATTTAATGTATTTAAAAACGATAACAGGCTTAAACCTTTCTTAAATCTCTGATTTGATTGCAGTTCTGTTTTTATTTTTCTCTATTCATATGGTCATATAACTTTTATTGATGGTAAAAATTGATTAATTCTGAGCAATTTTGTCTTTAAATATTAAAGTGGAATTGGATATTTTCATGTTAGATATTTTGATTACCCGGATAGTATATCCTTCTTTTATTTTCTTTCTTTATTAGAGCATATTTCTTTGGTGAATAGTTTTAGTTTCATTCAATAAATCTAAGTTTCATTTAATAAAAACTGAAACTTATATTAAATGAATTATTTGAGTAAATTTTTATATTGCAGTAACTAATATAAATATTTTTTATTTTTAAAATGTGTCATATAAAATATTTATTAATCTTTTATATTCATTAATAATTTAAAATATTTATTGATATTTTATTTATATTTTGAAAAATAATTAATTTATGAAATAAAACTATATGAAACGATATGTTTTCGATAAAATATGTTGTTGTGGTTTATCCCTCTTGATTGACAGCAACACCAAACCAAGTCCATGAGCTCGAACACCTTCAAACACAGCCTCACGGCTCGAGAATAGCTGCTATTCATTTCAAACGTTGTGTGTCCACTTCGAAATCCCTCGAGAGTTGTCTGATCGCGCCTGTTGCCAACCCCAAACGGAATGGCTCCAGGCTGATTTCCCTCATACCATTCATGCACGGGGCTCTTTTCCAAGAAGAACAGACATGTTGCCTGATCAGGGTAAAGATCTCTGAAAGAGTTAGGCAGCCACCATGAGCACTATTCTTACAGCTGCCCCCTCTAGCCAGACCATCAGCAATTTCATTACTGTGCACATAAACATGCGATGGAGCCTTAATCAAGCGATTCAAAAACCGGTTGATGCTCCAAGTCGTTCGGTCCTTCTATGCCTCCACCATTCATATAAATGCTGATTGGAGCTACGGCTATCACTCAAAATCCAAATGTCAGTGCAAACGCCATCAGTTATGTAAAATTTAAGAGTTTCTTCCATGGCTATTAATTTGGTAAAATATGTTTGTTGGATTCATTTTAAAAAAATTAAGTTTACAACATAAAATACTTTGTAAATTCATCAAAAGTTGTTTATATTGATGATTTAACATAAGTGCATAAATTTTATTTCTTATTCATTTAAAGAATTTCAAAGAACTTATTATAAAATAGAATGAGTATTCATACCTATTCGTCAAATCCTACTAGAACTAAATTCAAATATTAAATTTAAAACTCTTGAAACAATATTAAAGAATTTCGATGTATGTATTTTTAAACGATAAAAAGCATTTAATGTCAAACATGTTCCATTATAGAAAATATTTGCAGAAAATATAAATTGTTTTCAGTTTATAGCTGCAGTCTTAAATTCCTAGTGTATAATTATGTTATAGTCCTATATTTTTTGTAGGAAAAAGGGATGTAAATAAAATGCAAACTTTATCGATAATTATTTTATTTTAGCTATTATAATTAAACATGCATGCAATTTGAATACGTTTAAGAATAAACAAAATTTTATTTCAGAACGTCGAGTTAATAATCTCAACATATACTTTATAATCATTGATTTCTTGACTTTATATACACTGCTATAATTATATTTAGATTTATAATATTTTTTTCCACCCAGTACGTTAATTGTATTTACTAATGAAGATCATTTCTATTTTATTTTGCTTTAGAATTTATCAAGTCACAGCTTTTTATCCTTTTAGTTGGTTGATAAGATGAAGTACCAATCATGATTAGGAACTAAACATTAGGGATTTCGTGCTAGGTTGACCAAATAACCAGGACATATGCTTTGCACCCCAAGGCCTTCAATAATGAAAACAGGTAACTGTAAGTCATTGCCCCCTATGAGCTGTCATGTCGCTGAGTTTAGTTTATTTATAAAATGTTTGTGTTTTATATATATGTGTGTACACAAGTACAAAATAAGGATTTTAGTTAAGAATTCATTTTAAATCTAATAATAACATTTAAATAAAAGCATTTTGAATATCATTCCTAAGCAATAATATTTGCATGCCTTAATTTACTTTTATTTTTGAGAAATAAATAAGGAAATTGTGAATGATTTCAGCCCCTATTAAATCTATAAAATTTATTCATTAAGCAATTTGATTTATTTGTTTATTTCTCCACAGTTTTTAGACAATTCCTACAATTTCATTACATTGAAATTCTTTTATATACAACCATCATCTACTGCATAAATTTAAACATTGGTTTAAATAAAATCATGATAAATACTCTGTAATTTAACAATATTGTTAATCTGTGTTTGACATTAATATCGATTATTGTAGTTTTAATTCGTATATTTTACGAATTTAACAAAATACAGCACATTTATTCCTTTTGAATTCTTCCTGTTAGTTATACTTCGTAAATTTATTTTTCAACTCATAAATAAACAGCTGTTTGTACAAATAAAAATATGTGCTATTAATAATTTGAAACTCTTTATTTAAAATTCTTACCCATGGGTAACTAACAAAAAAGTTTTTTTATCACTTCCTTTTGATTTTAAGACAGATAATTTAATAACGTTGTCTTAATTACACTGAATATACAATCTTTCTCTTTGCAAAACATTGATATTTTTAAAAAAATCAAGAATGATATTAATCAATTGATCAATATTTTGATGGATTTGGCATTCATATTATTCAATTCTACCTCACTTATTTTTTGTTTTTAACAATAAAAGCTTTTCATTTCTTTAATTCTTTTCGCATAAAGAAACATGTATACTAATTCATGCTTGAATCCATCGAACATTAAAATTTATAATAAGCTTCAAATTATTAATTTTTTTGCCACTTAAAGTTGTTACAAATACAGCTAATCATCTAATTCGGACTCAGTAAAGAATTTAAGTTAAATCTCTTGCATTCAATTTATCGTTTTGTGATAAGAAGAAAGTTAGCAAAATTTATGGTAATAGTTATCTTTGAGATTATAAGAGTATGTTGTCAAATTTTCTTTCAAAGTTATTAAAGGCCATATAATTTATTTTCATTTCATTCTTTGTGACTATATTTTTTATCCACATTTTTTTTAATTAGGCTAAACGTTAAGAAGTTGGAAGAAAAATTCATCTTTATCAACTCATAATGTATATAACTTAAAATTTCTAACTTAACCTAGTCTATTTTTTTTGAAGATGTTGAAAAACAGTCAAATGCTTTGATATTTATAGAGAAAATTTAAAATGTTTTGATTAAATTCGTTAAAACATGTGATCTCTTGGTTAATATATTGTATTTCATAAATTTAATACAATATATTAACCAAGAGATATTTAATTATGCATACGTTGAACATAAAATCCCCCAAATTAGTTGCAATGCTATCAAAAATGCAATGAAGTTGTTTATTTAATAAAAAGTTTTAATATTTAATTTCTCGTGCATTCAGAAAATTTAAATGTACAGAGTTTTAAAATCAAGAAATACATTTTTTCCGAGAAAAATATCGTTTACGTATAAGTATACGTTGTAAGAGTGAAACAACTAACAATAGAGAAATATCCAAGTCATGAAAAGAAAATATTCATAATTATTTTGAAAATACTTTTTTAAATTAAGTGAATGAAACCAGTTTCAACATATATTTTTTTTCATTGAATTAAATTTAAAGCCCGATTACCAATAAAAACTTTATTTTCGTTTGATGTTTTTATCCTATTTACGAAGCAGATTACACAGTGAAAAGAGGTAGGTTGTTACTCAGGTATGTAATAAAAGTTTATCATATTGCTGAAAAAGTCCGATTGTATTCCATCAAACTCAATCTGAATGTTTATTAAATAAATTTGAGAGTCTTTACGCGTGTGATTATTCAGAAAATATTATTTGATGATCATAATCAACAGAATAATTACTTCTTATTCAGTAATTACATTTAATTTTGTTTTAATAATTAATTGCTAGTCTGCTACAGTTATAAAACAGCTTAATTTACTGGGTAAACGAAACTACTTAAGAAGTAAAATTTCATTCATTGAAAATTAGTTTCGACAATAATTAAAATATATTTATGTAAATGCAAGATTCTATAAAAAAAATTCAAAGAAATTGAATGCAAAAATATTAAAAAAATTTAAAAAAAAATTAAAAAAAACTATTTTTCCTTATTTTTTAAAATGAAAGAATAGGAATATAGAATGAGGTACTAGCCAATTTTTGGAAAAAATATATATAGTGTGATTAAATGTGCAAGAAAATGAAAATAAATTGTTAAAACTATTTTCTTCCATTTCTTGGTGATCTTATTCTGAGCAGGATAGTAAAAGCAAAATTATACTTCCTCTTTATTCAAAAGAATTAATCATATTCTTTTTAAAATATTCTTTAGGCATTTTTTTCTAAAGAATATTTTAGCTTCTAAAATAATCTTTTGAAAATGTGAAAAACATAAAAATTTTACCCACATCTGAAAAACTAAAGGATCATAGTTTACTAATATGGCAGTGTGATGAATTTTTATTTTGAAGAAAAACATTTTTTTATTGATCGGCAATATTAGCTTCTATATTTCTTTTTTGAAATGAGTACTGAAACATATATGAGAAATATATGATAATTCAAATACAGTATCAAAATAAAGATTTTAAGTATTTTATTCATTTTAATTATTAAACTGATACATTAAAAGAACATATTTTCTTCAAAAATAAATTTATACAAGTTTGGAAAATATTAAACCTTTAGGTATTTTATTGGAATGTAACTTTAAATAATGCAAAATTATTCAACTAATTTTCTTACAAAGTTGAATAAAAATATTCGATACATAAAGCCAACTTTAAATTTGAATGATTTGTATACAAATTTTATGGTATGTAAATTTTTTAAGTTTTGTCTAAATTTTGCGATGTAAAATAAATTTATATAAAATATAATTTTAATAAATATGTTATTTTTGTTTCTATACAAATATAAATATAAAAATAAATAACATAGATAAAAATAAAACTAGATATCTATGTGAGAAGATTTTATTAGACCATGGACTACAATATTGATATATATCTTAGATTTTCCTGATGGATGACATTAAATTCTTGATAGAACTGCAGACATAATAAGAAAAACTTAAGAAACTACATAATTAAATTAAGGATAACGGAGAATGACTTATGTGGAGAAAGAAGAGACTTTATCGGTACTTTGTTTTTTCTTTGAACTACTTTTGCAAAAAAGTTTATATGGAAAGTTAAAAGCTTAGTTATTAAAGCAAAATCCATTTAATCCTAATTTAATAAATCACTTTCTTCCCCTTGGCAGGAAATTTGACAATCAATAAATTTTTTACATCCTGAAATTCTACGTAGTAACAGCTGGGAAGTAATTACCTGAAGATGTGCAGAAACAATTTTCAGCTGTAACGCAAAATCTGCAAGATGTCCTCTAATTATTTGACAGTTTGGCATGTAATGAAATCTAGTTTTTCGTTAGATAAAAATGGATCGTTAATTTCAAATTATATAAAGCATTTCTTTGGTTTATATTAAAATGGGTAGATATTATAATCTATGTAGTGTGCTTCTAGAAGAAATCAGACATCTATTTAGAAAATTATACACCCTTGAGCATTTCTAGAAGTATAAAATTTATTTAAAATTAAAAAAAATGTGTAACTATATTTGCTCAAAGAATAATCTTATAGAAATATATGAAATGAAGAAAGCATTCTAACTATGACAAATGCTATTCAAAGCAAAATTATGTATGATATTTCTATTAAAACAGTATAAAACTTTTTTAATGCAGACATATATTGTTATCAACGTCTACTCTTCATGAGGGATCACTTTAAATTTGTTTTAAGATTTTAAAAGATTAAATGAGACTAAATGTTTAGTTAAATTAAATGGCTAGAGTGTTAATCAAATTAAATGGCTAGATTGTTAATCAAATTAAATGGCTAGATTGTTAATCAAATTAAATGGCTAGATTGTTAATCAAATTAAATGGCTAGATTCTTAACTAAATTAAATTGCTAGAATTTTTCATTTGAAAATTTATTTCTAAAGTATAAACACAGCAACTATTCCTTCTTTTTTTTTTTACAAAGAAACCAGAATTAATATACTGAATTAATGACTTAAAAATTATGATTGCAATTTTTTAGAGTTTTAATAAAATTTAATTCACACACAAAAGTACTTTTAACTATCTTATATTAAAATCTCTGGAGTTTAAAATTATATATTTCAGATAGTAGTTAGTTTTTCAAATAAATCAATTTTAAACTAATGTTCACTTTTCATGAAAAGAGTATAAGATTACTTACAATGTTTTCTTCATTTACAATACTGTACTTGACATTAAAAACATACATTGAAAATTATGCGATTGAGTGGTAAAAAGGAATAATTTGTGCTTTTATCTGCATTATATATCACAGTTTCACAAATGAGAACATTTGAAAAACTTATCAATTAAATAACATATCACTAATTTTGAAGCTTATTTAAAACGTATTTTCTCGAATTTCTGTAAATCTTACTACTAATGTAAATTTTTTTCTATTAAACGAAACTCCATTTATATAATACATATGCACAGCCTTTCCCGATACTTTTTTTTCCAAATATCTTTTCATTTAGTGAATAGGAATTTTTTAATTAGTAAATGACGAGTAAGTTAATTTTTGAAATTTAAATATTATCTGTAATAGTTTAGCGTTTATTTCTAACCTAGGAATGTTTTAGTTACTAATTTAGCAAATGTTTCTAGAAAATGAATAGTTTTTGTATTATTTAGTGAAATTTAGTATATATAATGAAAACTTTAAAGTTTACATAGGATATGAATTTATTCCTGTATAAATCATATGAATTTGCTCGGATTTCTTATTTTTGCTAACAAAAACTGTTTTTTTTGCATACATTAAATCAGATTTTTATTAAAAAAGGGATTAGAAAGAAGACTATCAAGTAAATGTTTATTTTTCATCAGCACTGGTTTGAAAAAAAATGGTAATCTTTTCTTTATACTCTCAATGAAAACTTTCGGTTATTTTGAAAATGCTATTCTATTATTCATTTTTAAAGGAAAATTCATTTAAACCCAATTTCATATTGAAATTGAATTTTAAACATGCGTACAAAAACATTTTCTGTTTTTCCAAAAAATAAATTTTTTATAGGAATATTAAAAACTAATATTTAATTTTGCAAATAAAAGTTTTTTAATAACTATATAAAATTTAATTTTTTAAGCTAAAATTAAACTTATAATGCATATTTATCTTGTACTAAAACTATAGTTTTTCTACTTAACTTATTATTTTATTCCGAGGAATTTTCTTTAACGTTTATCAAAGAAACTTTTAGACAAACGATTTTTATTATTATCGGATTCGATATTTTAATTATAATTTTTGAAATGTTTACAATGACTTCGTTATAAATATTTAATTTTTGTTAAATGATTTCTGTATTTTCAAGACTTTTTTGTAGCGTTCATAATAAATACAATTGATGCCTACATTTTATGTATTAATTCTGAATAATTAATGAGTACCCTTATTAACTTCATAATTAATTTCAAGAACTCACTTATAGTGGCTAATAAAATCTATTTAATAATGCTTAAGTCATATAGGAGAGGAATTTTTAAAAGTTATAAGCAGATTTTGTACTTATAAGCACAAAATGAGAGTGTTCTTATTTTAAGTGTTGAATTTATATTAGTTTCTCTTACAAAGTTTGTCATAAATGAATTAACAATTTTAATTTAAGTTAATTTTAACTTTTCTGTCATGATTGCCTTATTTCAAATCCCTTTAATTTTTATTGGAGACATTTTTATTAAATATTTATCATCTACTCTGCCCCATTAGTTATTCGTTTTTAATATTAATTTTTCAAAAGTATACTTTATTCTTTTTGTCTTTAATATTTTCATTGTTGGGTTAGCTTCATTTAATGATTCCTGATTCTTTCTTGCAGGGATACATAGCACAAAATTAATAATTCTAGCTTGTAATGTAACATTATCTTTTAGTACCGTTCTATTGATTATTTACAAGTGTAGAAAGATATTGTTATTCAATCAGTGTTTAGCAATGCATATCACGATATTATCTTTTATTCGTATATTTTTATATATAATCAAATTTATGATAAAAGTTTCAGTTTTTATAAACATTCATTTCAGAATGACATCCTGTCAACTTAAATCTGATTTTATTGATTATTTTGAGGAAGATTTTCATTTTTTAATTGAATTTAGTTTATTTCAAACTAAGAAGTTTATCAAAAATATATAACTTTACATTGATGCAAAAGTCAATGTCATGCGATTAAATAACACTAAAATAAAATTTATTGATGTCCTACTTTTCAAAAGTTATGAGAAACTTCTTTCAAAGTGTTATAAAAACGAGTATTTATTTAATTTCCCAATCAAAGTGATTTTTAATGATGATATAAGAAGAAGTATATTCTGTTTATTTTACTGGGTGATTTATCAGTACGCAATCTTTTGCTTCTACACTGTGACTGCAACATTAAAAAATAATTCTAACCACTTGACTTCTGAGAGGCATTATTTCATCTTGAATTATTTTGCGTTGCATAAACACTGAAAATGTGATTAAAATTTGATTTGTTTATGATATAAAAATATAAACATATTAAATACAGATTACAACATTAAAAATAACTTATATAACTTATTATCAAATCATATAGAGGTGTCAACACCAAAAATATCATATACATATATCAATTATGGCTCCATATCGTATGCAGATATCAACTTAAAAAAAAAGATGCAAGATACAAATACGAATTTTTGGAAGTATTGTTACAAAGATTGAAAATATTTCTTGTATTCTTAGACAAATCCGAAGAACTCAGATTCTGAGGTAAAAATCGCACGATGTCGATGTATTTTACGTTAAGAACAGCGTTTCCAACTTCTTTCGTTCGTTGGCAACTTGGTGATATTTTGGCGAGATTCTAGGCCACTTGGTGAGATTTGGCAAGAAATAAAAAAATTGAAATCTTCCTCCACTTAAGGCCACCTAGGGCCGCCGGTTTTAAGCGAGATAACTTAGTCTCTTCTAAAACCTTGGAAAAGACCTAGATTTTCACGCCAAGTAACTTATAAATACCACTTTTCCATTGACCGAGTGAGTTAGTTCTTAGTTTTCAGCAGCCACTGATAGACCAGCTGTCTTGTCTGAGGTATTTGAAGACCTCTGTTTGTGGAAACTGTTTATCGTTGAATCTGTTGAATTGGTACTGTACGAGTATAATTGGGATTCATAAATGCTGTAACTGCTGGATTTTTTTCAGCATCTTGTAGAAATTTCTTCTAATAAAAGTTCTGTGATTGTTAAGAGTTTAACATTGTCAAACTCTTAACAATCACAGATTTAATCTAAATAACAAAGTAAATTAATCTAAATAACGAAGTTTAACATTGACTCTCAATCAACACAAACAGGGAAACTTGGTACAGCATGTATGTCATTGCATCAACCTTTTAAGAAGTGGAATTGTTCATGAAGGAGAAGATTTCGAAAAATAGAATTGTCTTTGACAATAAATGTATAAATTCATTAGATTTGATTTTACATTATGATTAAAATAATATAGAAATTATTAAAAATCTACTGTACAGAAAAAACTTCTTTTTATATATTTAGATTTTTAAAATGAAAATAATCGATAAAATTAAAATAATCGAAAAAATAATCTCTTATCTCAGAATTGTAAACTCTGTTGACTGTATTAATAATCTGTATTTTCGATTAACCAGTTTATTTGTATAATAACAAGTTGGATCGCACTTGGTTATTTACCAAAAGATATTTGACGAATAGTATATTAAAAACCATGGTTGAAATGCTTTTGCTTACACACAAATAGCAAATTAATATTTTGTCGATGTCTATTTATTAAGGTTAGAAATAATATAATTAATCATAACTACATGTTTTCTGTTCTATGCTAACTATATGTTCATGAAATTTCATTTTTCCGGAAAGAAAATTAAATTAAATTATGATTTACTCAAGTGATGATAAAAATATTTTTATTTGCTTAGTACTAACATTGATGTGCAATGATTATAAGATTTGATGAGTTCAGTTTTATGAAAAAATATATTTAAAATTAATTTATTATAAAAGAAAGAAAGAGAATTTTTTCAATGATAGTTAAGGTAAAATCTCTGGAAAACGCTTTAATTTAAAATAATAATAGGTAATATACATAATGCAAATAAAATGTTGGTGAAATTTTAATACTTCTCATATTCATAAACTGAGAAAATCGGGCATTTAGAGAAATTGTTCTTTTTAATGATTGAATTTTGTCTTTATTCTTTGATTTTTATGTCTTATTATTCATTTAATTTTTTCAACTATGTTATAAAGGTAAATATAAATAAAAATATTATAACTAAAATATTATTTTTAACACTAGTAAATTATTTTATAAAATAAGTGATAGAAATTGATCACCGGAAGTAAGAATTATAAATTTTCATGCTCTGAAACTGAAAACGCAAAGTTTCAGATTTACTGGTTCCAGTCTATAAAAATCAATATAATATTTTGGTTGAATTGTATATTACGCATGAAAAGAAAGGCAATACATAGAAAAATCTGTACAGATCAGACTTCATTATTATTTTAGTGTTTTTTTGTATTTTATAAATTTGATGAAAAGGTATTCTTTCTTTTCGTGACTTGCACAGAAAATAGGAATCAATTGTCTGCGATAAGATTTAGTTCTTTTTTCATTTTTCCAAGAATAAATTTAAATGTTTAATTGAGCAATTCTATGAATTTGTTAAACAGATATAAAAACGTATAAAATTTAAAAACTAAAATTGCTAAAATATTGAGTTAATAATTATTTGACGAATTTAACAATGAAAACTAAATATATTTGAATTTCTAAAATGAATTTTTTTAATCTGCACATTACAGTACCTTTATCATTATGCTTACATAAAATAATAAGAATTTGCTGAATAAAACAGTTATAACAAAATGTTTAAAAAGAACAGAATTAAGTGCATGTTTTAAAAATAATTATTATCATAAATATTTTAAGCAATATACTACAGAAAACTTTGTGCTTTAGGATAAAATTTATATGAAAGTCACTAATTGATAATAAACATAAAAGTATTATTGAACAATTTTGTCATTAATAATTTACCAGAGCTCATCTAATCGTATTAAACAATAAACATAAATAAAATAATTAGTTTCGTATCAATTGTCCACTTACAAATAAACTGTTTATGTGTTTCAGTTGACAACTTTTTTCTCCATATTGTATTTTGGGAATTAAATGCAAATTAATATAGAACGATAAAATTTATATACACTATTAATGCATGTTTTCAAAGCTTATAATACATGAAATAGTTCTCATATATCATCTCTTCAAAAAAGAATTCTTTATTATAGAATTAAAAAATGTGTTATTCGATTTTCTGATGAGTGTTTTCTGAGATAAGAGGTAAATATATTACTCTGAATGAACGGAATGGAATGCTTATTGGTAATATATTCCACTGCTTGTTACTATTATATAATTTTACTTTATAAAATTATAATTAAAAATATTTTACTTAAAGAGAAAAACTTTTACTCGAAACCATGTAACTAGTACTCTTAAAAGAGTCATTACATTAGCGTGAAGTTTTTCTGCGGGAAAATATTTTCATCTACAGATAGTGCTAAAAACTTCAAAATTTAATCTTATAAATGAAAATAATATAATTTTTGTCATTCGTTATAATAAGTTAAGGATCACTATTTGATTTTGTAAGTGAATATCAAGATAAATGTTTCTGAAATTGCAAAATTCCGATAAATATATACGAACAGTTTTGCAGAGGGAATTAAAAAATAGTCAAGCTACTACATTTATTTCAAAATTTTGTAAAACATTTATTTTTAAATATCAATAAAATATAATATGATGATTAAAAAATTAAAATTTTAATTTTTAAATGCTGTAAAAGTTTTTTTATTACTTGCATTCCAGTATACTGGAAATAATACAGATTTTATGACATTAATATATGGAAAAAATCATTAGAATATTTCAGTAAAATATTATGTAATAAATAAAAGGAGTAAAATGAGAAAATTATATATGGGTTAGTTTGCTACTTTTAGAGAAAAACCACATTATTCATTAAAATTGTACATTTTGGATAGACATATTATTTAGAAAACAATAATAAACTCTCTTTGTGTTCAATAAAAGTTGCAAATTATAAATAAACTGTAACTGACATTGGAAGACTGTCCGGAAAAATATTTAAAATAAGTTTCCATTATTATCCGTATGAACTAGTGTCGGAAAATAGATTTTTTTATGAGTAATAAGATTTATAAATAGATGTCAGTAAATTAATTTGAAATTATGTTTTTATCATAACTATTTATGCAAAGGATTTCACAAACATAGATTTTATCATAGATCTCACAGATAACTTTTATTATAAGTTTGCTGCTTGTCATCATTAGCCTTTTCTATGAAGGAAAGTTTTAGAAGCTAAATTTTAAATTAAATTAATGTTATTAACTTAAAAATGTTTTATAAGCATTCATTTTTCAACTGGTCTTTTATTTGGATGAAAAATATTAAAGAAAAAATTGCAGAATCCCTTTCTTCTGACATAATTAATTTAACTTGGTTATTTTAAGAGCAAAAAATACTTTTTATCAGCAGAGTTTTTTTTCATAAATAAAACTTTAAAAAGCGAGTTTTATGAAATTATTTCGAAACATTTATGAAAATAAATAACTTATAATTAATTTACGACAATATAATATAATGAACTTTATTTTCTATAAAATTAAGAGCGTTTTTATCTTCTGTATCAAAAGTGATTTCTATTTTATTAAAAAATTATAAAATCCCCAAAACTGTAAAAATTTATAGAAAAAAATGTAATGTTTTATAATTAGAAATGTAAAATAAAAGAATTCTTTTCTAACAAAAATAAATTTCTTTCGATAAACTTTGATGCTCTTAATGCTTATTTTGTTTTATACATTTACTATTATTAAAATTCCTTTATTTACTCAAAAATGCAATTAATTTTAATTAATTCTGAAATTTTATAATTGTTTACAATTGGTGCTTTACTCCTTATTTAATAAAATTTAATTTTGATTTAAAGTGTTTTTATTAATGACTATTTGTTCTATTAATTGTTGTTAATTTTATTAATTACTAATAAATTATAATTTACTATATTATCAATTCCATAACAAGTGAATTGAGTTCTTGCGTGGAAATTCGAATGCAAGTAGTTATTTCATATACAATGTGTGAAATCCCAAAAATTTTAGTTGATAACAGTATGTTCTATTGAAGTTTCAATCAATATTTTACTTCAATTGCTTAGAAATAAAATAACTTACAAGAAAACAATTTCACTTACTTACACACGTTTCAAATTGTTTGCTTTTTAAGTGAAAAAAAACAGTAGTACAGTTTTAAATGAAAAAGGAACATTTATATACACATACCATATTTATTATATAAATAAATATGGTTGTCTAATAAATATATTTAAAACCGATGATGCTGCATAGTTCTTTTCAAGAAATGAGAATATCTTTTTACACAATAGTTTTATAGGTATATAATAATTAACTCTAAAAAGCATATTAGCACATTATATTGTTTATTTTAAGATATCTGTCTCAGCTTGGGAAATTCTTCCCCCTCCTCGACATGAAAAAGAATCTATACTTCATCAGGGAAATAGACACCTGTGTTCTGAACACTTATGGTCTTCTATAGTTCTCTCCATGGACACGTTACGACACCAATCAACCATGAAATTTGATATTATAATATAATATTTTTTCTGCCAATAATTATTAATATTGCTAAAATAATCAAGCAATAATTTTAATAAAATAACTATATTTTTGCTTAGTTAAATTAAAATAAATATTACTTGTTTTTCATAAGGATTGTTATAACGTTTCACCTTAAATGGCATAAAAATTGAATTTTTACATAACTTATTCTATTTAAAAGCAATATGAATTAAGACAAATGGTTTTATTTGATTTTTAGATTTGGTGATATATTATTAGGAGATTAAAAGAACTTAATCATTAAACTACTAAAATGATTATATTTGTGGATTTAATGATTTTTAGCTTAGAGATTGCAAATAACTAGGCTTAATGTCTCTTATTAAATTAATCCCAGAAAGGGGTTTGTAATAAACTAATGTTTTAGTTAAAAAGTAATCATGAAACAAAGTTACATTGGAGAAATAATTAGTGAAGTGAAATGTTCTCGGTTTAAATATCGGGAAAATAATTTTTCACTCAAAGTTGAAATCTATTCAATATTCGTAATGAATATTCTCAGCTAAATTAATTTCAAACTGAAATTGGCAATAACTTTGTAAGTAGCATACTTTTATTACAAATAATAAATTTTATTCAATGTTACATCTTTATTACATAGGCATATATTCAAAAATGGTAATTGGGTTAGAAATATTTCCAAAATTATTCCCTTATTCATCTCATAAAATTGAATGTAATTTTAACTCAGTATTTTAGTGAAATATTGCAGTAAGAATTTGTTAATAAATTGACATGTATGAAAACAATTATTTTTATAAAAACTGTTTTGCGTGAAAGAAATTTTTGAAAAATAAAATCTGCCTAATATATTTCATAAGAAATGCTTTTAACATGCGGAAACAAAATGAAGTGAGTTCTCAGAAAAATCTGATAATTTTAAGCACAATTATTAAAATAAAAATCTTGAATATGAAAGCATAATATCGTTGTAATCAGAATATATTTTCATTTTAATCAAAGAGTTAGAGCCATATTATTATTTTAATTCTTGAAAAATTCAAAAGGAAATTTTTAACACAATTATGAAAAGTTTTCATTCTACGTTTAAAATGTATGCAAAATGTGTTTTATTATAATACAATTACACAGGAATAGTTCTGAAATAATTTCCTTAAAACTGGAAATAAGGCAATTTTAAATTCTTTCTTTGTTATTTCACTTTGTATTTATTAAAATGTTAGTATCATGTAAGCTTCCTTTATAGTAATATAATAATAACATTTCTTAAGAACATTAATCAAATTAAAAATATTATTAGTAATTTTTATACTTGTTATCTTTTCAGTTTTTTTTATCATAATTTATTACAATGTATGATGAATTATTGCTTACTTTTGAGGAAAGAATATTTACTTTGTTTTATGTACCAAAAGTTATTTTTTCCTATTATGTTTGGCAAGGGATTATTATACCCTTATTCAGGGTTTAATATTTTTCTTTCTATATTCTAAATAACTATATTTTATATCACATTATTCTATTTAATGTTAAGAAATTAGTTAAAGAAATGCATAATTATTTATTTTTCATAAAATATTTTCTTGACATTTGAGAAATGAATGATTTTTAAATGTCAAGAAAAATGTTTTTCGATTAAATGAAGGAAAACTAGATTAACTGTGTGCTGGTAGAATTCTTTTTCCATTTTATTATTTTGTTTTTTACATGATACTTTGAATTTTTGATACTTAAAATAAAATAAACATATTTATTTTACTGAAGAAAGAAACTTTAAAATTAATAAATTTTATTTATTTTCTAAAATGTGAATATGCATATAAAAAAGCTAATCATCAGTGTTAAAATTTCCTTTTTGTATTTGAACTATTATAGCTATTTAATTAACCATTTTGTGGAACTTGTTTAAGAAATTTCCTTAAATGCATATTTATACGAGGATGTATGTATTAATAAAGAATGATCAATTTGTCCTTTTCTATAAAATTTTCTGCGGTTTTGTTTATAAACAAATACAAAAATCATTGAGTACTATTAAATTGATACTATAAGCTATATATATATTTCTCTATCAACCATGCATCAACAATTCTATACACAATACTCTTTTACACAAAGTTATATTTTAAGATTTTAAAAATTAATTTTCATTATTTCATCCATTGTTTTGAGTTAATTTTACTGGTAAGGAACTTTTAGTACGGAGATGAAATTACGTCATCATAAAATATAAGTAATAAATGCATATAAAGTCAATGCTATAAACAAAACATTTTAAAGCTCGAAATGATTTATTTTATATTTTTTGGAAACTGTATAGAACGTAACTTGTTTTTTTATATTATAGTTTGTTCCATATAAAGTAAAATATTAAATATCATTTTATTTTAGATGACTAACTAAAAAATACACATTTATATATATATCAGTTTGAGAAATCACAATTTGTAAGTTTTACATCCTTAATTTGACATAAAGAAAGGTTTTTCAAGATTTGATTTTATTATATTATCATTAAATCAGTTTTTTCTTTCTGAATTTATCTTTTAGAAATTTTGTGGAACATTCATCCAAAAACGTTTTTTAGTTTTCCTGTCAATTATTCAAGTTAATCTACAATTTTGTCTTACATTTATGTCACATGTACATTACTGAATCTTAAAGGTCATGTAATTGTTTTGATACTTTTAGTTACTATAATTTGTAAAGATTTTTAATATTCCGCACAAATTTTTCAATGCCTGGCTTATACTAGAATTAATCCTTTCAGTACAACCGGGGGTGTAAGGGTTAGCAACTTATACAGTAGGACACCCACTTGGGATGTTATCGTTGACTCTGAAGTGCCTGAATCTTTATAGCATAGAGGCAGGTATCAAGCAGAAGGCCCCAAGATTCGGCCTGTCTTTACAGAGATATCATTTACTTAGAAGGCAATGCGACCACGACATATTTAATATGGCCAGCCGTCATTTGCAAACGTAATGTATCTTCGGTTAGGTCGGGATTCAAACTCAGCAACTTTCGATAACAAGAGCGAATATCCTAACCAAACAGGCCCCCGCGGCCTTAAATTGAATTCCAGGATTTGGGTTTATTCAACACAGAAATGATGATACAAAAGTATCCCCCGGAGAAATTTTAGAAGAAAATATTAAAATATTATTTTTACTATATAAATATCATATAATTAGTTTGTAAAGTATACATAAAATATTAAACTTAAATTAAAATTTTGTAACTTAATTATATTGATGAATTCAAAAGCAAGACATGATTATACTTCCAGAAGAAAGAAAATGCTAACGTAAATATTTCATATAGTTAATGTGAAATGATACGGATTCATTTTAAGTTCTGTGCTCCAAATAAATGAAAGACAAACAAAGATCTGATAAAGAATAGCAAAACGTCATAGTAAAATAACAATTGTGTATCATTAATGAAAATTTCATAACTTAGCTAATATTGTTAAACACACACTGAAATGTAATTACCTTTCATAAGCCTTCAATTCTTTGAAAATAAATTGTTTTATTCTTAAAAGTATTCGGAATCAAATTAACTATTTTTACGATCAAACCAATGCATTTACATTTCTCTCTTATGAGCTGTTATGGATGTTGTATTGTTTTGAGCATTTCATTTTTTGATTTAATGTGTATTGGTTCAAATTATTTCGCAAGGATATCATAGTATTATTTATTCTAATCGAATTTAAATTTCTCTTTGAAATGTTTCCTTGTTATTTGGTAAATCATTTTCAATAGGACTTTGTATATAAAATAAAAATGTCACTTAAATAAAAAATTGAAAGGAATAAATTTCAAAATTTTCTGATATTCTTGTGGCTAATTATTCCTTTGTCAAGTGCTAAATGTAGACGTGCCAACCACAATCAAATTTCATAATCATATTCTCTTTCCTTTCTTTTTTCATTTAATAACCTTTTTAAATACAATTTATAGATTATTCTTTCATCTTGAATAGTTATATTAGTTTTGTCATTTTAGTAGAATAATTTTAAAATACAAATTTTTCATTGGTTTAATCTTTTTTTCTATTTTCAATTTTATCATTAAATTTATGGATTGCATAAATTTATATTTCAATAACAGAATAATTCTAAAAATTAAATATTTTGAATGATTAATGTATTTATATTCAAATTAGAGAGAATTTTGAAAAATATAATTTTCTCCAAAATGTTTATCCCATGGCATTAATAGAAATATCTAAACAAATAAAATTGCAATGGAAAAACTAAAAAAAATAAATTGATCTTTTCACTTGTTTTATTAAAATTTATGAAAAATACTTCAAAATATTGCATTTGTTGGTTTTATGAGTAGAATATATAAGATGTTTAAATGAACTTTGTATATGAAATTTTACTATTAAAAACTCAACCAAATTTCACGTATATTAGGGAGTTCAAGCTATATTAAAGATGAAGACGCTTCTTAATGTTAGTTTGATTGTAAGTGATGGCATTACATCGAAAGAGAAATTATAAGATATATGCATGCTAAAATACATTGATAAAAAATTTTGAATTACATTGATTTTTTTGCAACAAACTTTTTAATAAGATTTATGAAACTTAAAAATGATTTTTCTTTTTAGCATGCTCTTTAGAAAACGGATTATGTTGCATAAACAGTAAAATTAAAAAATATCGTTTGATATTTTTTCCTTTTATTTAGAAATGAGTTGAAAGGAATACACTGTCTGAATCATTAAATACAAAATGTCTTTTGCAGAATTACTTTTCAAAACCAAAAATTTTTACTTTGAAATATTTTTTATTACAGTGAAATATACTCTAAATTATATTATGAAAATATTTTAATAACTTTCTGTAAAGAATATAATAATTTTATCTAATTAAAAGCAGCTGTCCAGACATAGATGTCATGTCTGCTACCATATATTATTTGCAAACTTAAATCAACAAATTTGATATTTGAGAATGGCGAAGCTGGTACACCAGTGAAACAGGGAATAAAAAAGGAATGAAAGAAGCCGTCTGGATTTCTTAATATTTTGTTGAATAAGCAGAGATCATTTTATGCTAAGTATTTTTATTACATGTCATGTCTGTTAACTTAATTTTTGGCATAAAATAAATTTATTTATTTTTGTGTTCAACTGATTTATTTTGAATGCATTGTAATCTAAATTAAAATGTATTGAAATTTTTGTAAAATTATTCAGAATTTCGATTTTTATTCTTTGAAATGTCATGTCTGTTACATATTATAGTAACAGATAGGACAGTTTAAAACACACTTGATACGCTAAAAAATTTGAAATAGATTTATTTTTAAATTTTCTTTTAGTTAAAAAAAAACTCTGAATTATGCAAATTCAAACTCATTGCTTTGCATTATGGGAAATTTTATCAATATATTTCCGAGTAAAAATTACACATTAAGTAAGAGAATCCATTCTCAATTTAAAAAATAATTGATAAATTATTTAGATGGATTATAAAATCTATTACAATATAAAGCTGGAAATTGCTGAAATATATATTTAAAAAATAAAAATGAATTTTTTATTCGATTTTTTCTAAGATTATGGCATTTACACAGCAGCTGAGAAGCAAAAATGCTACAGAGAGCGACGTAATGCTGAAAAAGAAGAAAAAATTAAAAAGAGAAAACAATGGAGACCACTGTACCACAATTACTATCTAAATTTAATTCAGATATGTTGATATTTAAAAAGCATGTTCTTAATATAAACCAGAATGAAGTAATGATTCATATTGACTACTCAGAAAATAACTTTTGCAAACTTGCCACAGAAATTCAAGCATATAATTTTGGAAGTTCAAGAAATTAGGCAACTCTGCATATTGGTGTTTTATATTAAAAAAGAGCTAGAAAAGCCAGTTTTTAATTTGCACAATATCTGAATGTTATCATCATAGTCCTGCGGCAATTTGGACTCACCTTCAACCATTATTCAATGAGTAGAAATAAAATTTTCTCCTGAATTTGAAATTCATCATTCTTTTACTGATGGCCAACAACACAATATAGACAGAAATAACTTCTTTATTCTTGTTGAGCAAATAGAAAATATTGATTAAAAATAGAGTTAATCGTCATTTTTTGAGGTTGGTCAGGGTAAGGGTGCTGTTGACGAAATAGAAGATGCTATTAAGTTAGCAGCTGACCAAATAGTTACACAAGGCACTGATGTACCCAATGCAAAAACATCATTTAGGATTTTAAGAAATAAAACAAATATTATACTTTATTATATTTATGTAAGAGATATAGAAATTTTCAAAAAATTTATTCCATCTTATATTCCAGTATTAAAGGGAACAATGAAATTTCATCAAATTTTTCTTTGGAAATAACAAGATGCTATTTCGTATAAGTTGCTTTTGTAGAAAGAAATATATCTGTGAATGGTTTAAAATAAAATTTTTCGTTATACAGGATGCTGATATACATCAAAGTATAGTCATGCCATCATTAAATGCAAAAGCAGAAAACCAAGAGCTATTAAAGTTCAATTGCAAACTTCTTGGAGAGGACTTAAAGGAAGGAAACTTTATTCTAGTGAAATTGGAGGGGAAAAGATCAGTAAAATGTATAGTTTCAGAAATAGTAAACATTTTATTGTTGTAAAGTACCCGAAAAAAATTTGAAATAATAAATTTTATATAGATGACAATAAGGAATACGATATTGAAAACGAAGATATTATATTAAAATTGCCAACTTCAAATGTAACAGGATGCTCCACACGGCAGTTGCTATATTTAATGTTTGACATTGATTTCAGCAAATATGATGTTGAATAATATTGATGTAGCTTGTATCAAATTTTAATAAAAAAAATATATATATATATCCTTCAATTTTGTCTATATATTTTTAATAACTTATACTGTTTAATTTCAGAGTAAAAAGATGAAACGAGAGAAAAACATATTTTAGTATAATTGCACTTTTCAAGCTTTGCGAAAAAAATTTGGCACCTAGATTAATGTCATGTCTGTTACCATTTCTAGTTTTTCCTTAAAAAATTTAAATTTACATAATATTATAATTATTAATGATACACATGAATTATCTCAATCTAGAATATACAGTAATGACAAATATTTATTGTGTTATAATAGTATTTTATGCTAAAAAATTGCTTATGAGAATTTAATATTAGTAACAGACATGACAAAGAACAATATGAAATATCTAAAAATGCATGTTTCATTAAAAAATTTTGTATTATATAAGTGAAAAGACTCTATCCTTATATAATGTATCACTCATCATTACTCTGTACAGAACTTTAGTTCGTAAGTATCAAAGAAAATGTCCGGTAAGAGACATGACAATTTTTATCATATCTGATCGGAAAAGACAAAAGACATCAATTAAAAATGTATGAAATTGAAACATGTATAAAAGACATTAAAATAATATGCAGAAACAATTTCTGATTGGTATTATTAAAATAAATGTGTGTATTATTTTAACAAAATAATTTTTCTTCGTTGAAATTTCCAAATGGCACCGAAATTTAAAAATGACTCATGCAAACTTACTCAACGATGGGAATTTTTGTAAACTGAAGATCAATGAATAAAAATTATATGAATTGATGGATATGTTCGAATATATCCTTAATTGAAATGAATGTTTTATGGAATCATATATCATAAGGTAATTTTGAAATTTTTACACTAGTCAAATGAAGTTCTTTCTCATAAATTGCATTTATAAGAAATATGTGAAACCTTTTAAATGCTTCTGTACCATACAATGTACTGGTAAAATAAAATTTAACACATGCCATTTTACATTACAATTCTCCGTTTTGGGAAATCAATGGGATGAAAAATTTTTTCTCATTAAATCTAGTTTATTTTTAAATGATAAAATTAAATAAATTCATTAATAATGTGTTTAAAATAAATTTCTCTCTAAAGTTGTTGTCTTGTGATCAGATAACCTGAGCTCCAGTGGCTCACTAGCTTCACGCCGCTTCCAATTAAGGTCAGTAAAGTAAAGCATCATTTGCAATGGGCAGTTATTGGAAGGGTGACTCTGCTTTACTGGATTACTGGAGTTCTGTGGGTTGGGAACTTGTCATTATGTGGCGTCCAAAGTCCTTCCGTTGGTGTGGCGTGGATGTGGAAAGGATGGTGTGACATCTTCACTTGACAGTGGTTCAAAATTACGAGGCACTTGGTGATGCGCTAGTATTCCAATTCCGTTAACCTAAATGTACAGCTCGGGGATCACCTAAACCGCTATGTATGTATGTGCCAGTTAACCTGGTAATATGAGTTGTGCTGCTCCACTTTTCCAACTGAGCCGTAATTTGGTGTGGAGTTCGACTTCCTCAGCGCACACATGGCACAAGTACCAGTTTATATAGGATAAGCAACCGTTCATACAAGAAAAAGAAAAAGACAGGAGGGAGCGAAAGTGCACCCATGCCCGAACGGAGATTCGAACCCAGGACCTTCCTATCGACAGTCAGATATGCTGACTACTATACAGGATGGGTGGGCTCTTTATCTCTCTAATGACTACATCGAAAGCTAATTATTTATAGGAGCTGTAAAACTGTTAGATAAATATTTGCATATTATAATTATTTAAATTTAAAATGAAACTTTCCTAATAATTTTTGAAGGCAGAAGTATAGATATGCTGATTAATTTTCCTTTCTTTTAATAATAAATAGCTTATTGTAAAGTTGCGTTGCATTAAAACTATAACTATAAGTAATATTTATAGGGATCTGACTTAAATCTAATGTTTTAAGATTACAGCTGCTTAAGTTAATAATTAACTATATTCATTATTAAACTTTAATGACACTAAGCTTTTAATGATAACTTTGATATATATATATATATATATATATATATATATATATATATATATATATATATATATATATATATATATATATATATATATATATATATATATATATATATATATATATATATATATATATATACACATATATGTTGTTTTGGGAGAAATCTAGAATAATATATATCATTTTGCATTTAATTTTCAGAAAAATGTAGATATTCTGCAAGCTTTCCATTTTGAAAAATGAGACAATTTTCATGAATTCTATGGCTGTTTATAATAATTTTAAGAAAATTGCACCTGATAATAGTAATGTTTAATTCACAAAAGTATGAAATGAGATGCTGAAGAGAAAAATATCCGGTAGCCAGAAAATAGATGATTTAAGCTATCCCTTTGCTTCATTAAAATGAAATATTTTCCCGACAGGAATAATAATTCTTAGAGAATTTTGGAATTTTAAATAAATTGAAAATATGGAAATGTGTGAAAGATATTGTATGAAATTTATTTTATATGTAATGTTAAAAATAAAAAAAAGATGAAATTTCAATGAATTTATTCTAGGAAAGTAAAATTCATAATGTGGTATTCTTTATTTTTTAAGTAGCTCTTCCTATAATAAATGCATTTTTATAATGCATTTCTATCTCTTTAATGATTAAAAAACTAATTATTGTGTAAATATGAATGTTTCGTAAATTTTATGGTAAGCTGATGTTTTAATATTTTCTGTTGTCATTTCTGTTCTTATTTTAGTAAAAAAATTATTTTCCTTTTTGATAATCAATCATTAAAAGTAAGTTTTTCAAGCATTTTAGTTAAATATTTAGGTATGAAAATTTAGAAAAAAGTCACGACAAATTTTTATTTATGGTTGATTTTTAAGGCTTTTCCTAAAAAAGTTCTTTTATGAATATTGAAACTATTTGTTTAATAAGAAAACATACTATATGCTATAGTATATTTTCGTACTCCTTATGAAAATCTAAATTCTATGTAACAGAAAATGAAAGTTGAATATAATATAATATTACTGTGTCTCTCAAAACATAAGTTATACAGCAATCAAATACACACTTTTTAAAATAGGTGATAACTTGAGATTCATAACAAAAAATTTAAATTAATATAAAAATTCTTAGTAACGTATTATTATCAAATTTTTGATGACAAAATTGTGATATAAACGTCAATGATGTCATGAATTATGAACCTTATGGTAATACTAAATGTTAGGAAGAAAACGCAAGAGTCGATTCCATTTATTCTCCAAAAAAGAAGCAAAAAATATTTCCTGTTTACACTGACGATTCTGAGATAAAAAGAACGCATAATATTCATGTATGTATTCATTGATTCTCTAATTAGAGAAATGGGCGCTTTTTCTTCAGCTTTGATGGTGATGAGCATTCCACAGCATTTTTACACATGCATATACACAATTGACATTTGCTGTGTTAATAAAATTTGTAACAGCTATAGAATCAGTCTCTGTCATTACGGAATACCACATAAATTTAATACATTGTTCATTTATGCTGCAATATATAAGATGAAATTATAAACAACTGCATCACAGACATTTCAAAAACATTGTATGTTTTGAAGTAAGCTCTTAATAAATGCATTAGAATGTTTGATGCAAGCGTCATACAAAATACACTACTGGCTACCAAAGTTCAAACACTAAGAAAGACAAGAGACATCACAACAAAATTTATATAGATAAAATTTTGCGCAAGCACCAAATAATTAAATTTATAGACTTCTGTGAAATGGGGTTCCTGCCAAAATCAGTAGCCAGAGTTACCGCCATTTTTGGAGATCAACGCTGTCACATTGACTCAAAGAGACTTCGGATGAGTTCTTGGGGTACAGCATACAAGCAGCTTTCACGCGTTGCCAATATTGATTTGGTGTGACAGCTGAAGACGTAATTTGAGTCAATCGTTGAGCACACATGGATCACATATTTTCTATCGGTCAAAGATCTGGAAAGCGAACCAGCCATGGAAGCAATTCAATCCGGCAATTGACGAAGAATTCCTGGACAACGCGTGCCACGTGTGGTAGCGCATTATCCTGTTGAAATATGGGTGTATGGAAACTCTGAAAGCAAGGAAAGACAACTGGCTCCAATACATCGGATAACTCGGAGATGTAGCACTGGCTGTTTAAAGTACCGGCAATGCATACTAGAAAAGAGCGAGAGTGATATTCAATACTGCCCCATACCATAATACCCGGTGCAAGGCCAGTGTGGCGGTGCATGACGCCGCTATTCAGAATCCTCTCTCCATGATGTCTCCAGATTCAAATGCGAATATCATGGTGTTGCAGACAGAACCGTGACTCGTTATTAAAGACAATTCTATTCCATTCAGCATTCCACATACTTCTCTCATCGCATGCTTGGTGGCGGAGACATCTGTGGTTCAGCGTCAAGGATAGACAACGCAACGGAGGTCTTGCGTACAGACCACTCTGCTGTAAACGGCGTCGAATGGTATGCGGAGACACTGAATTATGCGTTAAGAAAACTAACGTGTTGTGCTATGGTTCGTGATGTGGCTGAATTATGATTCATGATGCGCACAATTTGCCTGTCATCATGTGAAGTGGTGACTGAGGTGGATGCAATCGAACATGTCTGTTCGTCATACCCTCCTACATCCAACGATCACATTTTCGCTTTACAGTTTATTAGTTTCGTCCGACAGGACTACCAATTTCAATGAAAAATAATCTACAATCTCAGTAAGACCCTATCTTTCCCCCGTCGAACTCGAATACTTGATCAAAAATAATCACTGTTTTCTACAAGGCATAATTAATAGTTTTTTTTTTGGAAAAAAAAAACACAAGAAAAACTCAATTGCGGGTATAGAAATCGTCGAAAGCTCCAAGCCTTAAATTATGCTTTTTATTGGCGTCACAGGCGCTGGTGATGTGCGTTTGCTATGGAATTCTAATCGTTTATATATCTCACATCCATAATACATGTGGTAATCGTCATGGTATTTGCATGCTTTCTTCAAGGTGTTACATTTACGGTGGTAAGCAGCGTAACAGTAATTTTAAAAGTTTCCCTGAAAGAATATTTAGATAAAAGTCAAAAAGTTAACTTGTGGAAAGAAGTTATAAAATTTATAAATCCAAAAGGAACTATCAAAGAAGTCACTTTAAAACCTTTCTTTAAGCACCTAGAATGGAAGATTTGTCTAGCAGACGCATAAAACTGAAAATGAAATGTTTTAGAAGATTGATTATTGTGTAAAAAGTTATATTAAACAATATATTTTAGATTTCTTAATTGTTTTCTTTATTTAATTACATAATTTGCTGAAAAAATATAATAGTTTATTTTTATATATTTAATTACGTAATATTTTATATATTTATAATATTCGTCATAAAAATGATAGGCATTATTATTGATGTGGAGCTTAATGTATACACGCAGTAAAGATTTATGTATTTAATAGTCAACTTTACTGGTTTTCCTTGAATTAATACATAATCAGGATTGTTTTATTTTTCTTCACAAGCCTACAAACTAAAGTAAATTACAAAGATAAGTTGACTTATGCGTAAACGAACTACAGAAATTGAGCCAAAAATCTTAGTAGATATCGTATCTGTGTATTCAGGCTACCACGTAGTATATTGAATAGTTTCCAGCAAATACTAGATTATTTCTGCTGTTTATGTTAGAGCTGTAAGTTTATTTGCTTTTTCTGATTGATACCAGAGGTATAAAAATCTGATCTAGTGTATATATTTTGAAAAAATAAATAGGGTTGTAGAAATTTAAAGGTTTATTAAAAAGTTTAATCACAATTAAATGTTACAAAATACATAATTAATGAAAATTTATACTGTACAGATTCCGTATTGTTGTATTTTTGAAAGATAATTGAGATTAAATTAAAATTACTGATTTAATTTAAATTTTGCTAATCAACTTAAACGCGTCAATTTTATTTACAAACTGCAATTGACATTATATTCATTTTTCATTGTAAGTGTGTCGTTTTCCTCTTGAAGTGATTTAGTTCATATTAAATCTTAAAAATGTAAGATTGTAAATTTAAACGTTTTTAAAAATACATTAAAATACACAAACATTTAGGGAATATGATAAAGATTAAATATATTTTACAATTTTTTTCATTAATTATGTCAGAATCATTGCATGCATTATTTCTGTTTATAATGTTTGTATGCAACTAAAATAAGTTAAACTTTCATTCAAAATGCTTTATTGAAAAGAAAAATTAAATTTTATTAACTCCCATCATTTTTTTCTTAACAAGAAATTCAGTATGTGAATCAGTAAATTCCTTTAATTATGAATTTTTATAAATGAAAGGCATCAATGCACAATATTTAGTTTGTAATTATTATATCTATCAAGTCGATAAATAAATGAGATTAGAAAAATTATTCTCGATTTGTTTTGAGTTTCTATCGCAAGTAACTTATGAATAATAATAATAATAAATGATCAGCTCTTTCTCTTATACTATCATCCAACGACTGTGTGTTCTGATACGGAAACACGCAATTGCTAGCGAGATGATATAATTTTGCCTTAATGGACAATATAAGATATTTAGGGGAAAATGGACTGAAACCAGTTTATCCGAAGTAAAGATGCTGTTTAGAAAGAAAGGATAAGCCTTTTATTACTCTCACTATAATAACTATAAGAATTAAAGAATTGTAATATATTCTTGTTAATGTGATTTTTTTTGATCCTAAGAGGATGATAAAAACGATGAAGTCTTTTCTATAAGCTTAATATTTTTCTCCGAAAATTCTTTTGTTAAATTTTCCAGTTTCTTTTGCATATATATATATATATATATATATATATATATATATATATATATATATATATATATATATATATATATATATATATATATATATATATATATATATATATATATATATATATATATATATATATACATATATATATATATATATATATATATATATATATATATATATATATATATATATATATATATATATATATATATATATATATATATATATATATATATATATATAATTTTATAACCATTCTTTAATAAATACAAATATTTCTTATCTATTGAAAAGCGTTATATTTTTGTATAAGTGACAAATTATCAATTACTTGTGTATAACATATTATTTTATCTATTAATAAAAAAATGAAGTTTATAATGTTATTATTACCTGTTTAGGAAAATAATGTGTTGTTATAATATCTTAACCAATAAACTTAAGACCTGATACCATGATCATATGAGAATTATTATCATTTTGTACTTCCCGTAAGAAATCAGAATAAGCATTTTATTACTCTCACATTAAAGGTTGTCTATTCAATTAATTATTTTACTTAAAAGGTTATTTAATATTTGAGATATGTGTGTGTAGAATTTTCTGTAGTAACTTCAAATGATGTAATGTTTATAAAGTTCTTTTTAAAAAATTAAAAATTTCAATAATTTAAAAAAATTTAAAATGCTTTACATTCCTTTATTATTTATACCCCAAATGGTCAGTAATCGAAATTAATTTAATTTTTTGTTGAATTTTCTTATAATTTGTGCATGAGATCTATCTTTTATATTTAAAGTAACTTAATGAGTGTTTTCTTACAATAAAATACTTCATGACTTTTATCAAATAATAAACGAAGGTACCTTCTGTTAACATGTGATAATCTTATTATATATAAATATTTATCTGGGTGAATGCAATGTTAATTAATAAATAAGTCCCAGAAATGATGTTAAAATTATTAATAATCATTTGCTTTTACGAATTATGATTAGGAGCTCCAACGTAGCAGTTTATCATGGAAATTCGGTTATTACGAATAAGCTCCATTATGAGAGCAATGGAACGTAATCTGTAATTAAGAAGTTGAGCATAGCATGTAATTAATAAACATGGTATGTTCAACAATTTAATCTTTTTAAATTATGGTACTTTTATGTCCTTATAAAAGATTAATTTATTCCGATATTAAATTTAGCGAAAACGTTATTACATCCTTGAAATGTTCTAGCTAGTTTTTTTATTATGTATTTATTAGCTTATTATCTATTTATTAGTTAAACATCAATCGAATTTATTATAATTTATATTAATATTATAATAAATTCTGTATATATATATATATAATATAAATATATATATATATATATATATATATATATATATATATATATATATATATACATATATATATATATACATATATATATATATATATATATATATATATATATATATATATATATATATATATATATGTATATATATATGCATATATATATACATACATATATAATAGGTAGTATATATATAAAAATAAACACATATATTATATATTATTTTTTTCTAACCAGACCTGTTTTTCTCTTCATCCTGATAATAGAGGCCTAATTTCAGCTGAGAGGAGCATAACAGTAGAAACGATCCAGCGATATTCGAGAGAAGTGTCATATTTGGCTATAGATAAATGATGTTCTATGGTGGCAACGTCATTTATGTGTTCACTAATCTCTATAGAGTTCGAAATGATGCCCTAATTGGTCATCCATATGTGAACGAGAACCTTAAACACGTTGTTATCTCTTTCGCTGCAGCAATTGCTGATGACTTGATGTTAATGGACAACGATTGCAGGATGTAACCTCTTAATACGGTATATGATCTGATGTTGGAGGAAGGAATCATACAATTGGAAAGGCCAGCGTATTCTCCGGACATGAACTCAATAGAGCATGTTTGGGACATTCTAGGCAGATGTATTGCTAGACGCCTACCGTCCTCACAAACTTTCCAAGAACTGGAAAAGGCTTTTTGGAGATGTCTGACAAAACATTCCCGGTCTCTCATGAATAGCCTCATTAATTCTCAAAGGTGTTAAACGTTGTTAGCCATCCAGGAATATAATAGGCCCTACTAAATAAGATTTTCTTTTCCATTTGTTTTTCTTATATGCATAATTGTGTTTTTTCCATATTGTACTCAAATGCTAGAGTAAGACACATTTTTTTTCGCCAAATAAATACCATTTTTATCTCACATAGATCATCAAAAATGAATCAATCAAATACAAGCAGTTTTCTAGTTTCAAGATCAACTCTCAGACTTAATATCCTGTCATTGTTTTGATTATATTATCTTAAAAAACATTTCATTTATGTATTTAATCTTCTTATTGAAAACCAGTAAAGCAGCTTCTGATAATCTTGAGTTAAAATTGTGAAATACTTCTCATTAAATCTGAAACTTAGGTTGAAGAAAAAGAATAAATTATTTCGATAATAATAATAAATATTTTCGAATTTCAATTCTATATATATATTTAGTAACAAAATTTACTCATATTAAGATACTGTAATTAAAATATGCAATATTTACAAAATTAATATGGCATTTACATTGCAGAAGAATAACAGACGCATTTTAAAGAGAACTTTGTGATACTTCGTATTTCACCGTAAAATTATTTTATTCTCATTCTAGACACGATCCATAGATTTTGATAATAAAATTATAATTTTATAAATTTTATATATGACATCTCAGTTTAGTATAATATTAACATTAAAACAAATTTCAGTTCCCAACATCGTATATATTCTAGTATTTTCTTCATCCAATAAAATGATCAGCTTAGATATGGTAAAGACAAAACGTGAGCTTCTTTCAGACTAAGAAAATATATATTCAGATTAATGACTCGAGAAATAGGAGCAGCAAATTGGATTCTTTAATATCCATCTTGTGCCTGAAGCTAAGACTCCCACAGTTAGGAGTTATGCTGGGAATTCAAGGCGTGAATAAGAAAAAGATAGCGGCAATCACTCACTTATTAGTTATTAATGACTCAAGCAATCGATTTACATAAAATCAATTTGCGCCTAAATATATATGCTGATTATATTTTCTTTTAAAGTACACATCAAAAATGTGCAACTGATTTAAAAACCGAAGAGAATTTCAAGCATGTTTAGCGCCTGAGGTAATCAGGGTACATTTACTTACATGAAAGCTTTGCTAAAAGGAAATTACATATTTATGTTTGTTCATTCAGCAAACTAATTTTTGGAGCTTTGCATTTGTATCAACATACGGTAATTCGATCATATATAAAAAAAAAAATCTAAGTAGAATAGTTCACTGTTGTCAAAACGAGGGAAATTACATTAAATGTAGTCCAGAAAATATCATCTGTAGAGTTTAAACTTATTTTTTAAAATTGTTTTCATAGTTTCTATATCCCTTGCTCTAAATTAACAAAATTTAATACCAAATTTTCCAAATTAAATATAAATTTAACAAGCTATTTTAAATCGCACTTTTTTAGAAGAGTGAAATGCATTATTAGGAAAGTTATTGTTACAAATAATTATAGGTGTGTTTGTTTAACATTTTAAATTTTAAATAAATACATAAATTTACAAAAAATTAGGCATTTTTGTAATAATGACTGTAAAGGAAAAACTCTCTAGAAATTGTATTGCATTCCATTTGTAAAAAATAGTAAAATGAAATGACATATCAACTATCCATTTCATGATAGTATTGTTTGATAGTGGCACTGAAGAAGTAAGTTTTACTGACTTTTCGTCTAACATACAAGAAACAATATCGCTAACACATGGTTTTATGAGGGTTTTTGCAATGGTATGTGCTTTGCTTGTCTTTGCCACTCAATAACTTACCAAGAAAAAAGCTTTTAGTGAGTTTTCCTTCATTGTTTTTGCACGAGTTTTCCTGCAGTGTTGAGAAGCAGTTAGTCCAGTGCTATTCCTCTTATAAAAATAAATCTATTTAATATGGAGATCCGGGTGTGCACCCTCAACGTGACGATGCAATTTATATGGAACCATCGAACTATTCGGAAGGATTCGCGTGCAAATTACACACTGAGCATTACCCTCATCTGTCTCGATAAAGCCCATTTTTAGATAACTTTCGTTCTACTTACTTGTTTCAGTTATTCCACTTCCGCAGGGTACTGCAGGTAATCAAGATCTTGCAGAGTTTTTGCATAATAAATCCGGCTGTGGCGCTTCATGGGACTGCTCTTCATTTGACAGTTCTCCTGCATCATTCATTTCAACCGGGAGTTTTCCTTGTTGTGAAAGTGATGTAGAAACTTCTTCAATGATCCCGATTTCAGCCACCAATCCATGGTGAAAATTATAAACTGTGCAAAAAGCAAAAGGTGCCCACACGAAGGAAGTCCAGCATTGAACGATATCTCGAGATAAATATAAAAAAGTGACGTAAAAGATTTCTACTCGTCGAGCTCCGCACGCGACCTCCGGAGTTCACAGCAAGTTGAGCAGGACAGCTACATCCACTGGAACTAAACTATCTGTGAGTATACACTTGGGAACCGCAGCCGCTGTTCAAAAGTTGCAATGGACCCCCTAAATAGATTTGATGGACCTCTAAGGGGTCCGCGGACTACATGTTGGGAAGTTCTGGTCTAAACGAGTCAGCAAACCTAATTTTCAAAATTTTATAATAGTTATAAAATATTTGAAGTTGTTGAAAAGAAAGGGCTTAATATCCGTCATCACTCTGAAAAACTTTAATTCAAGATGCCTATAAAATAAATACACAAGATAATCGAGCAAATGTGAAGTGTAATAGTATCTAAAGATCACATGATTTTCTTCAAAGCATGCAATTTCAAATCTTTTTTACTGTACAATTCTTTTAATTGCACACTGCTGACTTCAATAAAGATGGACGGTATTTGTATGTGCTGAAGTAAAATATTCACAATAAATTACAAATGAAATATAATCATTCTTTTTGATTACTTAATGTAATAAAGAAGAATGCTTTTTTTAATTATTAAGTAATATAAATATATAAGTTTACCGTAGAGTTTTTTTTTTTAAATATTTTATCTGCTCATCATATAATTAAGTTAAATAATTAGTTGTTTTCTAAAAATTGTTGAGTATTTGTTTCTTTAGTTTTACAGAAATACTGAAAAAATGAAGAAGTCATTAATAAACAAAAGATAAGGAGATACATTTTAATAAGCTTAAAAGATTATATAAAATATTGTAAGATTTTACATAAAACATACAAAGTGTTTACAAAATATACAAAAAATGAAGGAAACTCAGAATCTTACAAAGCTTATTTCTATCATCAGATGATTTGCTCCATTACCCGAAATTACAACTTACAACATTGCGATAAATTAAAATCTCTATTAGATGAACAAAACGAGAGTACTTTAAGAGGGAAACACTATAAAAATAATAGCCTCGTGAGTCGATAACATCTATTTACAACTTCAACTATGTTTAAAAAGTTATAAAATTTAAAGATTATTCTGTTTTCTGCAGAGACTGATAAAGATATCTTTCCAGAAATTTTTTGTTTAAAGGGTTGATAAAAGTTATAAAGGGAAATTTTTATGAAATATTTCACAGAAAAACTTCTTGTAAGATTAAGTTGCGATATCTCTGTTTAAGTTGTTAATAAATTGTTATGTATAAAAACACATATTTTTTTATTTTAAGGTTATGAAAACATATCTGATATATATCTTTAATAATTATCATAATAGCTTAAAGATTCAAATTTACTCGGTTCTCTAGAAACACTAAAAGGATGAAAAATCAGTGAAATATTTTCCAAAATTTCTATGCTTTGAGTATTTATATTATAGAAACTAAATATTATTCATATGTGTTCAATGTATATCAGAAATTTTGACTTGATTTTTATAATTTATTTTTTGGAAGACATAATTTTACATTGGTATAACATGTTTTTAAAACCTACACAAAAATGTTTATTTTCATTTAATTTCTTAAACTAACTGATATTATTGAACATAATTAATTGGATAAAATATGTTGGTTGCTATTTCTTAGTTCAGTTGCGCATGAAGTTAGAAAATCGATAAAATTGATTTAAAAATTCAACTTACATTAAAGTAGGAATTTTCAACTTTTCAGGTTTCGGGCCCTACTCATAAGTGCTTAAAAATTCATGAAGTACTCATCTTTAAAAAATAGTTTATTTAACAAAAATTCCATAAATAGGGAAGTTTTTCTTATGAAATATCATTGATTCCACCCGAAGAAATAGTGTTACCGATTTGTGCATATATATTGAAATCACTGCGCCAATACTATTTTATATATTAGTATTAATTTAGGATTTTCAAAGAGACAAATCTTATTACAATGTCCCACTGTAAATCTATAAATGCTAATAGATGTTCAAATGGAAAATTTTACTACCTGAACACAAATTGAGCAGGAGAACATTCATATAAAAACTGTATTCTCTTATCTTTTTCAAATTTTAAATACACTACGAATAATTGCATGAATTTTATACTCTCAAGTTTTTTTTCATGGTCCTTCAATTTTTGAAAATGAATGCATATTTTATATAGCTAATGACTTTTCCAAAGGATTAATTCTGTCTCAAAATCTTTCCAAGAATTATAAAGATTATGAAATAGATCCTTCCACGGGGGGTAAATGGTGGTATACATGATTTTCATAACGAGTAGCGTTGAAAAGAAACGTAATGTCTTTCTACCAGTTTTCAATATTGAACTTAAGAGAAAGTTGATTCCATGAATTACTAAACTACACTCAGAAAAGAAAACAAGCATGAAGCATCATGTTTCGGTTTCGTAAAAGTAACATCGTCATTTTCAGCTTCCAATTCACTTAAGAAATTTTAAAATAGCATGTCATTGATTCCTTTTTACTGGATAGAAATAACTGCTTTTATAATAACAGTCATCACATGCTCAAAGTCTAAAAAAAAGTTTATGAAAAACGTTTTTGAATGACTTTCGTAATGGATAATGCAGTGGAAAATCATTTTAGTATTATTTCCACTTGCCTTTACATCAGATTTGAGAAACGTGCTTATTCATATCTTTTCTTCAGACCTAGGATTAATACTATTTGTGGTTACAGAAGATATTTTATTGAAGCCTTTATATTCATCCAAAGTTTTAATCAAACGTGAATACAAATCTATACTTCACATTTTTTCTTTAAGAGCAATGACATCTGCTAATTGTTCTACGATTGTGAAGTCTATTGAAACCTGGAATAAAAATAGAAGTATATACGATGTTTGTTGAATACATTGAGTCTAAGTAATCAAATATAAATTTTGGTTATTTGTATCGTAATATCTTTTATTATTGTATACAATGTGCACTTTCACTTCAAATAAAGCAAATCATTTGCTCTTGTATTCAATAAAAAATAAAGACTACAAGTTTTATTGAAAAGGTTGCATTTTTGCTTCCAATCTATTCTAATTAAAAAACTTTAAGTGATTCTTAATTTCAGTAAATCTGAAATAAGTAAATTTAAACTGTCAAAATCTTTTTATCAGCAACCAAAGAGGATGTTAACAACTTCTTGTCCCTTTTTACAAATATTTTCAAAATTAGTAGAAGTAGCATTGTGCTTATTTATGCCCACTCTTTCTTTTTTCATAGCGATGGGATATTCAAGTTCATTTTAAGCTAAATATTGAAGAAACATTGACATCTGGTGCTGCAAACAAATCTATATACTGCTATAACCATATAAACCATATGTTTAACTGCTATAAACCATTAGTCTAACTTTCTATTATTATAATTATATAAGGTACAGAGTAAATTTTTAAATTTTGGAAACTTTTTGTCTGAAATATTTTAAATGCTAAAAATAACAGAAAATTTTGTTTTTATGATAAAATAATGACAACGCATTTTTAAAAGTCTTTGAGTTTGACGCCTAATCCTTGAAATTATATGAAATATTAATGCAGAGCCAATAAAATTTTTTCGACGTGACACTCATGTGGCTACTGGTTGATGTCACATGCTTAAAATAATGTAAGAAGATTGTATTGGAATAAGTTTAATAGTTGCATAATTTCTTACTAATTTGGAATCACACAATAGAGAAATTAATGTTCTGCTTGTGAATCATACATAAGAGTTTTAGATATCAAACATTTCAAATAAATAATTTAAAAAAATTCGAAATATAAATAAAACATTATAATTTTTATTTATTTTCAATAACTTATTCATTTAATTTCAAAATATAAGTTGAATGAATATTTTCCTTTTTTAAATTAATTTAGGAGACAATATAAAATGTTTATTAATGCATGCGTAAAAATAGGCATGTATTACAACAAATTCTGTAATTGCATTTGATATAAGCTATGATTATCGACGTATTTAGGAAAATTATGAAAAGCAGCCCAAAAGTAACATCTGATAGAATCAGCCTGAAGTATACGAAAACTACTATATATAACTATAATGATAAATATGTAACTATTGTTCATCAGTTTTTAAAGGTATTGTTATAAGTTTATAAAACGAGTAGTTATGTTAAACATGTTTTAAAAGAAAAAAAAGTGTACGTAATCGAAATATAAAATAGCTTTATATCATTACATAAAATTTAACTTATTACTTAATATTGTAATTAATCTTAAAATAATGTTTAAAATTTTCATGAAATAAAATAGTAATTTTAATCATAATGTTTTTATTGCATCAAATAATCAGAAAAGTTATAAGTTGACTGTTTAATTCTCAGTCAAATATTGAGTACAGAAAGGAAATATTTATCAAATTTTTATTTTTTTAAAAATAATCTCATGTAATTTATATATAATTAGGAAATATAGTTTATATTTTATTATTTTATTTTTAAAATAATTTTAAAGGCCATATATATTTTTCCCACTTTTAAATCTTTTATTTCAAACCATAATACCATTTTTCATAAATGTTTTAAAATAAGCACATGAATAGAATTTAGACATTAAAAGGAAGGTGTCTGCAAAAATATATTAAAAGTTGAAATTTTGCTGCATAAAGTGCAGCTTACACGAATTATAAGAGCAATTTAAGAAATTAAATTTCTACACTAGAAAATTTATTTTTCTCTCATCTTCCTTAATGTTACAAATATTAACTCAACTTGCATGAAAAAGCTTTTAAGATAATTCACCTCATCTCTGAAGAATTAAAAGAATAGTATATGTTTCGCTTGAATGAACGAAACATTCTTTAGGAAAACAATTTTATGTATATAGTACATCAAAAACTTTAAATAATATATATAATCAGATCTATCACCTTTTTCCTGATAAGCATATTTTAAATATAGTAACTTTATTAAGAAATGATATATATATATATATATGTGAGACACAGTTACAAATAAATAATTGTTTAAAGTAAAGAAATTTTAAGGATTTAAAACCCAATTAATTGACTTTAAGAGAGATTGTTTTAAGGAATTTTATATGTCATTTTCAATATACATTATATGATTTGATATAAAAATAATTTTATTAGGAAGAAAAATCTCAAATAAACTCAATTCCGAACATTGTGTGTAGTCATTTTTCTGATTGTAATTATAACTTACAAGAGAGGGAGAGAGAGAGAGAGAGAGAAAGAGGAAGAGAGAGAAAGAGAGAGAGAAAGAGAGAGAGAAAGAGAGAGAGAAAGAGAGAGAGAAGAGAGAGAGAGAGAGAAAGAGAGAGAGAAAGAGAGAGAGAAAGAGAGAGAGAAAGAGAGAGAGAAAGAGAGAGAGAAAGAGAGAGATCTAGGAATATGTTAGAGTAAAAAATATTAAAGTGTTTTTCCACAGTTGAATAAAAGTGCTCAGAAATTTCATGTTTTATATTAAACTTATTTTAAGGTAAAATACCGTATTTGTAAGATATTTTAATTTCATAATATTTAATTTGTAACTATTGTTATTGTTATTTATCGTATTTCTCCCTCTAAAATACAAATATAAAGAAATTACTCATGCTTGATCAAAATTAACAATGACAAAAATCTAAATATTTTGTGCAACTTTTTCCGTCAATTTTTTTTATTAATGCATTTCCTTTTTATTTTATTACTATTATTTCCTTTTTATTTTATTATTATTATAATTTTAGTTATAACATAACAATGAAAAGACGTTTTTATTGTGTGTGTGTTTAAAATTTAAGTTAATTTACTTTTTTAAAATGAATTTCAAAACTCTTCCTGCAGTTTTATTTTTAATTATATTGTTTTGTTAAACATATATTATAAATGAAAACTTTTATAAAATGTTTCCTTTTCAAATAATGATTAATGATGACGCATACATTGCGCAAAAAGTAGAAGGACTGTGTTTTTTTGCCAATTAATACTTTTTATTTTTCCTAACTAGAAGATATTTATGCAGATTTAGTTTAATGATTCCTTTTTCATTTTAGGCAAATATTAAATATTTACGTCTAATATTAATAATAAAATTAGTATGTATAATTTCCGATGCATAAAAAATTAGAAGGACACTTACAAATATATTTAATTTAATAAGTTGTTCTTTAGTTAAATAGTGATTTTGTAGTTTGTTTCATCCTTTTAGGCCAAACAAATCTAATTTGTTTAAAAGTTACGCTGTTTCTCCGTTCTCAGAAATGCCTAAAGGAATACCTTTTAACGATTTTCAAACAGGTCAAATTTCCGCAAATCTAAATGATGGTAAAGGTGTCAGAGAGAGTGCTCTATTGTTGCAGGTGAGCCCCAATACAGTTTCAATCTTTATCAGAAATCCTTATAAAAATGGAAAGAAAAAGAAGACTGGTAGCCCGAAAAAGTTAACACCATCTGAAGAAAAAAAGCTTGTCCGTGTGCTTAAGAAGAACATTGGAAGTGTTTCAAAGGCAAGAAATCAAGCAGGATTTAATCATATGACGAAACAAATAATTTATAATAAAAGATCTCAAAAATTCATTTTCAAAAATGGAAACGTCATCCAAAGTGCACACAAGCTCACATTGATAACCGTTTTAGACATGTGATCCTTAGTTGAGCTAAGGATCACATGTCCTGGACTACAGAATAGAAGTCTTCTGTTGTATTTTCCGATGAAAAGAAATTTAATTTAGACGGTTCAGACGTTTATCAACACTACTGGCATTGTTTGGGGAATAAAGATGAATTCTATTCAACACGAAAAATGGGAAGAGGGAATTTAATGGTTTGGTTGGCTGTTGGATACGAAGGAAAAACAAGTCTGGTTATCTTAAATGGTAGGAAAAACATACAGACTACATTCAAGTGCTGAATTTTGAGCTTCTTCCTTATGGCTCTGACTTGGTGGGTGAAAAGTGGAAGTTTCAGCAAGACGGAGCTCACATTCACACCGCGACTGGAGTCAAACTTTGGTTCCTAACAAATAATGGGGATGTTTTACCATGGCCAGCCAAAATTCAGGACCTTAATATAGTGGAAAACATCTCAGCAATGGTAGTTTCTCAAGTTTATGCTGATGGAAGGCAATTTGATTCGCTAACTCAGCTGCAAGAAAGTTTAAATGACTCATGGGACAATTTTTGTCTAACAGAAGTTCAATCTCTATACAATTCTCTTCCTAACAGAATATTTGAAGCTATAGAGGCCAATGGGAAGAATATTCTTTATTAAAGTCACTATTTTTTTTATTCATTATAATGCTGTCCTACATTTCTTACAAATTTTTAAAAAGAGAAATCATTTTTGTTGAAATTAATATTTTATGTTTGAATACCATAGTTCTAATGTGTTAAAATTGTATTTTTAAAATATTTGTAAAATTTTTCTAATAAAAATTTTAGTAAAAATAAAATATTTTTTGGTTATTGTTACAAAATCAAGTGTCCTTCTACTTTTTTTTACGTAGTGTAAAAATGCTTTAATATTATACAGCCTTTTTTGTTTCCTAAAAGCAAGCTTCATAATTTGACGTTAAAACTCAAAGAAACAACTATATGTAATTTAAATAATACATTAAAATTGAATTTTAATTTAAAATTTGGATAATTAAAAAACATTTTATTAAATTTCTGAAGTAGAATATTATGATTAATGTTTTTAACTTTGTTGTCTTTTTCAATGGTGATATAGTTTTCGTGAATAGTGTAGAAAATTGTTTTAACTTGATGTTATATATATATATATATATTCAGACTTGTCCTAATTGAAAATAATTAAACCGTTTACATATAAAATTAGTTATAGTAAAATTAGTCTTAAATAAGAATGTTCCTTTGTCTGAAACTGATTATAATTAAAACACATCAATTATAATCAGTTTCAGACAAATTTGATTACAGAGATTAAATAAAAGAAATATAATTCAGAAAATTAATCTCGACAATAAAATAATATAGATTTAAAAAAAGTGATCAGCAAGAATTAAATTAGCATTACAAAATCAAAATCAAACTTCTTTGTATGTAAAAGCCGACTTGACAGTTCAGTTGAGCTGAATTGGCTTAGATTTCCAATTCAATAACTTGTGAGCTCTAATCACTACTCAGACTTGTATGTCTGTACTGGTTCCGAATCCATTTTAAACATAGGTTTTCATTAGACTGGAACCAAATTTGACTTCATGTATGGAAAATGATCATTGAGCGATAAACAGAAGAAACCTTGTTGGCAAAACTGCTTATACAATTTTTATATGTTGTGTTTTTTGAAGAGCATCTTATATCAAATATATTTTCTTGTTCTGGAAATGGTTATTATATTAAGATTTTCTTATGAATTTATGACATATTTTTCTAATTTATTCATATTACTTTATATTATTTTAGAATAAAATTCACTAAATTCTTCTGTAAAAACAAACATTTAATACTTTTATTATTTGGGTTTCAATTCAGGCCATAAGCTGTGAAAAGATGACATTCTAAATATTCCTGATGATCCACGCAGTGAAGATGTGGCCCAGTTTTGACATCTGACGGGTCACGACTGTCTGACTGAACACTTGCACCGCTTTGCCATCTTAAATTCACTCGACTGTCCTCTCTGCAACTTGGCGGAGTCCAAGAATAGGACCCACCTCCACCGCTGTGCTGCACTGAATGGCAGCTCTGAATCATTGCTTTTTTTGACAAGAAAGATAACTTTGGGGGAAATGACTCATTCATTTCGTATACGTTTATAAACTATATTCACCTCTCCTGTTTTCGTCTCATGTCTATTTCGTGATTTTTTATGTGTTTTACTTGCGTTATTCCTTGTATTTGCCCTGCCAATGGAAATAAAAATATACGTCTATTGCTTGAAAGGAAATACATTAAGACTATGGTAAGTGAAGATTAACAATAATAAAATAAAACATTCAGCAGGAGGAAACAATTGAAACAATATCAAAAGAAATTCTTACTATTTTAAACTGAACTTTCAAAAGTTTTATTTTAATTTCTAGTGAAATATATCTTGCCAGTAAAAAAATAAATATAATTTACAATTACATAAATGAAAAATTGTAATTAATTTATATAAATATGTAACAAAGTAGAATTAATATATTTTTAAACACTTTAAAAATATATAAATTCAAATAAAATAAAATAACAGGCTTTATAAAATCTGATTGCTCTCAACAATTTTAAGGCATCAACAGATTTTTGTTGATGAGAAAGCAAACATTATTTTCTTTCTATCAATTTATAAAAAGAGTGATAAAAATGTTTCTTCTGAAAAGTAAATAATTAATTATAATTTAAAACTAAAAATATTTTTTTCTGATTAATTAAGCAAAAGAAGATTTCAGAATGGAGAATCAAGTGATTAGATTAAAACTGTCATGTATTTTAAACACTTTTGCAGTTTACTTGCCAGAAAATATTTTATGCATTTTTTAAGAATTTTTGTCCTTCATTTTTCAAATAATTGAACTTTTAAGAGGCAATAAGAATTTTAATACGGGTATATGTATTAGATTTCTGGAAACACATACTTTATATTTGGTTCTTGTGAATTAAATGGTTAAATTTAGAGTTCGTGTTCGATGTAAATATTATTATTATGTATAGAAGTTCGGTGTAACTATTATTACAGAAAAAATATATTTTACCTCATTATTACTCAATTTTAGTATTAGTTACATACTATTTTTTATGTGTTGAGCATAATAATACTACGGTGATCATGCAACTACTTTACCAACTCGGTACTTATATCCTCGTATTTGTGATATAGCATATTTGTGATTCATGATCAAGGGCCCTGGGGTGCGAGGCATACCTCCCAGGTAGATGGTCAGCCTAACGTGACATATACTTCACACCCCAGGGTTTAGTTCTTAAGCATGCTTGGTAATCAGTTTATGGATCCACTGAAGGGATGAAAGGTTGAGTCATCCTTGCCCAGCCCGAGAATTGAACCTTGAACCTGGGCATTGGGAACGTAAAACACTACCACTAAGCCATCGAGCTTCCCAAGTTGAGTTAAATCATATGCATATCAACTGAAATCCTTGTAGTGCCCTCACAACTATATATTACAATAAAATCCAGCACTGTTGAGCTGATATAGGAAGCATAACGTGTACTTTCTTATATGTAGTACGTTGTTTATTTCAAAGTAAACATTTGTAATGTTTGTATTATGATCTTTTTTTTAAGGACTACATGTTATAAGTTACCGAAGATAGCTTATAACACGTGATCTTACGTTAATCTCTGGAATACCATAGATGTGTGTTGCTGCAAGATCCCTTATAATCTTTCTATAATCCTTTGTAATTTAAATCAGACACCTCTATAATTTAAACGATGAACAGTTTCTAATCATCAAATAAGTTTCACATAACACCTCACAAATTGAACAGATGACACAAGGAACACATGTTGCAAAATAAGCGTAAAAAGCTATGTTTAATTAACATATCAAATATGCTTTGAAATATTCCACTCTTATATTAAAAATATTTTTATGATTCTAGTGAAAGTGGTATTTCTATAAATCTCATAGCTCTACTAATAAATAAATAAATATTTACACTAAATTAATATTTAATGCTTAAATGGAAAGCTATATTATTCAATATATATTTTTCTCTTTTTAGAGAGCATTAAGTGTTTGTTATATATATATATATATATATATATATATATATATATATATATATATATATATATATATATATATATATATATATACTTGTAAATGTGTGTGTGTGTGTGAAAATATTTGCCTGCCTAGTAAAAAGATAAACTAACTGAGTATATTTAGTTAAGATAAATTTAAAATTTATATTTTAAAAATATAAAAATGAAATAAATAATAAAAAATTATGTACATGTTTTAAACGTTTGATATTTAAAATTTGAAAGTTTAAATAACGAAAGGAAAATAGATAAATATAATTTTCTGAAAAGATAAGCAATTTATAACATTTAATCCATAAAATGCATGTGCTAAGGGTAAGCCATTAGTGAACTCTCCTGAGGGTATGATGTTTTCAAGACGATATGTGTTATTTTTTTCATGACGTAACTTTTTTAATAACTAAGTTATATCAAATTTCTTGGATAAAAGCTTTCAATTTTTTAGGCTATTAGTAAATTTCATTAGAAAATAAATTATAAAGCAATTAAATTTTGAAGTGAAATAATAATTCAATCTTATAATTTTAAGTCCAGCTCGGTAATAATTGACAAATTTAATCATTAAAATAGATTTTATTTTGAAACAAATAATAAATGTACACGTTATGTTTACTTTAAGCTATTTTCTTAAAGAAATTGGAACGATTGAGTAATTACATGTATGAAACACATTATATCGTTTCATAATTTTCTTTAATTTTTCTTTTTCTTTTTTAGCTTAAATTGTTCTAAATATATAACTCACTTATACAAAAGGAATACTCTAAATATAAGAAAGCATTTTGTAAAGTAATCTCAAACAATCATTATGTTAGGTGATTAGTTTGTTGTGAATATATCTTTCCCAATATAAAATATTTTATTAAGTTATAAATGAAATACAAATAAAAATAAACTTTAGAAATATCTGTAATTTTTGAATTTAAGGAATTTTTCAAGAAATTATGTGATGCATTATAAAAAATGAATCAGAAATTCTATTTAGATTTAATTTGAATGTTTATATGTAGATTTAATTTGTATGTTTATGGGGATTTAAATTGTATTGAATTAAAGGCCAGGGCATTAACGTTTCAACTGGCAGCTGAGGCCATCATCTGAATAGGATCAATATTGCAGTAGAAAATCATTAACCAGAACAATCATTCAACTAATGTTGCGGGAAAGAGGCATTTCGTGAGGTATGTACGTATATAAAGAGATTAAAATAGACAAATTTGACAGAGCATTTAACAAAGAAATTTATTGAAATAATATAAAGCAATGCAATAAATTAAACTTAAAATTGGTTAGTGGGCTTAATGATAATCATATCAAGTGATAATCATCTACTATTCAAAATGTTTTTCTTTAAGGTTATAAACTAATAATAAAATTTATTAAACGGATGAGTAAGTAATAAATAATAAATGAGACAATTGCTAACTACTATAATCTTTTACTATAAAAAATCTATAGACTGTACCAAAGATAAAACAATGCAAGTAATTTCATTTTCAACGCCATGTATAAAAATATGTGAACAAATCATTTTGTTCGCAAGCATACAGTTGGGGCTTTCATTATGTTAGCAAATCATAATGGGTCTCTCAACACTGCAAATAGTTTTCATGTCACATATAACCAGAGCATTTCACTATCATTTACAAATCAGGATTACGAGATTGCCAGATTGCCATTTGTAAGTAAGTTGCACATATGCTTCGATTCTGATAATCTGGTTCCTAGTCGTGATGTCATCTAACATCGGTATCAAATATATATATATATATATATATATATATATATATATATATATATATATATATATATATATATATATATATATATATATATATATATATATATATATATATATATATATATATATATATATATATATATATATATATATATATATATATATATATATATATATATATATATATATATATATATATATATATATATATATATATATATATACATATAATCATTATTTAAATACACAATTTTCAGAGAATATTTTCAATACTTTGCTTACTTTCTTCCTCATCCCAGTTTCAAACGAATATGTAATTGATTTTAGGTTGTTGATGACTGGTGTCAAAAATTAATCAACAAGTTATTCTACTTTTCGACTTTGAAGAACTCAAGACTTCAACACACTGAATAAGAAGAATGGAGCAGAAGAAAAGAGCTCTATTCACTTAACGTTGAATGAGTTAGCCAGTGATATCTAATCATAAAAAGATATCAACTGAAAGAAAAACTTATTCTTCTAACTTTAGCGACCTTGAAGTCATCGTTTCAACTGGGATTCATCTTACCGTTACAAGCACCAATAATTGAGGGACATAAGATTCTAAGAACTTTTTATTATATATAAACTTTCTTAAAATGATAGAACCGGACTGGGTCATATGTTGTAAAAATACTTTCTTGAAAGAATGTTAACAAAAGAAAGGTTTCCCCAAAGACGGAAAATATTTTTTATGAATTGATTTTCTTACATTTAAATACCAAGCGATTAATCTTTTTAATTTTGAATTAGTCCAACAATAACAAACACACACACACACACACACACACACACACACACACACACACACACACACACACACACACACACACACACACACACACACACACACACACACACACACACACACACACACACACACACACACACACACACACACACACAAAGTAGACATCTATAATCATTCAGTATACTAATATTTAAATATATTATTCAAAATCATATATCTAGTCCACACACACGACAATAATACGAAAAATATAATAGTCGCTCATTTATAGTCATTATTAGATATTATTGAATATTTTTATTAAATATTCAAAAAGAAATATTTAAAAATTTATGTATCACACACATCACACAATGATCATGAAAAATGTTAGATGATAATGTAAACTACGCATAGCGTTCAAGTTGAATATCTGGTAACAAGTCTGCATCTAGATTGGATTACTCGAGAGAAAAGGAGATATATAAAAAATGGTATTTGTTAGCTCTAATCAAATATTTCCGTAAGGGGAGAGTAACATTCACTGCTAAATTAAGTTAATTTTCTCTAGTCAAACTTAATTGCCATAAGCTTTATTTACATACATTTATGTACAATAGCGAAGGATAATGGGCAAATAAGACGGGAAATATTTACAATTGATGTCTATAAAATTACATGAATTATTAATATTTATGTACTTATGATTTAAGAGGAATTAAATTAATTTTATGTAATATAGAGTTAATTAATTTGAATAAGTCATATATAAATATATAAAGAATAGAAAAACACAAGACTCTCATTATATCTTATTTTGAAATGATTTGAATTAGAAAAACATTTTTGAGTGTAGTCTCGAAAATATTTTCCTTATTCAAATAATAATATGTAATTTTTTATCAAAAGTTTTAGTATGAAATTTTAACAAAAATAAGCTTTAGAATCATTTCTAATTATCACCAAAAATATAATTTCATTCTTACAGTGTAAATTTACTAACATAAAAAATATAAATTGAGCTTTAGTAATTCATAAATAAACTCAATTAGAATGATTTAACACAGATGATCGAATGAGCTGAAACTGAGATTTATATCTGCCCATTTCAAATATTTTGCTATTTCGCATTGCTTACATAATTTTAAAATATAAAGGCACATAATTTTAAAATATAGAATCAATAATTTCATGTTTCAAAATTAGTTACTCTGTAATGTGTTTACATTTGTTAATTATTATTTCACATTTTCTTAAATTGGATAAAGTACTCGCCAAAGGGAATGGTTTTCAATAATTCTACTATGAAAAACATATAACTGTATCCAGTTGAGTTGAAAGTAAGATATAATATATGCAAGAAGCGTGCAATAATTAATTGTGAAAACATTTAGAGATATTATCTCTGCAGGGCGATTTTCTTTATCTTAGGTGTTTTAACGCTCGATCCTTTATTATGCCCAGTTCTATAACTAGACACTAGTTTCATATACCAAATATTTAAGGCAGTATTAAATTGTTAAGTATCCACCTTAATATCCTGCAATGAAAAGTTAGCTAATTTTGCGAAATATTAAATAATATTTTTGAAATTCTTAATTATTATTAAGTACCAAAAAAGTTATTTTTAGCTCTGATTACTACCATAAGCATATTACAATATTAAATTTTCGGAATATTAAATGTATTTTTAAAAATGATAGGGAAAACAGCTTGTATGTTTGCCAGCGAAATCATAAAAATACTTATCGCTCGAACCGATTAGACATTTTAAGTATAATCAATAAGAGCTAGAAAAATATCATGCTCATTTTTGAACATTACGTGTTAACACACACACACACACACACACACACACACACACACACACACACACACACACACACACACACACACACACACACACACACACACACACACACACACACACACACACACACACACACACACACACACATGTATGTACTAAATAGCACAATAACATAATAACATTACAATATTAAATACATAATGACATTTATAAAACTCAATCTTAAATTTAATGCTTTCGAGTTTTAACTTATGATTTCATAGCTATATTTTTCAGTAATGTAATCTATGTGAAACATCCCTTCAGAATATAATAATAATGCAGTATCTCGCGAAGGAATAATATCTAACTGTTTCGGTATTTACTGTTCTAAGATTCATTAAATGTTTGCTGAAAGCGTAAAAAGGAAATGTTATGCTTATTAGCCTATATTGGAGCACGGTAAATAATGATCCGTAGAATAAATAATGACTCTGTTTACAAGCTTTATTTAAATATTTCTATTGTGGCTGCTTCTAGTCAAGATAGGAAAATTACATTTTTGTTTCTTGAGCTCATGTCTAATGATACATGAAATTTAATAACGTTGAACATTTGTAGTAATTTTAAGGATATATTATTAAATAACGAAAAAGATGTAGGAAAAAATTTATTAGATTAATGTTTATTTATATATCCATCATTGTAATAAAAAAGAGAACATTTTGAAATGCAAATTTACTTGAGATCAGATATTATGAATTTTTTCATCTTAACATTATTTATTTATTATTATTATTTATTGAGACTTGAATTTTTATTTTTATAATTTAAATATATAACAAATCTAATACATAAATTGTTTGATTTCAACCATATTTTAAGATTGTAATCTTATTATATGTGTCTGTAAAATGTTGGACACATTTTCATGCCAAGTAATTTCTAATATAATAAAGATAAATTTAAATTTATAACACAAATGTTTATAGAGATAGACTTAAAAAGTTATATTAGCCTTGTCAATAAACGACTTCCACATGTGAACCGCTTGTTAGTGGGGAACTTCTAGAGGGTATTTAATTAGTTACGGATAAGCATGTCGTTATCCATAGGTGCTTTAAGGCTGAGATCCTGTAATGTAAGAAAGCCATCAACATAAATAATATTTGAACTGTAAATAATGCTCTTTGCGAATTCCCAAAGAAAATATCGTAGTGTTGTCATATCAGGTATTCTGTGTGGACGAGAAATCGGGCTATTACAACCAATCCGTCTTTCTTGAAATTGATTAACCGAAGAACTTTGAACGACGATACTTCAAAGTGGCTTGTTATATTTCTCAACATCCAATGGAATGAAATGTCAAAACGCACCTATTAAATCTAAATATATCGTTGAATTCTAATCTTGGCAAAAACAAAGTTTTTAAAATGTAACTAACAATGTGCAAAAGAGATATTTTTTAAGAAATTAGAAAAACATAAAATTGATAAACTATGTAGTCAATATTTACAGTCGCTAGAGCATTCAAATGAGAAAAAGAAATTTCTACGTTAGCATTCACTATAAAAATGTATTAATTATGTTTAAATTCTAAACTTGTTTTTCTCCTCATTATTTTATGAGCTATTAAGCATCAAAATATATCCAATATTTTATAGATACCCCGTAATAATTTTATTTTCCGAAATATATTTGTGAAATCTACATTCATACATATATATTATAATTAGATTGCAGTAGATCAGAGTATATGAAAACTTCTGTATCGTTAAGAAATTTCTTAACAGTCCAGGTATTTCGTACACAAATAATTTGGAACAGTAATTTCTATGATCTTAACACAAGTTCAAGCTTATTGTTAAGAGCAATTTATTACATAATGTTAAGGATTTCTGTGAGTTTTGTCATATCGGGCACATTATAATGATATATATATATATAAGCGTTTTGTGTCTGTCAAAATATAAAAGAATTATGTTCATTTAAAAGGTAAATACTGGGACATTAAGATGAAATCTAAAGGAATTTATTTATTATGCATTATTAAATGTAGATGCTTAAAATATTTGGTATCTTTCTACTTATAAATTATTTGCAGTGTAATAATAGATTTCAAATTTGAAAATAATTGATTTACCTAGACAAATTTTAATGATATGAAATATTTTGCTGTAAATGGTCACAAATAGTTAATCTAGAAATGTATATAAGAAATTAGAAAATACATTGCTGGCCGCCGTAAATGCAACAGCCTAAAAGAACCATGCAAATAACAAGAAATGTACAACATGAATTAGTGGAAGTGAGGTATAAAAATTATTAGAAATTCTGCGCAGATGTACATAACGTGCGCCTGTGACGTCACTTCAAAGCACTATAAAAGGCTTGGAGATTTTGACGATTTCTATATCCGCCATTGAGTTTTTCTTGTGTTTTTTTCCATAAAACTATTAATTATGCCTTGTAGAAAACCAGCGATTATTTTTTGATCAAGTATCCGAGTTCGACTGGGGAAAGATAGTGTCCTACCGAGATTGTGGATTATTTTTCATTGAAATTGGTAGTCGTGTTGGACGAAACTAAAAAACTCTAATGCGAAAATGTGATCATTGGATGTACACTCTTAAAAAAATCGAGTGGTTTTTCACCACTCGATGAGCGACAGATATTTAGTGCTCCAAAAAGATGTAAATTGAATCCTTTCCTACTTAAGTGGGGAAAGAAGTGCTCTATCCAACACTCCATTCTCGATTCAAAGCAATTTCCACTCTCTTTTGATGTGTTTATGGCAAAAAAGCAAATGGGATGTGCTCTGATTGGTTGAAATCATCACGTGGCTCTATACTTTCGGTTTAGTTTCGCTAAATGGAGGAATTCAAACCTTCATTTTGTAAAAGCGATCTTTTTGAATATTTAAAAAATATAATTGGTCAAGAATTAGCGCAGAAACTTTACGGTAAGTCTTTATATCTTATCATTAATTGAATGTTTAAATGAAATCATCATAGTTATGTTTTTTTACTATTTTATAAACTTTCAGATAGAATTCATTTTCAATTAATGTTAATACTATGTAAAATTTTTAATTAAAAGAATTTAATAATATGAAAATATTTGGAAATTTTATTTTATTTCAAATACTTTTTTCTACCAAAATTTAATTAATTCTAAACTAATAGTAATTTATAAAGAATACATTTTTAAATTTTTATACTTTCGAAAATGAGTAAATGTGACAATGGAAGAATTTAGAAATTTCTCGTCGATTTAAATATCCAATGTGTATTATAAAAGTTTTATTTTAATATAGTTTATTGCATTGATTTAAAAGTGCGGTTAATATCGAATACATTACTCAAGTGTTTTAAAAAAATATATTTTCGCATAAACAGTTCGAAGTTTTTAATTCAAATATTAATGCAATATAAAGCAAATATTAATCTACAGAATATTACTTGATAATATTCTATAAACTATAATATAAAACTTCCCTATTTTAATTTAACTAAGAATTTACTTTTGAGTTAGAATTGATTTATATTTTATTAATCATTTGAATACTTTGTAAACATAATTAGTTCTATCAAATGATTTAACAATGAGTACTACTGAAGAAAAGGCATATCAATTAAAAATTTTATTCAATTATTAATTTTCATGCATTTTTAATTACAAAAATAAGTTATTATATTCATACTTTGTACTTCTTTCATATATTTTTGTGTAATTCTGAATTTAATGTTTTGATTGCTAACTGATAATAAAGATTTAGTTTATCATTTGAAATAGATTTAAAATTAAAATATATATTTATATAGTTCTTTTAATATTTCAGGATAAACATTGCAATTATTACCAATTTTGCGATTTTTTAACATCCATTACGTGTATTCCAAAAATCATAAAATGAATAACTACATATGTTATAAGTGTAATGCTAAAACTAAAGCATATGTGCTTTAGGCAGGCATTTTAGAAGAAAACATCATCTTTCTCTTACAGGTGATGGTAGTAACGTATTTGTTTGTGGCATAGAAATCTGTAGAAAAAGCTTTCGCCATTTTCAAGTTTAGCTCGACATTATTTAACTAAACATAAAGTAATAAATGAGAAGAAACTAAACTTGCATACATTAAATTGTTCTAAAAATTTAGTTGAGGAACTTTCAAGTTCACTGAATAAATCAGAGTTAATACATATTCCTTCAAAATTCCTACGATAATTGATAATCAAAATATAATGTTAAATGAGAAAGATAAAAAAACATTTCCATTCATAATTAAAAATATTGCTGCAAAAGCGATTTTAAATTTACAAAGTCGTAGTGACATCTCTTTTACTGCTGTTGATCAAATGATTAATATATGTGGAAATATAACCACAAATATTGTTTCAAAGATAAAAGATGATGTTGTTAACTTTGTACAACAAAGTGGTATAAGTACCCAAGATCAAAATTACTTAAATTTGATGTTGAAGTTTGAACAGTTTTCAGATCCCTTTAAAGGTTTGAGAAAGTGACAAGAACAAATCAAGTACTACACAACTGAGTTTGGATATTTTAATCAAGGAAATATTTTTAGGTTGCAGAAGTGATCAGGAGTATAATTCAGTATTGGAAAATTATGAGGTAAAAATTAAAAATGATACTTTTCAATATATATCAATTGTCCATACTCTTTCTTCAATTTTAAGTAATCCTGAAGTATTTAATTATCTGAAACTTCAAAAGTTTCCAATCCTGAGAATATCTTAAGAAAATTCTCAGATGGTGATATACATAAAAGCATCCATTTTTTCAAAAATATTCTGATGCATTTGAAATTCAATTATATTTTGATGAACTGGAAGTGTGCAATCCTTTAGGTTCCAAAACGAAGATTCATGAATTAGGAGTATTTTTATTTTACAATTCTAAATTTTCCCACTCATCTAAACTCAGCAATGACAAATATTCATTTATTGGCCTTATGCCATTCTCAAGATTTGAAGAAATATGGGTTTTCTGCAATACTCCAACCTTTTATGCATGATATAAAGTTATTGGAATCTGATGAGGAGTTCAGGTTAATGTAAAAAAATAAATCTGTAATTTTGCATGCGTCAATAGCCATGGTTTGTGCTGATTCTTTAGCATTGCATGCTCTGTTTGGCCTTCTAAGTCCATCTGCTAAGCATTTTTGCCATTTATGTATGGTTAGCAGGAAGAAGAAATACGAGTTTAGAATTACCAAGTTTGAAAAAAGGCATAGAACACTGCATGCAACATCTGCAACAAGACGGAAAATCTAGTTGCAGTAGTTCAGGTGTAAAGAGGTTGCATTTTAAATGATTCAAAATATTTTCATGTTACTGAAAATTTTTGCTTTGATACAATGCATGATTTATTAGAGGTATATGTCCAATGGAAGTAAAATTAGTTTTAAATCATATACTTTATATGTTGAACCAATTGATGGATTAACACTTGAAGTCATAAATGAACGCTTGCATTCATTTAAATATGGTATCCTTGAAATAAAAAATAAACCATCATCAAATTTTCTAAAGTAAGCATACAAAATATAAATGATCATAGTTTAAAACAAAGATCTGCTCCAAATGTGGTGTCTTATGAGAGTTTTTTCCTTTTATTATATTTGATTTAATCCCTATGAATGATTATTTATATCTTTTACATTTATTATTAAGAATAATGCAAATTATTTTTCTCAGCCTTGACAAAAAGGCGCATTAAGCTATTTAGAAAATCTGATATTAGAGCATCATAGAAAAAATTTAAAGAACTTTTCCCCAAACTGTAAATTTATTAATAAACACCATCACATGTTACATTATTCAGAGTGTATTGCAAAATTTGGTCCCATGATTCGAATGTGGTGCATGAGATATGAAGCTAAGCATAGTTTTTTTAAAAAACGTGCATTAATTAATTGCAATTTTAAAAATATTGCTAAGAGTTTAGCAAATGCTCATCAGTTATTTCATTGCTTATCATGGGGCTTGAAAGATAACACGAAAAAAAATACAAATAATAGGTGTAAAATACAGGCCAATATTGTTTTGTAAAAAATGTGATGTATTACTTCAATATAATTTAAAAATCTCTGATACAGTTCGAATTCCAAAAAAAGTAAAGTTGAATGGTACTGAATATCGCAAAGGTTTATTCATTTGTTTAAATAATAGTCAAAATACATCTGAAGAATATCCAATATTTTCAAAAATTCTTGAACTCATTATTTACAGACTGTGATGACTTTATTATTTTCATACAAAAGTGGAAAAACTGTTTTTGTATCAACCTTTTTTAAATGCATATTGCATTAAACCTTTAAAACAGGAAACTTACACATTGGTTAATTCTGAAATACTTACTGATTGGCATGTGTATAACATATGGCAACCTTTTGGATCTAATGACAAATACATCTCATTCTGACATATTATTTTATGACTAATTGTTATTGTAAGAATAACAACATTTATTATTAATTTATTGAATTTTCTAACAGATGAAGACATAGATGGGAATTACTAATTGATCTGACTGATAATGATCTCAAAAGCATTGGTTTAACTCTAGGAACAAGAAAGAAACTTTTAAAGCTAACAGCAAACCATAAGTTACCATTGGAATCAGATGCTAAAGATCTGTTTAACAGAAAATCCAGCAGTAAATTTTGAAGTTATTTCAGTAAGTAATCTAATACTGTAATTTTAATGAATATTTTTTACAATTTATAAATTTATGTTAAATTAATATTTAAATAAATTAAAAATTGTTAAAATAATAACAGCAGTATTTTAGCTTTATTGTAAACTTTTAATTTCTCTGGTTTGATTTTCAGTGTAGTGAACCTAAAATAGAGGAAGACATTATACAAGATAATGATGAGACAGTTGTTCCACAGATACAATGTATACACAGTACATATTCATATTCTGAGTTAATAACTTGTTTTCAATATAATGTATAATATATATATATATATATATATATATATATATATATATATATTAATTATATATTTGTAATTCACCCACATAAAAATATAGATTTAAATTAATATTATTTGTAGTTAGATGTGTGTGTGTGTATTTAAAAATCTTCGACAGTAGTCAATTTTATTCTTTCTGTAGGTAAACATTATGTACTGCAGTTATAAGCATGAAACAAAAACTTCTGTATGAAAAATTATTTTATCAAAAAAATAAAAATTTTAGCATTTATTTTATAGATTGTTTAAAATTAGATTTTTTGATAGTTCTTAAACAGGATGTCTATAATTGTGCATCATGAAGATTATGGATCATTAACTGAGTGAATAAAAAAATATCTTAATTGATCTTGCCTGATATAAAGTTGATGAATAAATATAATATAAATATTTTTTAACTAAAATGTATGAAATCTTCTTAACCATTATGACCTTATTAACTAATTAGAAAATTTAAAGGAGACATTTGTTTTCAGTAATTTCAAGTAATTTATGTAAAATGTGTATGGAAAATAAGATTGTTTAAAGTAATAGTATCTAAATAAAACAATATATTTTTCTGTTCTAAGAATATTGCACTGCTTTATATTTCTGGAATATTATTAAAATTTAGTTCACAATAATAAAATTCATATTTTTAAATTTATTACGTTAATATAATTGCAAAATTTAAAAAGTATTTTATGTATTTCTCTTATAGTTGAGAAATAAAGTCCATGCCTTTAAATTTATAAATTTTTTTGTTTTTATAATTTTTTTAAAACTTAATCAATTCTATTTTGCTATATAAATTCATTAATTATTGAGATGAGTTATATTTTATTATGATAAATATTTGAATAATTCAAATTTAAGTAATAAAAGAAATCTAATATTTTTATTAGTTAGATGTAGAAACATCTCATGTAACAGTTTACTCTTTATGCTTATATTTCATTATAGTACAATATGTTTTTTGAAGATTATCTAGGAATTTATGTTTGTATATTTAAATATTAAAAAGTGAATTTTATGATAAATTTGTAGTTTTTACAAAATATGCTTTTAAAATATATTAACTTGTTTTCTGCAGAATATTAATGTCAAAAGAAATTATAAGAAGTACTTGAAGGGTAGAAATATCTTATCCTTTATAGAAAGCTCTAAAATATCTGATGTTGCAATTCGAGAAGTATGAGTAAATGAAATAGTGAGGATATGTGTGGATGCTTTGATATATGACCTAAAAACGTAGTAAGTAATTACATTTTTCTCAAGCATAAATTTTTGCAAAAACTATAAGTATTTAAATATCTCATAGTATAAACTAATTCCATATTTAAATTAAGTTTTCAATGAATTTGTTCAGTTAAAAATATGAAATTTTGTGTTTATCTTCTTAACAACAGTTTAGGTTTAAAGATAAAAAAATATAAATAATTTTATTAATGATTAATATCTTTAAACTATTATAAGATTTTTTAAACATAAATTTGTTTTATAGAAAATTTGAATTCATTTAAAAACTATCAAAAAATCCAAATGTAATTTTTACTTGGAAAAAATTTAGTTGCTATTGATGTAAAAATAACTTTTTTCGTTGCACTACTTCCATAACATTACTTAAAAAGTATGCTCTGTGAAATTAGTCTACAATATTTTCAATTTATCTAATTCAGATTTGATAATCAATTTTATGACTTGTAAATTGAAATTCATGACTTCAATTTTTAGAAATCTGTGATACATGATATATTTTCAGCTATCCCTCATCTGAGCAAAAGCTCAGTTGGGCAAAAGCAATTGTTAGAGCAATACCTGAATTAAAATCTGAAAGAGACGATGTTGAAGGATATGTAAGCCTTTTATTATTAATTACTCTTTCATCTCTAAATAAAGTGTAAAAATTCTGTTGCTTGTATTTTGTATTTTAATTTTACAGGAAGCATTTTACGATCCAGTGAGCAGAACTGGAGCAATAGAATATAGATTAAAAACTTTACGTTTGTCATTATCACCATCAAAGAAAAAAAAATAAAGTTAGCAAAAGCAAACCAGAAATGTGTTATTTTGAAGAGGATGAAATGCTATGTGAAGATGACATGGCTGATCAGGTATATGCTGTATAGTGTGTAATCAAAAATAAGTTTTTTGGAGACTCAGAAAATGATAACAATTGTTTTTACTACAAAATATTAATTTCATTTTTATAAAATTTTGAAATTAATTTTTAAGTTATATAAGTATGCAGTAACTTTAGTTAAATGACTTAAAAATTCCAATCAATATATATTTTCAGTTAAAATTTCTAAGTTTTTTGTTTTAAAAAGAATAAAGGTGACTATTCATTAAAGCTTGAGAAATTTTAATTATTTTTAGATCATTTTTAAAATAAAGGTTTTGTTTATTTTACTGCTAAAATCAAGTTCTAATTAATTTTAAAATAAATTTATAGTGCATTTAAATTTTAATGATATTTATAATTCACTATGGTTAGTTAAAAATATTGAATTTTAATTGACCATAGCAAAATTTTTATTTATTTTTTGAATTTTATATTTTTAATTGACTATAGTGAGTTACATGGTGTAGTATGTATGTAATATGTATTTTTCTTCCAGATAAAATGGTTGCAATTCAAATGCAGAATGAAATATATAAAGAAAAAAATATTTCAACTGATGAAAGAAACATTTAAAATAAGAAGGCAATTTGTTATGAAAAATAGTCCATCTATCACAGAAATTATTTCTAAGTATCATCGAAATTGACTGCTTTTAATGGAGCATTGGTAGGTATAAAACTTCTATTTTTTTGCATAGTTCCTCTTAGGCATGAATTTTAAAATATTAATAAAAGTATTAAACTTTTATATCAACATTATTTTCTACAATGTTGCCACAATGACTTAAACACACCCGAATTTACAATTGCTTACATAATTTACATATTTGGATTTTTAATGGCGGAACTTAAAAATTCTGTACTAGCAGTTCAAAATTTTTGATTGCATGCCAATAAAACATTTTAAATTATTTTGATGCCAAGAGAATTTTAATTATAACTTTGTTAAGAAATTTTTAAAAAAATAGAAGAAAGTTCTCGTTTCTTTTAGAACTCATTTACTTAGCAATATATTTGATTACTAATATATATATGTGATGCTAAAGCTGGCTTAATAAATTTTTAGTTCAAATTGTAAAAAAATTATTTATATTCACTTGCTTTTTAACTAGATTAATTTTCTTGAAAAATATTTTAACATTAGAAATAAATTTATATATGCATACATATCTGTTTATTTAATGTTTAACAATCCATTTTATAAATTATGATAAGAGGTCATAACAAAATGTCTATTTCATAAAAAAGAAAACCAAAAATTATTTTCTTTATAAATATTTATGTTTCACTGTATATCAAGAATTTATCACTTTTGTCATGTCCTTATAAAAATATTTCAGAAACTACTAGATAACCATTAATTTATTAACTTCAATTATTGAGCTTTAATTAATTAATCAATATTTTACAAATTACATTTGATTTCTATTACAATAAGAAAATGAGTACAAATAATTCTCTTTATTACAGATAGATTTGGACTTTAATATTTTACATCCAGAAGCTGGCTGTTTTGTTAGTAAATTTCCTGCGTACTATGCTCTAAAATTTTTAACATATGTTCAGAAAAACTCGCCCTCTTATATGGAATAGATATGTGATGGTTCAAGATGGTAGTATTTTCTAGATGTTTATAATTTTAATAAAGAATATGTATAGTTACATAGATATCTTATTCTTTGACTATTTTCATTGTATTAGAGATATTAATATTAGATTGGTTTCTTTATGCAGACAATATCAAAGCCTTATTGATGCTAGTTGATTTATTACCTGCTCCAATATCAAGAAAAAGTAAAAAAAGGTCTGTACTTGAGCTTATTTTCTGCAATCTTTTATGACAATAATATCCTTCCTAAAACTTAGAATGCTCAAATATATGTACATTGTGCTTTTCTTATTTTTACTGCATAATGAGTAAAATTGTTTCAAAGCAGCTTTATTTATGCCCTTATAAGTTGTAAAGTCTGACTAATGATTTTTAATATTTATTTAAATTAAATATACCCAAGATTTCAAGTTTTATTATGTTTCTTGCTCATGCTTCTTATTTTATATAATTACTGGGATTTTTATTTTGTTAAATTCTGTATAAAAAAAGTAAACTATAAAATACTATTTTAGCACAATGCTGATGGATTCATAAATCCTTATCAAAATATCGGGCAACTTAGTGAAATTTATTGGAGTAAGTCATATTATAATAATATCTATTTTTTTAATGTTTGTGTTAAATTAAATATTATAGTAGTTTTATATTTATTACTTTTTCTGAAAATAATTTTTCATTTTTAGTATTCTTGTGAAATTTTATTTTTAAGGTTTATATAGACTAATGAGAATGCAATGTTACTGTAGGTATTTTAGTTACTAAGCTTTTCTTTTGAACTAGGTGAATGGTTCCTTAGAAGAGGAAAAAAAAAATCAAAAGTAGTAATTCAACCACATTTATTATGTTGTAATCAGAAAGAAGATAAAAATATGAAGTATTTTTGTGCTTGAATAATGAATTCATAGATGTTGTGCTTGAAGCAATAAAAGCTTTTGACATTTTATACAAGAAACCATCATGTATTTAATGTTGAATATGACCGAAAAAACTGGTGATATTCTATTTGCTTTATGGACTACATAATATATAAACTAAAAAATGGCCCAGCTGGGACATTAGTTGAAACTGTGCATACTTTGCTATGCATAATTAAAACCTAAATTTTGAAAATTGCATGTTATTATTTTATTTTAATATTATGTACTATTATTTTCAGTATTCTTTATAGTATTCATATTTAGTATATTTATATTGTAAATTGTAATAAATTGAAAACAATATTAATTTGATATCTTTAAATTTTGTGTGTACATATTCTTTTTTTTTTTTTTTTTTTGTATTAAATATGAATAAACTTTCGTATAATTTTGCATTTTATTTGTCAATATTCATTTTTGTTTCATAGAAGTTATTTTAAATTTAAATAAAAATTTGAAGAGTAAATATATCTTAAAACAAGATTCATTTTTGAAACATTTATAAATCTGTTTTGTTCAACGGAATAATCGGTAAGTGTGTCTTTACCCTCCTAAAACTTAAAAAATAAATAATTAACTGTTCTATAAATGTTTCAAAGAACTTGAGACACTATTTACTTATCAAAAATATTCATGTATTGTTTGGATTGTGTACAATTTGTACTAGTAATGTGCTTGTAAAATTACTTTTGTACTTGGAGTTTATCCATATAGCAAACTAAACTAAAGAAAAAGTAATGCGAAAAATTTCTATTAAGAGATTAATTTGCTTAAAACTAAATACATAGGAATTAATGTAAAAATGGCTAAACAATTAACTTGATGTTGAATATAATTTAAAAACCACTATACACTCTTAAAATATTAGTGATTTTCCCTACTTAGGAGTGATAGATATCTTGTACTCCATAAAGATATAAAATGAATCCTTTTGTACTTAAGTAGAAGTTTTCTTTCAAACACTACATCCTCGTTTTCAAAGCAATTTTAAGCTTTTTATGACCTGTTATTCACCTGTTTTCAGTTATAGTTGATTGATTAAAAATGCTTTAACATTAAAAATAAATTTATGAATGCATGTATATATTTTATTTAATGTTTAAAAATCCATTTGTAAATGATGATAAGGGCTATATCTATTTCTTAACAAAGAAAAACTCCAAAATTATTTTGTATTTGTTTCATTTTTGCCACATTCTTATAAAAATTTTCAAAAACTTCTAGATAATCATTAATTCACTAGCTTAAGTTACTACGTTTTAATTAATTAATGATAATACCTTTTTTTAACAAATTACACTTGCTGTAAATTACAATAAAAATTTTATTCATTTAATATTCTATTAAATAGTTCTATTAATTTAATATATGATTATATTCTCTTTATTACAGATAGATTAGAATTTGATATCCAGAGGTTGACTGTTTTCTCAATAAATATCCTGCGATCTATGCTTGTAGAATATTATTGTTTGTTCAAAAATTTATCTGGAATATATGGAACTAATCAAAGAGAATTCAGGATGATAATATTTTTAGGCTGTATATAATTCCAATACAGAATATAATCATGTAGATATCTGATTTCTTACAGCTTTATTTTTTTAATTAATAAGGCTTTATCTTTTTGAAGTATTATTCTTATGAAATTTTTTGGTATTAAAGTTTATATGAACACTTTAATGAGAATACAAATATTATAAAAATTTTAGTTATTATGTTTGTTTTTATTCGAATTAGGTGAAGAGATTGGCAGATGAACAATGCTCAAAAGTAATCAACTACTCTTGCTTTGCTGTGGTCAAAAGCATTGATGTCGGATATGCAAGATTAAAAATCGTTTAATATTTAATAATTAAATACAAGCATTAAAATGCATTTTATATTTTTATTCTTATTTTAATAGTATTCTTATTTTGTTTTATTAAACAGACAATAAAACTGTTAATCTCAGTATTAATTGGACATCATGAACATAAGAATTTCTGTATACATATTTTTATTTAATTTTTTTGTATTAAAAATTAAATAAATATTTTATATAATCTTGCATTTTATTTTTAATTTCATTCTTAGTTTCATTGAAGTTATTTTCAGTTTTAAATTAAACTTGGAAAAAATATATCATAAACAAGATTTATTTGCAAAATATAAGTCAGTTTTGTTCAACATAATAATCTACTTAAATATTTTTATTTATCCTCCTGTAATTTCAAATATGCATATTATCAGTATTCAAAAATAAATACTAACTATACTACAAACAGTTTATTTTTCAGAAAGAACTTAAATTATATATTTACTTATATAAAATATTTATGTATTTTTAAATTGTGTACAATTTGTTGTACTAATAAAGTGTATCAAAATTAATTTTGTACTTAATGAGCCCATAGTAAACTAAACTGAAAAATAAGTAGTGTGACGATTTTCTTGAAAGTACAACACTTACACATAAAACTAAGTCAATATAAATAATGTAATAAATGGCTGAACATTTGATAATGTATGTAATTTAAAAACCCCTATTCAAATCAATTAAAATGTCATATTCAATTTACTGTTACATTATTGAATAAAGAAATCATATATCTTTATATTGTAATAATAATAAAGCATAAATCCTTATAATAAAGAATTCAAAACCTAATTTCTGTACTAAATTGCCAATATTAAAAAAAAAATCAGCAGTACTTCTATAAAAAGATTGAAATTCACTCTTTTTTTCCATCTAATTTGCTCCTTTAAACGATTTGTTGCTTCTCTCCTTAAAAGGAGTGGTTTACCCGACTCTTTCAAAAGAGTGAATTTCTATCTTAAGGATTGGTTGAGTTTTGTGACTATGAAAGAGTGAAATTTCACTCCTTCTGAGTGAAATCCACTCGATTTTTTTAAGAGTGTAGGAGGATATGACGAATCGACATGTTCGATCACATCCACCTTAGTGTATCACTTCAAGTGATGACAAGCAAATTATGCGCATGGCAGTGAGGGATCGCACAGCCACGTCACGAACCATGGCACAGCACATTCAATCTGTAACGCTTTATCTAGTGTCTGAATATACGACACCGTTTGCAGCATAGTGGTCTGTCCATAAGACGTCCATTGCATCATCTACTCTTGACGCAAAACCACAGACGTCTCCACTGCCATTGGTGCGATGAAAGAAGGATGTGGACAGCAAAATGGAATGAAATTATGTTTTCTGACGAGTCACGTTTCGGTGTACAACGATGGTCGCATTCGAGTCTGGAGACCCCGTGGAAAGAGGAGGCTGAACAGCTGCGTTATACACCACAATACTGGTCCTGCACCGGGTATTATGGTATAGGGCGATATTAGATATCACTCTCAGTCTCTTCTAATACGATTTGCCGGTACTTTAAAAAGTCAGCGCTACATCGCCGAAGTGTTAGAGCCAGTAGTTCTTCCTACGTCCAGAGCTTACCAGCAGCCATATTTCAACAGGATAATGCGTGACCACACGTTGCATTCATTGTTCAAGTGTTTTTCATCAATTGGCAGATTGAATTGCGTACCTGGCTGGCTCACTCCCCGGATCTTTCTCCGATATAAAACATGTCATCCATGGTTTCTCAACGGTTGACCCAGATTACATCAACAAATGCCACACCAGGTCAACTTTTTCTACATGTGGAAGCTGCTTTGTCAGCTTTACCCCGAGTACACATCCAAAGTCTCTATGAATCAATACCAAGACATGTTTCAGCGGTGATCTCCAACAATGGAGGCTTCTCTGGCTACTGATTATGGCAGAAAACACAATTCACAGAAATACATAAATTTAATCACTTGATACTTGGTCATTATGTTATCTACAATCACATATATATATTTTATTTTGACATCATTCATCGTCCTTGGTGTTGAAATTCGAGTGGCCAGCAGTGTCTTAACATACTATACGCATTTAATTATTTGGCCTTTGTTCAATTAACTTCTAAAGTGACATTGTAAAAGTGTAACTATTTTTCAGCACAAAACTAATATTCATCTTTAACTTAAAAGTATAAATTTGGTAAAATGTTAAATTAAAAATATTATTATAATTTATGCATCATATTTGGAAGCTAAAGAAATGAATGCTTTTAAATAGTAAATTTTAAAACGAAAAAATATTTAGAAAGTTATAAGAAGAAATTTTGTACTATATGATGATTGCATTTTAACTAATGGGACAGATAGGTAGATTCAATATTTCATATCTGTTAAGTGATATATATATATATGTTACATGAATTTTACATGTAAATATTTTTAAATTGACTTTGTTTATGGTAACTTTTTTATTTTTTCATATAATGGTGACTTGATATGCTGTTATTGAAGTGGACGTGAGAGAAAGGATATAAAAATTATTAAGTGCTTACGTTCTATCAAGCTAAATACGTTTCTATCTTTGTGCATTTTGCAAAAGAACTTAAAATTATTATAAAATGTGAATAAATTATTACTTCTTAACAATTAAAAAATTCAAAATCAAACAGACTTTTTAATAAATTTTACGCTCAATAAATAATTATAATTTTATAAAAGTGAAATATAATTTTTAATGCATAAAAAGTGATTCTAATTTCTTAAAATAAAAATATGAAATAGTTTTATAAAATGAATGTAAAAAGTTAAAAATCTACAATTATTATATTTTGGCTATATTATTTATATGTTATTATAATTATAAAAAGAAAATTTTATTTATTAATTTTGTTATCTAAGAAAGGAAAATCTTCTTTATGACATGTGTAGTGCTACCATACAGTGAAATAAAAATGGTATTTTTTAATAACATTTTCTCTGCCTTGGTTTATTTTAAATTTTTTAATTTTAATAAAAATTTCTTTAATTTTTAATTTTATTTTTTATAGTTATTAATTTTTTAATATTAATTAATGCAGTAAAATCACTATATTTACTAAATATGTTACGTGGGAATCTTCTTATTTGAGTAATTTTCACATATTATATTACATAAATTATTTCCCCACATTTTAGATCTGAGATTGAAATTAAAAAATACTGTTTCCAAACATTTCTAATTGCCCTAAAAACATAGAATAGGATAAGAGGTAATGATTCTTAAAACACAAATTTCATACAGGAATTACCCTATTTAATTTAAAAGTTAGAGTAAGACATAAAGGAGTGGAATTTTTAAGGTTACTTGAAGTTGCATTTTTAAAAAATATGAAATATGATAATTCATTTAAATTTAAAATATTATATTTTGGAGTATTATAACTAATGTATTCTTTTATTAGGAATAGGGTCACATATTTTTTTATTTATAACAAAATATTTTTGTTGCATGATGAGAGATATTACTGAAATTAATAACATAACTCTTTTTCCTGAACTTTAATAAAAAACTAATGAGTTACAAAAATTTATTCATAATTAAATAAAATATAATATATTTAAAAGAGATATAAATATCCATATCGGGATAAATCGGGATAAATGCGAACGATTGTGATTATAAAATAAAATTTTGGAAAGTACTTTCAAATTTACTACTATTATACGTTTACATACGAAAGTTGTTCTAAAATAGAAATATTATTTATGAAAAGAGTTCTATGTAAACACACACACACACACACACACACACACACACACACACACACACACACACACACACACACACACACACACACACACACACACACACACACACACACACACACACACACACACACACACACACACACACACACACACACACACACACACACACACACACACACGATATTAATATATAACTATATTAAACGAAAAAATTTTAATATCTAAGACTGATATGGTTTTCTAATTTTAGAGGCATCTTGGAATTATATCATAATACCTTCAAGCATGCTTTCAAATTTACACATTTTAGTTTTGCAGATTTAGTAAAAATTATGCTTCCATGTTTGTTAAATTTTCTCTGTGCCTAATGACAATCGGTTTGCGAAACATTATTGCTAGTAGATGGGAGTGATCAAGTTGATTGATAATGGATTATTAAGGAACTGATTAAATAAATTATTTACTGCATTTTATTTAATAAAATGTTTCATTGCATTTTGATTATTTAAAATAAGATAACAATTTAGTGAAAAATAATAAAATTAACATTATTAGTATTTTCATTAAATTCAAACTAAGTACATACGATTTCATATTTTTGATTTTCAAAGTTATAAAAGAAAGCATACGTAGAATTATTGAAGGATATCAGAGACTTAATAAGATTCCTAGAGGTAGTACCTAGATACAATAAAAAGTAATATTATTTCAAAAGAAATTGAAAACTCTTAATATAGTACGCAAAGAAACAACATTTATGAGAAAAATTTATGTATATCTATATAAATATATATAAATTGCAAGATTAGATATAGAATTCAAAAGCACAAGAAAATATAAAGACATTTATGCTTAGTAATGCATTAAGCGCAAAAGCAGCTAAAATAGTATTACTAAAATGTAATTAATATTATATTTTATAAAATTAACAATCAAAATACCAAATGGAGAATAATACATTGAAAATTCTAAATGGAAAACAATACATGGAAAAATTTTAAAAAAATATCAAAGAAAGATATAAAATGGAACGAAGTACCAACATGGCCAGCTTCGTCAGGGATATATATATAAATATATAGCCCTGATTATCCCTGTTTTTGTTTTATTTCGAATTTTTATATTAGTTAAATTAGTTATTCAAAAAAATTAATTTTAGAAAATTTAAAAAAAATCTTTAAAAACATTTTTAATTTCTCAAAAAAATTATAATAATAAATAATAATAATACTGTTTAGATTATCAGTATAAAGCTGGTAAAAACTAAATGATTAAAATTGTTTACATTTCAAACGTTAAGTTTTAAAAATGTCAGTAAAATTCATTATGGTTTTGTACACTTATTGTGCGAAAGTCATTTTAAAATCTAAATATAATATAATGACTAGATTTTTGATTCCAGTAAAGAAATATTATATTTTAATAATTAAGATTTCAATAGCAATCATTTAGCTATATCTTATTAATTAATTTGTCTTTCGTGTTCTTGTCGTACATTTTTGTATTTTTCTGTATTACTGTATGTATATACATACATACAAAATATTGATAGTTACAGGAATAAATAAATTATCATTCAGGTGTTTTTCATCTCTAGAATTAGGTGTAATACACTTTACAAGTAATCTCCAGTTACTATCCAAACAGATATGAAAACTTAATCATTTTTTAAACTGAAAGTATTCTTCTATCTTGAGAAAAGTGTTTAGTGTGATAACTAGTGAATATAAAATTAATGAAAGGACGTGGTAGAAAGGTTACAATTAAAATATTTACACACACACACAAATTGAGTGTTAATGATGTGATATAGTTAGTTGCGTGATGAAAAATTGGCTGTTATCTGTGCTGTTATACGAATGTTAGTAAAAATAATAATTTTAATTGAAGTAGATTCTTAGAAATAAGTTTTTTTAAAAGAAATGTAAGAATATTTAGCGCGTAATTTTTCAATATATATATATATATATATATATATATATATATATATATATATTATATATATATATATATATATATATATATATAATATATATATATTATATATATATATATATATATATATATATATATATATATATATATATATATATATATTATATATATATATATATATATTATATATATATATATATATATATATATATATATATATATATATATATATATATATATATATATATATATATATATATATATATATGTGTGTGTGTGTGTGTGTGTCAGTGTCATATTTTATCAAAGAAACCAAACAATATTTTTTAATAGCAATAATATAAATATTTCCAAAATGTAAAGAAGAATTTTACAAACGAAAGTATTTAAAAATCTTAAAAATTTACAATTAATGTACTTAAGAAGATATCATATAGCCAGGTAATGTACTATATAAATTTAGTTATTTTTAAATAAATGGTAAGTTTATTGCTATGCATGAGTTCATTAATTTCAACTCGTTTTATTATATAGTGTTGGGTTATTGGATGTGAATTTATCTTTATATAGTTATATAAAATTTAATTTTAAGACCACAAAATGGTGTAATTTTTACTAATAGTGAAAAATATACAAAAATGTTAAAAGAATAGAATAAAATATAAGAATATTTTTCAGTAAAACTATTTCTAAAATAGTTATATAAAAATTCTGGAAATTTAGAAAAGTGATGACAATATTTTGTCATAATTATGAAAAGTAAGAAATTTTTTTCAATAAAAAATTCTTTTTACAGTTGAAAATTCTGATTTCACATACCTTTAATTTATGATATGGTTACACATCTCTCTATTTTCAGTATATGCATTTATAAGCTCATTGACATACCTGTGAAAAAGGAATGTCTATTTTTTAGATTTTTTAAATGATCGGTGCCTGGCATTCCTTAATAATTTTTATTAATTATTTTTCGTTCTTCTTTATTACATATGAAAGAACATTTTTGAATAAAATGAAAGCCATTCCTAGATATCGTAAAATATTTTTTCTTTTATTCTTAACCATTATTTTTTAATTAAATGATTTTATTTTGAGGTTCATATAAAAAAGATTTGAGATAAAAATTTGTGATCATTAAATATCGTCGATGGAAACATTTCAAAAGAAGGAAGAATTAAGTGCAGTTTTAATTTCCTTTCAGTTAAAGTAACAAAAGCCAAATAAGGAGAATTTATTTTGAATGAAAGCAGTTAAATTACACATAATCTTAGTTTCTTCAATTAAATTGTTTTGCTAAAATAATACATTGTTATTGTCACATTGTAAATTTTATTGTTATTTTCTTAAAACTGATTGAGTTCTTAGAAAAAATAATGGAAATTAAATTGAGCCTAAATTAAGAGCTGTTAGTAGAAATTATATTATATTTAAATTGTTATAGATATATAAGTATGCATTTTAAAATATGAAAATTGTAACTGATTTACCGTAATTGATATTATAACATACTAGATTTTGTTGATTTTATTTTAAAGTGGTATGTAAAATTGTTCAATTATTTAAAAGATCTTAATAATTACATAACTGGTTTATTCAATGAGTATAATTCACTGAAAACAATTTAAAAATAATCTATTAAAAATATGAAGTTTTGAAAATTTTAATAAATATAATTGAAGTGACAATAACAAAAATAATTATTTGGATTCCATAGCAAAAAAATATGTAAGAATAATAATTACCAATCAAGTAGACGTAATACTAAACTATAGAAGAAAATATTTGTATGAAAAATGTCGCACATTGCAAAATGTATTGATTGTGCAAAAGTAATAATTGACATTTATTTGAGCTTTAACATTTCCATCCTGGTTTTATCCTCTACGAGTGGAGTAGGTTTGAGTATTCTAATTAGAAGTTTATAAATTTTTATTTAGTAGAAGTGGAAGGTGCAATTACCGATAGGAAATAACTTGCTTATCCATATGAATCATTTTCAATAATTATTTATATATAAATAAAATGATATTAATAAAGCCATTCTATGTGCTTATCATTGTGTTCAGATGGCATAAAATACTGAAACAGGTTTTAAAAAATCCACAAAATTTTAAATGCGTTAAAACAAACAGAAAGAACAAGCAATGTTCAGATTAAGCAAGTGCTTCATTCACAGAGTCCAGGATATGAAAATTTAGGCTTAATATTACCTACTGTTTTCGTGTTATAAATTCCCTATCTTAAATATTCTTAATATTTCTCATATTCTTTTTAACAGTTTCTAATCTTAAAAATCGTCATTATTTTGGATATTATTCTGGCTATCGAATTTATATCTTAAAACAAATATTTCAAAAAAGAGAAATTTTTATCAAATGTGCAAGAAAAGTAAAATGTAATTAAGTTGATGATTTTGCTCATAAATGTGTGAAATAAACTCCTAAATATGCGCACTGAATTTCTAAGAATATGAATAAATAAGTTTTAAATATTTTTGAAAAATATCAATGAAACAAGTAAGTATAAAGGTGTAAGTATAAAAAAGTACTTTTTATATTTTTAAATAGTAATATTTTTCTTCAATTATCCCGTGTCCTAAAAAAAAGAGCAAATATTTTTACATTTATACTACTGCAACTTAGAATTTAGAAAGTTATTTGGATTTCATTAGTTGAAATTTTTACCAAAGTGAATTTATTCTTCAATTTATCCACTTATTATTTTAAAATTAGTTTTAGAAATCTGAGAGAATTCAGTATTAATAAATTGAATTATAATAAATTTACCCTTGATTATATTAAGATTTTAACCTTTTCATTTAGAAAACGATTAGTATACAAATATAATTATGACTGCTTCTTCAATATTCATCATTGTTAGGTATTAGGAATTGTTTGTTGCTGATTATAAGTTGTTATATATGTCAATAATATTTTAAGAATAAAAGAGTTGGCTTCAAATTTATTATACAAACTTCTAATAGTATCAGGTGTTTTGAATTTCATTAAATGTAAAAATAATGATAGAAAAGTTGTTTTTTTTTGTTACTCGTCATAACTCTTTGTATACAGATCTGTAAATTAAAACTTGTGTAAAAATTGAATTAAATCAAATTAACCAACAATTTTATTTCCTATTAATAAACTTCACGTTTTTATTTAAAGAAACTCTATGATAAAGTAATTGGAAAACATTTATAATCTTTCAAAAATGTTTACAGATATAATATGACGTTGAGAAAATATTTGCTAATCTAATAAAATTATTATATCCTGTAAAAATGAGTTTCTAGTTTTAATAAGGATGTGATTAAAATTGCCTCCTAATGTTTTCTAAAATTTAAGGCAGAAAATATTTCTTAATTCATTCAGTGTTTATTGGTATACTTAACAAATATGATTATGAATCACTACCTCTATTTTTTGCATTAATCTAACGATTGTTGTTTCTGTTTATTGATAAACTTGAACTTAAAATATGTTTTTGATGCTGTTACTTATGTGCTAAATTACATCAATGAGTTTTGCAAAATTCAAGCTTTTAAACTGTAAAACATAAAGTTTCCTGTTAAATTCAAAACTTCAGTCAGAGATGGTCTTTTTAATTCTTCGAGTTTCTGTTTATATTGAAATGTCAAACGCAAAATTATCTGATGTACTACTTTTGTTTGTCTTTCTAGCTCTTCTGATTTCATTGTTTGTCTTTCTAGTTGTAGTTTTACTATTGTTTCTAATATTGATTTACAAGAATTTGTAACATTTTGGTACAGTTTTAATAAAATTTACTATGATATGCGCATAAATATTATTATTGTTTTAATAATAAAGTTAAAATAAAAATAAATATTTTGCAACAAAAGCTCTTTAATATATTTAAATATATCATATTAATAATTCAGTTAAAAATGTTCAGAAATTGTGTTTGCTGTCACTAAATACAATTAAAAATTTCTGAAACTGCTAACATTTTATCATAACATTAAGCAAACAGTTGTTAGGATATTTAAATTATGTTAAGTTAAAAGTGAAATATGAAGTTCTTTATTGTATAAAGACCATTTTTAATTACTTTTCTTACATAATACTAAGCAATGCCAATATGAAGAATATACGCTAATAAAAACAAATTATACACAGAAATATAATTGGATAGTAAGTATATTCCTTTAAAACTGTATAAGATTCAGCTTAATTAGCTTCTAACAAATTGTTAATAGAGGCAAATTCTTAATGTAATGTTACATTATATCTGATATTAATCGAATAAATATTTGTCTCTCACAGAATGTTTGTATTAATTATGCTTTCAGAAATACTATTATAGTGAATAGTTCATATATGACAAGCCATTTTATAAGAAAAATAGATTATTATCTTCTATTATTAAAAGTTAAGGCATATATAATCTGATACACTAAGCATTCTGCTTTAAAGATAGAAATACTTTAAATTGTACGATGCAAATTTAACATTGACATAAAATAAATTCAACTATCTTAATCTTATTTTTATATTTGTATCTCATTTACAGCCTGTAGAAATTTCTAAAATTGTACGTATTTATTTGTTTCTTCAAAAAAGATTGATTTTATTTATTTACAATCACAAAAATGTTTCAGTTTAAGACCTATTATGCTTAAACCTGTGAGTTTTCTCATAAATGTGCTAAAAAAAGCATTTTCTGTTTAACAAACTTTTGTGTATGAGGGAAGAATAGGAATTTAAACTATGTATATTCTCAAGAGGCGACTTCATACTGACAATTTTAAAGTGTGTTAAAGTGCTCTTTATTTGATTGAATTTTTTGTTTGTTTGTTTTACTTACTTCTGCATTTCCCCCTTTGTTTATGTTAATCTTGAATTGCTTTTAACTTTATGTTTGATCTATTTTAAGAATAGTTTGTATAACTTTTCTTTTACAATCTTGCAATGAGCAAAAATTTCTAATACACTTAAAATTAACAATGAACTTATTATTTTTGAAATTTGTGTATTTATTTCAGGTATTAAGGATTTCAAAAATATTGTAAATAATAAAGCCTATTAAGTTAAAATGTTTTTCTAAAAATTAAATAAATACTGTTTTTGTCCAACAAGAAGATGCAAGGAAAATTTATATATTTAGCTTTGATTGTATACATATTTGTTTCTCATAAAATTATTTCAAAAACAAATACATTTAGGAACAAAAAATTTAAGAGAATATTTAAAACAATAAAAAGTATATGTCATTAGTAATTTCCTCTACCATAAAATATTAATATAAATCAAATGTAATATTCATCTTTTTAATCTCTCCATCATTTATTTGTTTTCAGTTTTCTTTCCCAAGGAAATTATTCATTTACTTTTCTTGTATTGTTTAATAAAAACAAGTATGTCCGTTTATGTGGCAGAATTTTAAAATCTTTCATAATTATTCTTTCAAGTTAGAAAACATATAAATAATAATTTATGAACTAATTATTAAAAAAGGAAAATTAAAGGAATCTTTATCAAAAATGCTTAAAAACTGATTTGTTAATGAATGTGCAGCACACTATTTTAAAATATTGAAAGAAATCTTATTAAATCTAAAACAAAATTTATAAAGTTTTAATGCTCAAAACACGATAAGATTAAAGGCGATAAAGTCAGTTCCAAGTTAAATAATAAAAAAAATATCTGTTCAACGGTTTTTCTTAAATTTGATTTCTGGTTAGAAATTACGTAAAAATGTATTATTTAATTTAAATATTTAAGCATTGGACGAGTATACATGAATCTTATTTAGTTATATTCCTGAAAACTTTTCTTTTACTTCAAACTGATAATGGACACTTTCACCAATTTTTTTACATTTTGCATAAATTCTCTTAAAATATAAGCTATTATTAATATCAATTTAAAAGCGCTAAATGATCCGATTTATTTATTTTTTTCGGAAACTTATTTAAAACCAAAATTAATTCACAGCGAATTCTCTTCTATGTGATATTTTGATTTCTCTCATAAAAAGAAATTAAATTTGAATTTTCTTTATTAAAATATAACAAAAATGTTAAAAATGTATAAAAATAATAAAAAGATAGACAACTATGATAATACTTATGAAGATATTAGCACTTTTATTACTGTTTGCACTTTTTTGAATTAAAAATTTATACAGAAAAGAGCAACATTTATGTTTTTGTTTGATTTTGAAAGAAAAACTTTTATGAATTTGAAAAATTGAACAGTTTTGAGAACAAAATGTGAGTGATTTTATATTTTTGCAATACTGAGAGCTTTAAAAACAGCATTTAATGTTGAAAATGAAATTCTTTTCTCTTTGGTTCTCTAAAATTATTCATTTTATATAATACATACACCTAAGAATTTCATATTGTTTTAATAAGCTGAATAGAAGTATTTAAAAAACCCTAGTCTTAAAAATTATTCACAATATATTTTTACCTGTCTTCCTTCTTAGATGTGAATTGAGAAATCGCATTCATTTTTAAAACATATATATAACTGGATTTCATTTTTAAAGATACCGAATTTACTTACAGTCAGAACTAGTACATTTGTTAAAATATTTAGGTATTTAATCTCTGTTGAAAAGAAATGTAAATTGGACTTAAAAAATTCGAATGATTTTACTTAATCTAAAAATAAACTTTTGACTCAAATGACTGTATTAATCATGATATTTTGATATATATTTACACTATTGCCTTTTTATTCATTATAATGCAATATCAAAATATACTGTGAGAAATCTAATATTTTGAGATGTTGCAGCAATGTTTGTAACAAAAATTATTGGATTTTTTTATTTTTATCAAATAAAGTGTGCAAACAATGTATATTTGATTATATTGAATTACTTTAAGAACAAAATGTTTGACAGAAGACTTTGTTTCCAAAATTATTCAAATGTAATTGTATTAATTTAAAAAGTAAGTAAGATAAGTTTGCAAAATAGTACTTTTAATTTATATCGGACACAAAAATCTCTGTAAAACTTTATATATTTTCTTTACTTACATTTATCTTTGATGTTAAATAACTTGATTGTTAAAACTTAAATATATCTTGCATTCTCTTTGAAAACAGTTTTTCCTTACAGAAAAAAGAGCTAATAAATAAAAAATACTATAACATTTTTGTTATAAAATATTGTTTTAATAAGCTGAATAGAAACAATGTTTAATATGTGTCATAAAACAAAAGTTCTAATGCAAATTTTAATTTTATAAAGCGTTTTTTTTCGTGAATCTCTCTAAAATCTATGAATTAAAAGAAATATTTAAAAAAAAGAGAGCTTGTTACATATTTTGTGGTAAAAATAATTCATAGTTATGATTCATTCACCAAGATTATTATTTTTTTTTTGAAAACAAGGCTCTATTACTGTAAGAAATACTAATAAAAGCTTTTTTTTTTAAAAAAAATGATTACATTTATTTGATGAATGACTATTTGTAATGGTATAAATTTGCGAAATTTAATATTTAAGACAAGTTTCACACGTATTTAGTTACTTCTATTCGTAGAAGCATAGTGTTTACAATTTAAAGATTAAAAGAAATTAATATAGTGAAAATATTAAATGTATCTTATTACATTTCTTATTAAGAATACTAAATGTATCATAAACAATGACATATTTCATCTTTTATGCTTTGTATTTGAGATAAACTGAATAATTTTATAAAAATTTTATTAATATTATTTTAGAATTTAATTTTTATAGTACTCTAATTCCCAAAAAAATTATTAAAAGAAATATTATGTGATACATGAAAATATTTGCAGTAAATTTATTAAATTGTAAAAAAATCTACACAAAAATTCTTTGGATCGACCCAATTCAGAAAATTTTTGTGTTTTTTTTATGTATGTTAGTTCGGTTTATCAATTTTAATATTTGTTCATAATTAGAAAAAATGTTAATTAATTAAAGACGTAAATTATTATCACATAATATTTTGATAAAGAAATTTATCGAAAATGTTTCTGACAATATTTTTAAGCTAAAACCTAATAATTTTGATGGTTAAATTTTAACAAAATAATTATTAATAATATTAAATGAATTTGAAAGAAAAATTATACAAAAGTAGAAATCTTAATATCATTTTTGAAAAATATACATAGAAGTTGTTACGAGACGTACATATCATAAATATACATAAAAATTGTTACGAGAAGCACATATTATTTAGCGCTTACTTAAATATATCATAGTACCCGAAATTCACATAAAATATATCTGATTAGGGGGAAAACGATACAATAAATGCTTGTTTATAACTGTTTGAGGATTAAGTACTTTGCTATATAAGCTCAATTGGGATGATATAATTTCTCTTTTATAGGCGAACCATGTTATTTAGATGTGAAAACAATGAATACAATTCCTTTCACTGAGATATCCTTGGTATCCCAAAAAGAATATTTATCACATGGCATTCACCACGAAATTTATGAAGTCAGATAATAACGCCAACAAAATTATTTCTAAGATGCAATTTCATAAGAACAATGAATATCTTCACTTTTAAATTTATTCACTCTCTAATTTTTATATTAATGATTATTCCATTTATTTAAAATTCAAAATCTTAAAAATATGATTGCTAATTTTGAAATATCCAAAAATGTTTAGTAATTTTATTAAATAATATTTGCTTTACTCTCTTAGAAGTAATATTTCTTCATATAAGAAGCTCATTATCATTATTTAATATTTTTTTGCGGTTAAAAGACTATAACTTATTTACAAGTAATTAATTTGTAATGCAATCCATGGCAAAATTTTGCTATTCATTTATGTGTAAAATCCACGTGACGAATTTAAAATGGAATCTCTTTTCATTAAGTCTTCTGAAGCAAATTTTTAAAAATGATAATTTATTGAATTGAGTGATTACAAAAGTGATTATAAATGTTTTTGCACTTTTAACTTGCCTTTGATAGAATAATTGCAAACATACATAAACTACAATACATTTAAATAAAATATTAAAATATTTATCAATAACTATAATTAATACTTCTTTACGATATTATTATACATGAAATATTTAAAGATTCGTGTTATCATATTTTCACTTTGTTCTTACGAAACACTTTGTTTTGATATTTCAAAATTACATTCGACAAAAACTCAAAGAGAGGAGACATTTTTTCAAAGAATTTTTCCTATTATCTCTCGCACATAGTATAAAATCTACACACTGTATAAATAATAAAACTGTATCCTTTCCAATAGTACTCATATTTCTTATACGTTTCTCAATACAATAACTTAATGTGTTAACAATTTAGCATATATATATATATATATATATATATATATATATATATATATCACTTCATACAATGTAAACTATTTTCTATTAAATTTAAAAAATTAATGTAGTCTTAAAAAATATGGAATTATATAATTAAGGAAGTTTAAAATTAAAGCAGTTTAAAAATTAAAATTGTAGGTGTTTTCAAGATTTTTTTTTATTTTTCATATTTTTCTTAAATTTTATTTCTGTATATTTCAACTAATATTTCAATATTTCTAATTATCTTATTTTCCTGACTCACCTTTCCTGCGCTGGATAAGTGGTTAGGTCGTTAGATATATTTCTGTATTTATGTATTATTATATTGTTTATTGCATTTGAATTGACTTATATTATGGTGTTTTGGTTTTTGATTTATTATTGATATATATACATGTGATTATTTTTATATTAACATGGTTAATTATGGTAGTTTAAATTATCGTATGGTTAATGTGTTAAATATATATATAAATTATTGGAATATTTCAACACAACGGGAATATTATTGAAGTACAGAGTGAAATATATGATTAATATTCACTATTTAATGCATTTTATTACAATTCCATAGCTGTTTCATTTTATTGAAAGAGCAAGAAAGTAACATATATAAAAATATAATCTTATATTCATGTATTTTAAATAACATTCGAAATCATAACACTTAAAATATATCGTGCCATTACCAGTATAATGTCATTTGAAATTACAATAATGTTTTTGTAATATTGTTGTTTCGATATATAATTCGATAATGAAAGACAAAATATTTCAGTTTTAAAGTTAAATACTAGTGAAATTAAAACTTGGTTGAACAATTGGATGGAAGTTCTTTGCTTAATATTTGTTTCATGAAAATGCTATCTAAACTTTTTAAATTGTATATCTGAATAATCATCTATATATTTTTAAAAATGTGAAGAACAAAAATTTATTTTTATGTTTAAAAATTAGAAAAATTAAAAATGCATAATATGGTACATAGAAAATTTTATTTAAAAGCTAATGCTTTATTATTAAACACTGCAGAAAAGCTAGTTAAATTTAAGTGGATCAGAAATATCTTAAAATGGAGAACGTGACAAGGCCTTTGTTTTTTATTATCACCTGGAGATTGTTTGATCTATTTCCCTAACATGCAGTACAGTATTTTGAGATACGACACAACTTTTATTGGACAAACGAAATGAGAGTTCTGGGAGTAGAAAACCAAGTATTGTGCGATCTTGTGTGTCAATAATATCTATCACCTATGAGTAGTATGAGTTGGTGTGAAAAGAGTTATTATAATTAAAGAGTTCCTATATAAAGTTCCAGGAAGATTGTTTCGATCATCCCCGAATGATAAGGATAATGAATGTCTTGAAGACTGATAAGGATAATGAATGTCTTGAAAGTGTCTGATTATAAAAATCACTGAGTTTCTTAAGGGAACAATTAATACTGCTTCCAGAATTTTCCTCTTGTTTGAGGTTTAGATTAAAGAGGATAAGTGAATGGCATAAAAGTTTATTGATAAATTAAACCCAAAAGAAAAAAAAAGTTTTTCTTAACTATGTAGATGATGATAACTGATGTATTATAATGCAATCTGTGTTCCACAAGATTATAAAATGATTTTTTAGGAAGTAAAGTAAATGTAATGTATACAATCGATAAGGATAATTTTCTTTAAACAAATTTTAAAAACCTTTACATGTTTTCTATATTTTTGTGTGTGCACATTTTGAAATTTTATATTTTTAATAAATTTATGCATACAAAAAAACCGATGTCTATTTCAAATTACTTTTTTTTCCATGTATAATGATTGAAATGTTCAATAAATAACAAATAAATATGAAATATCAAGAATCTGAACTAAGGTGAATTTAGTATAACCATAAAAAATTAAATTTTATTTAAATGTTTTAAATTTTTGAAATGTTTATAGTACATATTATTACAATTTTTAATTAAAATTTTCTCATTTTTTACATATAGTCAATATGTATACATTAAAAATAATTTTAATAATTAAAACAAATAAAATTACTTAAAAAAGCACTTTTTTTAAAAAAATCTTTGTTGTTTTTTATGTTTACGTATATTATTTATTAAATAGATTTCTTTTATTCACATTTAACAAAGAATCACTCACCTGAATATATGCAGTAATAAGATTAAAAAGAACAATTTTACGTGACCAAGGGTTTAATAAGTTTTAAGAAAATGATATCATTTTATCTATAGACGAAAATATAAATAGCAAATTTAAGAAAGGTTTTTTCCAGAATGATCCTTTTATTGTCCACTGAATCCGTATTTTTTCATCTATGTACTCATCACTAAGCAGTCCGTAATTCGTTTTTGATTCTCAGGACATACAACGGTTTCCGATTTGGAATAAAATAACAAAATTTCTCTTTCGAATGAAAAAAGAAAAATTTTCCTATCTAGTTCTTATATTGTTAGCTTCAATATTCTGGCTTTTCTGAGAATATTTTGTTATAATAATTCCTATTTCAAATACTTGAAATCTGAACTGCCAGAAATAATATTTGAAATGTCTGTTTATTTATGGTATTTGAAGAAAGGCTTTAATTATAAATTTAAAGCAAAATATTGCATTTTTCTTATTTATTACATTAATATTAGCTTAAAAAGTTAAAGGGCTTTCCCAGTTATTTTTAATTTAAGAATTTTTTTTTTAATTTTCCCAGAAATTTTTAATATTATTTAAATTTTTATTACTATTATTTATTATATAATTGAATTATTGCCTTTAAATATGATTTGTCTTCAAAAATAACTTCATTAGTTTTATTTATGTAAAAAATAACAGTGTTCAGAATATTTTAAATGAAACGTACTGATTTTACTCATAAAATTAAATTAATCGTAGTTCATAAACTGTTGTTTTCTGAAGAGATCAAAGACATTCTTTCTGATCAATTCTTTTGAAATACTTAGCACTGGTTCAGGTCCAAAAATGTCGGTTGTTGATCCAATCCTTGCCAGCTCATCAGCTAATTGATTGCTAGGAACACCAGAGTGCCCAGGCACCCACATTAAAGTGATGGGGTTATTATTAGCCAATTTACACAGAGTGAGATAACATTTCCAGACAAGAACAGAAGTTACATTAGACTTCTGTAGTACTAGTAATGTAGCTTGACTCTCTCTCTCTCCGTCAGAGCAGATAATTATTCATTTACGAGAATATTAAAAGAATAATTATCTGAGAAGCATAAGAATGGCAAAGACTTACTTGGAATACAGTTGTTTATTTATCCAACGGGAATGATAACTTTATGCCATCAGCTAGACAACAAATACCAGCCCCAATGTTGGAATTCATTTTTGAGCCATCAGCATACCAGTAAATACAGCTTTCACTGATGGCAACATTATTCCAGTCTTCTCTCAAGGGAAATTTGATTGTATAAGGCTTATCAAAAGCATACTTAACAATCATGTAATTAGTATGCATATTTATAAAAGGATGACTAGTTACGTCATCATTGAGGTTTCCCCAGGATAAAAATCTAGAATAGTCCTGTATTGACCTGTATTTTTAAGCCTCTTCATTCCAAGTATTTCTTCTGCTTCAATACGCGTATAAAGAGGATGCATACCAAGCAAAAGCTTCAGTGTAGATGGGGAAGTTGTTCGAATACATCCCGAGATAACTACACAAAGCTACCTTTGAAGTTTTGTTAATTCTTCTTTAGCAGTTTCATTTTTGATTTTAAGCCATCAGACCACTGAGCCATAGGTAATAATGGGACAAATTATCATAGTGTAATACCAATGACTAACTTTGAGATTTAAGCACCAAATTCTTCAAAATACATTTCTGTATGACCAGAAGTTTTTTTTTTTTTTTTTTTTGGTCTTTCAGAAACAAAAGTTGAAGTGCTTTTTGCAGTTTAAAAAATACTCCTAGAATTTAACTTCTTTGAAGCAAGTTAATTCCTAACCAAAAAAAGCCATCTTTTTCAGATTAAGATTTTTTACCTTGTGAGGGCTACCATAGTGCTTTTTTGAGGATTTGCAGAAAGGTGTTTTTTTCACCAAGTCACAACATGTTTGAGGGTGTTGGACATGATGCTATAGATTGTTTCACCAAACTTACCTCTGACGATTATAACTAAATCATTTGCATATCAAATGGTGGTTATGTCTGGTTTTTTTAATATCTCAAAAAGGGAATCTGCAACACAGCTCCATAAGATGGGGGAAAGAACCCCTCCCTGTGGACAACCAGCTTTGGCTTGAATCATCATGTTTTCACCTGAAAATGAGGTGCTGATAAATCTATTATTGAGCAGATTTTCTATCCAAGAACAAATTGTCTCATTAACTTGCTTCCTAGCAACAGATTGTAAAATAGTTTCAATGGGTATCTTATCAAAGGCACATTCAATATCTAAGAAAACAGCTAAAGCAAGTTCCTTAGCCTTAAAGTTCTTCTCCAAAATGAAGGATAGATTGCAGATCGCACTATCGGTGGATCTACTAGGTTGATATGCATACTGAAAGTCGGAATGTGTTTTTCCACTAAGTAGACTTCTCTAATATATCTGTCTATCAGCTTTTTATTTGCCTTTTGAAGAAAAGATGTTAAGCTGATAGGCGTAAAAGATTTAGCTGCATAGTAATTATCTTTCCCTATTTCAGGAATAAAAATTACTTTTGTATGCCTCCAGGCAATAGGTATATGCCCAAAGGATATATTTGACCTATAAAGTCTACAGAGAATTGGAGCAATGTACTTGACTCCCTCAATAAGCAGAGTCGGTACAATTCCATCCATTCTCGGTGATTTAAAAGGTTTAAAGGACATTATTTTCCATTTTGTTCTATCATAAGTTATGATTTTTTGGCAACATCCCATTTACTTCTACCACAATTTTATGTAGAGAGTGTAAAATTAGGAGTTCCATCTATTTCATTGGAACATAGAAAGTAAACTCTGAACAGTTCAGCCACGGTATCTCCCAGATTCCGAAAACTAACCATTCGGCAATTTAAGAGTGTTTAAAAATTAGTTCCTGTCTTTAGACATTATTTTAACGAGTCTTGCAATAGCAGACACAATTTTAATTACAGTGCAGTATGTTTGTTAAGAATTCTTTTTAGAATTCCTGATAGATTTATTAAATGTGGTAAGTGCCAGTATATATATTTCTGCCACTCACCATTCTTTTTGGCTCTATTAAAGAGCTTTCTACATTGTCTTCACAATTTACTTAACTCTTTAGACCACCAAGGATCTAACCTTGGAGAGAAAGTATTGCTGATATCACAATTTTGATAGTATGTTTGGAGAATGGCATGTGGCATGTTATCAACGGCCAACTTCAAATCTGCTACCGAAGTCACCTTCCTTGATGAGATCTTTTAGATCTTTTTTGTAGGAATACCAGTTGGAATTTTTTGGATGCCTACCTACCATCTCTACTCTGTTTGCTTCTAAAACAGAAAAGTTAATGTATTGGTGGTCAGGTAAGCTTATTTCATCCGACACTTTCCAATATTTAATAAAGTTAGAACACTTACTGTTACATAAAGTGATGTCAATGACATCTTTTATATTTACAGTAATAAAGGTGGGTTCATTACCTCTATTAAGAATAAATAGATTGTAATACAAAACGTATTCTAAGAGATCCTCACCATGTCTGTTGCAATCACTACATCCCCAAATAATGTGGCGAGCATTTGCATCACATCCTATGATGAATTTCTTACTCAAATTGTTATAATCTAAAAGACTGACAATTTGCACATTAAATGTGTCTTTATCTTCTAAAAGGAGGTATGAAGACATAAAGATAATTTCATCTTTGATTCCTTGCAATAAACAGGATACTTTTACAGAAACATTATCCCCATTTAGGTAATTGACCAGAATGAGGGCATTTAATTTGTTGCTAATAGCAATGCATGACCTTGGTCTCAAACAACATTTATCATAAAATATATTAAAACCCTGAACATGTTGGCCCAGAACAGAACCATTGCAAGTTCATGGCTCTTTAATTAAAACAATGTCAACCTCCCCTCTAGCCATCTTCTTGCTAAGAATAGCTGAAGCTTATCGACTATAATGAAGGTTGATCTGTGCTACTTTGATGATACTTACCTTTGTGGCATCCAAAGAAGGTAAGAAGAAGCACTGCATCTTTAATTAAAACAATGTCAACCTCCCCTCTAGCCATCTTGTTGCTAAGAATAGCTGAAGCTGATCGACTATAATGAAGGTTGATCTGTCTCCATAAGTAGGGGACTTACTTACTTGAGCTTCCTTCAAAACCTTTTCAATCTCACTCTCAGATAGAGGAGAGCTAGGTTGCAGGGTTATATCAGAACTAGAATCTAAATGCAGTTCTTCAATGCTAGGTAATTCACTTTCCTTACTAGAAATAGGAGAGAATTTACTTGAGAGGAAGTTGCAACTTCTTGTACAATTTCGACATCCTGAATGCTCTATACATTCTTCTGGTTTGGGTCCCGGAGAAATTTGAAGGTTATCCAATCCAAACCAGTATAGGCACTATAATTTGCCTTTTTAATGCCTTCTGAGGCTTCCATATCTACCTCGAAGATCCATTTAATAGAACGTGTCTCTACAGATTTCCACAGAGTACGTCATTCTAAAGACTTCAATTCTGGGTTGAGTCTATTAAGCCGTTTCAGAAAGCCGGTAGGATCATTCGTATGAGTGTCCCTTGATTTAAAGGTTTAGGTCTTTACCGGTTTAGCTAGATCACTTGGATCAAGAACATTGAGCCCCTCATCACCAAACAGACTCTTGTTACCATGGAAGGATTTTTAATACATTCCACAGTTTCAAGGTCATCACATAGGAGAATTAGTGCCCCAGACATTAATCTGAAGCCTCGAACCCAAGGCAGATGATTTCGTATGGGGACCTCATCTGTTCTTGTCAGAGTCTCCAGCTGTAGGGAATCAACATCCACCTTGTTGAGTTTGATGGTTGGAAAACCATCCTTTACAATAGCTGCTTTATGACTTTTAACAGCCTGAGAAAAAGTCCCAGGTTTTTTGGATTTTGCTTTTTGGAGGCAGTTTTACTGAGTTAAGGGATTGACACCTCAGTCTTTTGGTGCCACGCACGTTTTGAGCAGTCTTCACCTGCTCCCTTGCTTTGTTGTGACGCCTTAGATTGCGTCTTTGTGTTTTTGTGAGAACTCCTGGCTCTCCAACTGTAGTGCCTGTGTGCTGTTTTGTGGCAACTCCACTTCCTCCAGCAACCAGATTGACAGTGCTCTCCGTTCTGCCAGGCTTCTGTTCCTTAGGAACCGTTTCGCCGGCTGATTGGATAACACCAGGAGATGTATACAATCCTGTTTCATCATTTTTATTTTTTTGCTTTCGTCATCCATAAGTGACATAGGAACTGGGAGGAAATATAAAGTCACCACCTGCATAGCCTCTCTGTACAGGTGGAAGGCAAACATACAACGAGGTTTTGCCTCGAGGGGTCCGATAGCGACACTATAACCCTGGTGTTATACATCCATCGACACGGAGCCTAACACATTGGATTGGGTTACCTTTCTGTATTAGCCAGGTGTATTAGCACAGCCTTCTCGCCATGGGTGACCCTACCAGGAACCTAAACCAAGTTTAGGTTCAAAATGTACATCACCTGTGCTACCTGTGTACAGCCTCACGCCATTTTGAGGTTACAGAATAGGAGTTTGTGAGGGAATTGTATACCTAAATATCCATAGAATGAAATAATGTATATATATTCAGCATATTAGTGCAAAGAGTCGGCGAGAAGGACCAGAGACCAACCAGGAGACTGAATTCAAGTACAATAGGGAATTATAGACATCTACATGAACATCATGAAATAGTGAGAGAGTTTCTAAAGGATCACGGCTTGCGGACACTCATTATTTCATTGAAAACTATTGAATAATGCATAACAATTTAAATAATGATGAAAAGCTTTTTCAATGCGATACATTCAACAAAGAGTCTTATAGGCGATTACTTCAAGCAAGGTTGGAAAATCAAGTTCTGGAAAAATGTTGATGCACGACTAGTAGTTAAATTTCATTTAAGTATCATTTAGTTTTCTGGGTGATTATTTCATACAACAAACGCTGCTGTCAATTCAAGGCTTATCAATATTTATTCACATGCAATTACAACGACCAATGAGCAATCAATCTATTTACAGTTGAAAAATTATAGAAAGCATATAGCAAGAGCATTCATACGTTGCATGCACACAATTAACAGACTTTACCTATAGTAATGTCCTATTTATTACAGTCAGGAATCTGTTCAGCAAATTTCATTATGAACAACAACCACTGATGTGTGTGTCATTAGCTATTGCACCGCGGAGACTATATTTTTTGCTGCTAGGAATAAATTCAAGATGTTGTGAGCTAATGTACTCGACGGTACTTTTGATTATCAGGCATTGGTGTCTCATCTTTACCAGAATAAATCTCCAAATTTTTTAATTTTGATAGCTTTTTCTAGAGCTTATTAGATCTTTGATTTCAAGCGCAGAATAGGAATCACATCAGAATTCATTTGTAGTGTTATTTTTGTGAATATAGAAAGTATTTTTAACTTTAAATATTTTTCATAATAAATGGAAGTTCATAATTCATAAATAGAAGTATTCAAAATTAGCTTCTGGGAACAGCAGAACTAAGATTCAAGTTAAGACAAGTTCTGCTATTTTAAAGTGACTAAATACTCCTTATGAATGATGTAAATTGATTACAATAAGTTCTGCACAATCGTATACAACATGTGTGGTTTCATTAATCTACTATTTGATTTATCAGTTTTGGTATCTTACTAATGCACATATAAGCTAAAGGTGTTCTTTGACTGACTTTTTGATCGTACTTTCTAATAGCGGCTATCACGTCTTAATTTTTTTGGCAGGTGAACATGCAATATCTCATTGTACAGTGTATTTAACAGAATTATTATCAATATTGAATACATCAATTGGAAACCATTGGATCTAACTCCAATCAAACATGAAAGGAACATTACAGGAAGATACTTGATGTTAAGTAAACAAACGCCAACAAAGCCTCTGGAGTTAGGATAGCTACAATAACAGGAATAACAATCTATAAATCAATATCAAATTGACAGAATGAGGAGTAATCATATTTCGTATTAATTCAGGAAATCAGTAAATTCATAGGAGTAAATTTCACACACATGCATATCAATCAACTGTACTTTTGCGTTCTAGAATAATTTCTAAATAAAGTTATTTTTTCTTCTTTGAATTTCATATTTAGCTCTGTTTAATTTTCACATGTTCTTGTATCTGTGGGATTTTGTGCCATTATTTCTGTCATAGTGTGAAATGATATAACTAAACCTTGAGAAAACAGATGTTTTTATGTCACCTTAATTTTAAGAGCTTTTTCTTTCAAACTACGCTTTTAGAAAATGAAGGAAGGATGTAATAAAAATTGGAATAATGAGATTAGTGTATTAATTGAATAAAGTTTTTCTTTTAGAATGTATGGGTTGTCTTAAGTAAATTTTAAGAAGGTTTGTGTTTAATAATATCTTTTCTATGTAAATCTGGCCAGTCGGGATTGAGAAGGATATCTGTCCTATCCCATAGAAGTAGAGGAGGTACTATCAAGCTTTGGAGAACCATTTTCAGAAATGTTTAATATAACACAATAACAAGAAATATTTTTAGTTGAATAGGAATAAAGACTTTGATTTAAAAATTTGATATGCTTACTTTCTAATTATAGATTTAGGACATAGCGATATCTGAAGTCCTGTTTTGTCTAGGAAAAAAACTGCGCCTGAACTTATTTCCATAAAATATAGTGAATTTGAAAATGTAATAGAGAGTTGCGAATTTCATTGGTATTATGGTGTATAAATAATAATCCTTCTATTTAATTAAAAAAAATTAAATCATACAAAAGCCCATTGAATATTAGTGTTCTTTAAATTAAATTATCAAAACGTTTAGTGCTCTACTTATACATGAAATAAAACATGCGTTGTAATATAAAATTTAGAAGTGAGTGAACACTTTTATATTATTTTGAACTATAACTGAAGTGATTTTAAGCAATAAAAGCAATGTAACGACATCTTTTGTAAAAACATTCTTAATTAATTTTCCATGTATACTGATAATATATATTTGGTAAATATATATATTGAAAAAAACATTTTAGTATTTTATAATTTGTTTGATAAATGATACAATATTAAGAAGGAAACCTCTATTTAAAAAAAGTAAGATTAAAAGGTTTATTCCTGATTCTTATCATAAATAAAATATGATGACAAAATTTATTTTATGAAACTCGTATTGATGTTAAGCAGTTTGAAGAAAAATAAATAAAATAATTATAAATACCTAAGGTAAAACAAAACTTTTTTGCAAAATTTATTTTCCACATAACTCTTAATTGTTTTTACTGTTTTATGTTTACTGAAGTTTTTAATTGTAACATTTTTGCAAATATTTTTCATATTTTATAAACACAGCTTCTTCATTTGGGTTATGCAATATTTTTCATGTGATTTTTATGTACACATTAATTTTTATTGTAAAATTATTTCTCTATTAAATAGGTAGTACGTATTGTAATTTTTAGCTGCTACACAGAATATATTTACTTAAATTATATTTTATATCTAAGAAGTCGAAGAAAGTATGTATATTGAGTAATGTTTATAGCAAAATCTTCATGAGAATCTATATTATTTTACAAAATATGTAATTAGGCAAGTTATGCTGTTATCTGAATTTAACAATAGATAACAATAGAGTTGTTGTTTCATTTTTACAAATACAGCATTATGTGGTTTTGGTTTGATTTTAAACATAACTTAATGAATAGTTTTCCTGTTACTTTTGTTGGAATCCATGATAAAGAAAAGGTGAGAAGATGAAAACTGTTAGAAATATATTACATATTTTCCATTTAACACTTAAATATAATGTTTAACTGTAATAAATGATAGACAGTATAGTTATTTTAATCTTTCTAGATATGTAAGGAATGTTTGAAGTATAAAAAGTAAAATAACATTCAATGTATCATTTGCAAACTATTATATAAGCTCCAAAATGTTAAAATCATAAAATTTAAATAATAATAAAAAGAGATCTAGTTTAGATGACAGTTATAAGATGTTTGCTTATTTCACAAATGTCACTTATATAAGAGAATATCCTTATATAATTATTTTAAAAAGTACTCATATAAATTGTATTATGAAAGTGGGAAAAGTTTCTCTTATGAAAACAATAATTGGTTTTAAAGCATGTTTGTTATTTCGAATTGGTTAGTGTTAGACAATTAAAAGTTTTTCCATTCAAATATGCAACTAGGAAATTTAAAAGAAAATGAAATTCAGCATTTTTTTTTGCATAAAAATATTTTCAAGCTATTCTGAAGAGCTACATCTGAATGAATGTTACAGAAGTTTCTGAACTATAAAAGCTAGTAGATCCAATGTATTTTAATTTTGAATGGAAGCATAGCTTCAAATCACTTATTACATACTGAAGAATAAGCAAATTAATGAATTAATACGATATAATCTGTAATGATAAAATGTGTTTAAAGAATTCAGGAGCAATGTTTGGAACAGTTTTAATGAAATTATAAATTTTAAAATAGTTTATTATTTTTGTATACGAGGGAAAAATAAATTCTGCACCCTTTAAAATATTGTAGCAGAAACTTTGTATCAAAGGCAGGCAATCCATACACATACCATAAAAATATTCTTTTTTAGTAATTTCATCAAATCTCTGTACAGTTTAATCTACAAGAAATATTTATAACTTTTATAAGAAAAGTTATACGTATTATCAATAACAATAATCTCGTAAAGTAGAAAATTATTACATTGAAGACGAATTGAAAATTGGAGTCAGTTGAACTCATTCATTGACATAATTTTAAGAAGAGAAATTTCAAAATCTTATCTCTGGAATAAAAATAGTTCTGTTTAATTTGCTTAAAGCAATTAATGATATTAAGTGCATTATATTGCTTTATATTTTACAAATTTTACACCTTAATATTTTGTTTATTTTTATAAATATTCCATTTATAAAAATAAATGGAATATTTATAAAAATAAACAATATATATAGTTTTAAATTCAATGTTTAAGAATTCAAAATACAAGTAGTGATTGTTTTTTAAAATAATCTAATTTTATATGACTATTAAATTTATGAAATGATTTTTTATAAAGGAAGTATCATCGTGTAAAAGATAATTTAAAATTTACCGTTTCACTCTTTAGTTTCCTCAAAGAGTTCTCTTTCTACCCTCTTCTTGTATCTTCTCAAGATATTTCTTCTATTGAAGTGGATATATTGTTTCACCTAATAAAAGGCCTGCACATTATATATTATCCCATGGACAAAGAGAGTGTAAGAGTTTTAATTATTAAGAAACAAATAAGTAGAAATAAAAATCTTAAAAGATTGAAAAATTTCAGAAGAGTTTTAATAAGTGTAATTAAAAATTTGAAATTTGAGGTATTATAAATGTAAATACATAACGTATCCCGCATGTTAAAAAACTATAAATACGTATAAATATTGAATTTTATACTCTCAAAATTATGCTTCGATCTCAAATTCAGTAAAATATTTTACAAGCTGTCATTTGTTTAAAAAATTTCATTTATTTTATGAAATTCAATGAATTTTTTTCGCAATATGTGGACTTGGATGTATCGCAGTTTCTAAAGTTAATCTCAACACTCTGAAATCAATTTTCTTTTTTCAGAATGCACTACATTAAAAAAATACTGCAACTAAAAATTAGCACTGAAAATTAAGAATTAACTTATTCATTAACGTTTGAGAATGAAGATAAACACCAGTCATATAATCAATATTTTTGCAAAGCACAGAAAAAAAACAGATATTTAATATAACTTTAACAAGAACTATGAACAAATGCAATCATAGATTTTATATTAAGTTATGATAGAATGCAAAAAAGAAAATAAAACGAAAAAAAGAATTGAATCGTATAATGTAATATTTTGTAAGATTGAAATGCTTTCAGTTTTTTACAGATGTTTGAAAAATTCCACAGATATCTATCAAATATTGATCATTGTAAAATACATCACGTTCGCAAAATAACTTCACTTCAGGGTAAATGTCAACATTTACTTTGAGCTTTTTATTTTGATGTTGCTTGAGGCGTTTCTTAGAATATTCTAAAATGTACGTTAACTCAATTGCTTTCCCATTTCAATAAAAGTTCTAATCCATTTAATTTAAATGTAAAACATTGGAAAAAAGTTCTTTGCGCACAGAAATGATTGTTTCTTGTAAGAAATAAAAAATTGAATAGCGTTTCTTTATGTAAAATGTTTGCTATTTAAAAAATGTTCTCATCTCTTAATCTGAAAAATGTATTTATTTTTCAATGCTTTTCATATTTTAAAAAATGTGACTTGTTCACATTTAATTAGAATATTATTCATCGCACAAATATTTTCATAATAATTATTCAGATTTATAGATTCAAGGTACTAGAGCAAAAGATTTTGAGTAATTTTTATAATGCAATGCATTAAATTATAATGAAATAATATCATTTCCTTTGTTAATGCATTATAATTTTTTATTAATTCGGGTACATTATTTGTGATAATTTTTGCTTGTAAACGTATAGTTAAATTATAGTCTATTGCAACTTGGTTATTTCAATATAATGAACGTAAAATTATTTGATATATTTTAAATCTCTTACTATAAGACAATTTTTTTTTATCCTACATCGATATTTTTCATCACTGTCTTCCGCTGACAAGCAGCCCAAAAAATGTTGATGAAACATAAAATGAATTAAAATTAAAGTCTCTTCAAAAAACATTAAAACAATGAGACAATGCCTTAGGAAGTCGTCATCCAAATCTCTCTCCTGGCACAGGAGAGAAAAAACCAAATCCTTGCCTACAATAACATGTAAATGTTTCTGCAAATAGTCATATCCCGTAAGCAAACAAGCTAAAAGTAACTAAAAAGAAATATAATATGAAAGGAAATTTATGAAACGAACACAATTCATCAACTATTTGGCAGTTAAAAAGAGATTTTTATGAAATTATTTCTCATTTTTTTTAATTCATTGTATTGTAATTTTTTTTACACTTTCTGTTTCACTTTTTATGATGCATTTTGGTTAAATTAATTTTTTTATCACTCATAAATATAATAATCACCTAAAAATGTAGGCATCATATTTGAGAATTTTTGCATTTTATAAAATTCTTCTCAAAAATATTTCAGAATTGATTTTGTCGTTCAACGTAGATCAATTTGCAAATAATATTGCGCAGTTTTATTATAGAATTATTAAATAAATTAGAGTTAACCAATTTTCCCCATAGAACAATAGTTTCGTATAAAAGAAAGTTATACCTTAACTTTAAGATATGATAAGCTTGAAGGTATAAAAATGAAAACTCAGTTCAGATTTATTAAAAATGTAACTTTCATCAAGAAATTTCATCCATTCAGTATTAATGTTACAGATTTTCTGAAAATAGTCATAAATCAAATGTTTATATATATATATATATATATATATATATATATATATATATATATATATATATATATATCAAATAATTGATTTCAATTAAAAATATCAATATTTATTTCATGTATGTTTTCCTAAATAGATAATCATTTATTTAGGATAACGTAATTTATTCTAAATGGATGAGTATATATTTAGGATATATTATGTCAGAATATTAAATTATAAAATATTATGCGTATATGTTTATTTTTTAAAAACTAAGAAGATATATACATATATATATATAAATGAAGAGTGTTGCATAAAAATAAAAATATGTTAAGCAATTATTAAATTATAAAGGTATAGAAAATAAAATGAAAATAAAATAATACCGATATTATTTATATTTTATGTTGTGATTTTTATTACATCTTACTTTTTATTTTAAGCAGATTTTTCTCTTTAAATATTTCTGTTAAAGCAATGGCCTGAAATAGGATTGAAATTTTGTTAATTGCAGAAATGAAGTTTGTGGTGTAATTAAAATTGAATACATTTTTCATATAAACTTAACTTAAGTAAAGAAGAAACAGTTTAAATTTTCGTGATTTCTAAATAACCAATTATTTAATAAAAAAAAATTGTTAGATGCTATTAATATTCTACATTATAAAACCACATAATCTTTTTTAAACTTCCTGAAACCTAGTATACAATATATTTCTCCAGTTAACTTTTGTTTAAGCTGCATAAAATTTACATTAACTAAGTTTTTCTTAAAGTTTAGTGAATTACGAGTACTTATAGTTACTAGATACAGATTGAATGCTAACTGAAAGCCTAAATCCTTACATAATTTGGAGTTTACAGTAGATAAAATACAAAATATTTCTTCTAATTTTTGTCTAGTATTCAAACAATTCTGGGGAAATATGAATCAATCGGATTAAATAGTAACTTTTTGTTTCACATAACAAATTCAAGGTGTGTTTTGCAGTTAACTGATTCAAAACAAATACAATATTTATGTACAAAAAATCCAATTATCTGAACTCCACCTATCCGAATCGGTTTCAAAATTTCAAAAAATATACTATGTTGGAGAAGAAAAGGAAGATGAGAAATAGGAAAAAGTTAAAAAAAATGAAAGGTAGAAGAAAGAAAAAGTATGAAATGAGTGAGCGAGAGAGAGAGAGATGTGTCACTTGAGAAATTTAAAAACACTACTGTGAAAGTTTCCAGATGTTCTGAAGTTAGTGCTGAAGACAAGAAGAAGGGATTATGAATAAAATCCTAGATTTCAAATTGCATATAATGATACATTTATTAAAAGTGTCGATGAAGAAAAAGGAACTTAATATCCAAGTTGAGTTAGATACGAGATCATCAGCTAGTGAAGAGCCTGCCATTTTTAAAATTGCTTTGAAATGGATAGAGAATCAGACTGAGTGAGACCAATGAAAATTATCACTGTTAAGCGAATGTGCAACTTCACTGCCTAAAAACGCATTCAGTAAGGGAAACAGCTCATACTCTGGCAAAAGTGTTCAGAATTGAATGATTTTAATTTCTAGTACTGCATATTGCTGCAATATTAATGAAAATATCTTGTAACTACCTAAACATGTAAAAGTGTATCATTTTCTCTCATTTTCAACGTACAGTATTTAATTAAAATAACCCTTTTTTCGAAAATCCTGAAATAATACGAGATAATCTTTTGATTATCCGAATGAGGTCTGGTTCCAATTGATACAGATAGACGTCACTCTACTCTGTTTTATTTTATATTATAACAGTTATTCCTGGAAGGAATAACTTAACAGTTATTCCTTCCTGTATCAAAAATAAATAACAATAAGAAGGAATAACGTATCGTATATTTTGTATTCTTTCATGACATCGATGCATGTAGTAGAATTTCATCAATTACTCAAGCGGACATTATTTCTTCATAATTATGTCAGATTGCGTACTTTATAAAATTCTACTACATGCACCGAAATATATATTAATTTTAATATCCTTAAAAAGTATTTTATCAAGCATGTTTACTTTGTTGCAATAATGTAAATTCTTTTATTAATTTTGTTGCTTCATTATAAAACAAATTGTGTGACAAAATATCTATATTATTGTCAATTGAATAATTAAACATTATTGTCAAGTTAAAAATATAATTTTAAATTTTGTGTTTGTAAAAGTAAATTGCAAAATACATATAATTTTCATTTGTTCTGTACATATTTATGTTTACTTTATTCATTATGTCTTCGATAAAATCATTTTAAATATTCATTTGTTATTTATTTGCAAATAAGCATTGCTAAATAGGGTGTAATAAATACGAATGTTTGTTTATTGAATTAACCGAAATAATCTTGTTATTAGAGCCATCGATATCCAGTTAAATAATCAACTTGGATATCATTATTTTTATATAATTAATAACATTTTATTTTTGCTTTGTTTGATTACAAGATAAAAATTAAGATGTAATCTCATTAACTAAATTTATTAGTATGGTATTGAGGAGATAATCAATTTATATAAATGATAAAAACTAAATCTCAGCAGTGCGGAGTCATAAAGCAGAATCTCGAATTAGATTAAATTATCCATGGGACACAGGATTTATATATTCGATACGTAATTATTTACGTTAAATGAATTTTGCTTTTATTATTTTCAATATTTTAAATACAATTTTTTATCAAAATTTTTATTTTTAATTAATTTCATATAATATATACTTTAAATATTAAATTTAAAAACTATATTAATAGATTTTAATATATATTTTCATTTTAATTTAAATAGTTATAAAGATGTTTCGAATGCTTTCTAAAATATTAATTAAATAATTGTTTTTCTCTGATTTTAGTGATAGTTTTCTCAATTTGAATGTTTTAAAAATCTCAGATTACCAAATTTATTTAATAAACTATTTCTGTGTTTATATTGTTTTTAATAAACTAAATAATATTGAAAAACAATGGAAACGGGTCTGGCTCTTAAAATTAATATCGCAATGAAAATAAAAGATGTAATGCAAAAATTCGTAGATAACTAAGAAAGAGATTTTACTATGTAGCGTTTCCACTTCAAAGGCTGCAAAATCAGCAACAAAAACAATGTCAAAACTAAAGAAAAATACTAATGAAAATATAAGACTAATGTAATACATAATATCATTTAATGTAATAATGTGAATATATATAAACCTAACCAGTAATGAAAACACAATTGCATTATTTTTCTGCACTGTATTTCCCATAATTATTTAGAAGAACTTTTGTAAATGTTAAATTAGCAAAATATTTAACTGAATTCGCTATCTAATGTTTCTTAATTTAATTAAACTGAAAAAATACCAAATAAATTTTTTGCATTAAAATCATACTATTTGAAATTTTGAAATCAACTTAAATAAAATCATTGCATAAAAATAACCATAGTTACGAAAAGTTACAATAATTTGGATTAAAGAAAGAACTTTGATTCTTAAATTCAGATGATACAATTAGGAAGTTATATAAATTTTCGTTCTTAATGATCAAGTTTTGATATAAAATACACACATAAATTTTATTTCATGTTTTGATATAAAATACATAAATTGTATTTCAAACAATTAAATTTGCTTGTCGAAACTATTGCAATATATAGTAAAATAGGCCAATGTAAAATTATCTACGCATTTAAAAATGCAAATATAATATTATCTAAGAATATTAGAAGTGAAGTTTTATTATCAAAATATTAAGCTTAGACAATAACATTTCCTAAATCATCAATATATAATTCAAAGAAATTACTTTTATTTTATTTAGAAGTATGTATTCTCAACAATATCAAAACATACAGTATGAGTAAATTAATATAATAAAATAATTATTAATCATGTATGTGTTTATCTAATCAGATCTGCAGCAAAATACATATAAATTTTAATATAAGACCGGAAATGAAAAAATTATATTACAAAATCAAGGTCAACTGTCGTTCTAATCTTTAGTAGACTAGCGGAATCAGATAAACAAATTGATTTTCAAAAGGAGGAATAATGTTATTCAGTTTTAAAATATTTTGTTTCGCGTGAATAAGTAGCTAATACTTTCCTCTACATAATAAAATTGAAATATATCCCTGTGTGAAATATTTTTTGGGTTGACCTTAATGTATTAATAAATAGGATAGCTAATTTTCATGTTTAAGACAAAACTAGTTATTTTAATCTTTAAATGCTCAGTAAAAAGCACATTTACCATTTTTTATTCCAATAATTTTTAATACAAAAAAATACCAATTTTTTAAAATTTAGTATTTTTAAGTTGATTTTTAAGTCAGGATTTGATATTCTTAAGAATTTCTGATTTTTTGAAGCAAGGATTAAATAAGAATATTTTTCTTAGTAATGTAAAATGTTCTAAAATTTTACTTTTGCTTTTTAATAAATTTTATAGAAAATTGTTCTTATGAAGGTACATTGATTGTGTTACATTCATTGTGTTACATCAAAATATTTATGTAAAGAAATATTTAAATGGAAAATTGATTTTAAAAAACTCTTTTATTAGTAGTTCAAATTGGTTAAGGTTTATATAATTTTAGAAATAGAGAGAAGGAGAGAAATTTTCTATTATTATACAACAATTAAGGAATGGTTTCAAAAAGAATTTATTTTAATAGTGTCAGAAGTGCTTGGTAATTTACAAGGAATGTTCCGTGATTTGGTTTTTAGTTATGTATGTTTCATCTATATAGTAAAAATTATCTAAAATCTATTTTAAAAAATGGATATTTAATTTACACAATTTTATCAAATACAAATTTTCTTATAAGATTGTGCATACATTGCATAGCATAGACGGCTGATCTGTTTCATGTATATCTAAATTATATTTTCTTATCTGGAAAAGAAGAGAATAATTCTTTCGAGAAGACTTCTTTCTTGAAACATTTTATTTTCCCTTTCATTGCAGAAATCTTTTCTGTTTACATATTCTGATTCAACAAAGTGTTGGAATCGAAGCTGTACTTTAAGAAAATTCATCCGAAGAATATGTAAAATTTATGTGAATAAAGAACTGTTAATGGAAATATTTTAGTTACAGAAGATGAATTAGTTTCATGTTATTTCATCAATTGTGTATTTAAAACTACTTTATTGTGAAGGAAAATTTAAAAATTTATGCACAAGTATGACAAAAAAATATATGTTAAAAATATAACTATATATTTTTTGAAATGCAAATAGATTTTGATCTATAGCTATAAAATAGTAAAATAAACTTTTTGATGAAAATTATATATGTAAAAATGTATATCATTTTTTTACTGTCCTACATTTACTTCAGTATTGAGAATGGCAGCGGACATCGGCTAAATAAATATACCAAATTAAAATATAGTTATATATGATGTTTAATCTTTTAAAAATACTTTTTTACTACATATATTTTCAGAAATTAATATTATACAAAATCATCAGGAAAATATTTGAAACAAATTTTAATAAAATAAATAATAACATATATTATTTAAGCGCTTATACACACACACATTAAAAAAAATTACAATTTCTGATATATTACGTGAAATATAAGTGTTTTACTAAGAGGGATTTTTTAAATTATCAATAAACTGGGATACGTAAATTTTGAAAAATATTTTATCATAAAATATATTTCTACAGAATTTTATTAAATGTTATGTGTAAGGAAAAAATTTCATGTAAAAAATTAATTAGGAACAAGTGTTTATGGAAAGTGTAATTTCTACTTTTGCCGCTTTATTTATTTCAAAATGTTTTGCCTCTATAAATGTTTCATCTAAATTTCTTGTAAAAATCGTTTTTGCAATGATAGGAGTAATACCATTAAAATTATATGTTCCTTTTCCATTGCAGCTATTATTTTTTATCGATTCTCGTATATAATACATATTAACTATATTTTTCAATAATGTTACTGTGCTTAAAGTACTACTTATTTTAAATTTTGCTTAGTTTAAAAGTTTTGTAGTAAATTATTAAATAAAGTAAAAAGAACCTAACCATGCTTAAAAATTATATTTTTTGATATGGATATTATGAAAATTATATACAATTTTGTTAATGTTAAGAAATATGTTGTTTAGAAGAATCTTTTCATCATAAGAATCCTTTTATAATTTAAGTTGTAATTTTAGTTTAAATATTTTATCTTTTTATTTGCGAAGTTAGGTAATTATTTTTGTTTTTAATATATGATGTTGTTGTTTGGAATGAGACACTTAATTAAAGTTATATATAATAAAAATACTTATGTGTGTGTGTGGTGCCATGTTTTCATATATTATTGTTAGGCAGATGCTATATCTTTTTAACACATAAATACATTTTATAAGTAATATTTAATCATTGAAACTTTTTACCGTATAGTTTTAAGTCATTTCCTAATGCTACTATAAAGCTTCTTATTTTTATAAAGAAACACAGTTCCTTTACTTGAGAATTATATTAAAATCATTTCGTAAATGTTTTTGAAATTTTACATTTTAATTTCTAAATTTAGCAATTTTTTTCTAATTTTGATTGTCTTGTGTCATTCATCAGGGAAATTTATTTTGAAACCATTGTTATTTAATTTTTTAAAATAACACATATTAATCCTTTTTATAAAATTTTAATTTTGAATAATTTTAACACCAATTTTATAGAAAATTGTGAGAAGTTTTGTAAATACTTGATAAGGACAATTTATTTTCAGTTCTTTTATTGTTTCTTCAACCTATTTTTGTTTAGATAAAAATTTTAAATTTGACTGCATTAATGGAAATTCTACATGGAAATTATTTCATTTATTGAGATGGAAAAAACGCAGTGCAAAATGAAATGAGTTGATTTATAATTGATAATTGAGAAATGTCTTTTTTAATTTTTACGCTTGTAATTGTTTCAAAAAAAGTCTTATCATAATAAAAAATATTTCATTTCTTTAAAATGCCTGAAAAAATGTTTGTGATAAATTGAATAAGTGAAAAACCAAAACACAAAATTAGTTTGTATTTACCATATGATTAAATTCCACCTTTATTCATTTTATACTTCATTTCAAGAACTCAAATTTATTATTTTTCATAAAACATATCACAAATAATCGAAATTATATATTTAGCATAGCTGTAAATTTGAAATATAATTGAATTTCATTTTAAAACATGTGTAAATAATAAACAATAATATTTTTGTTGCAATCATTGCAAGAAAATTGAAATATATTTAAATAAAAATATTTTTTTGATAAATAAATCTTTAGCTCTACATTAATGTTTGCCTAACTATGAAAAACAAAAACTTGATCTCTATAGTAACTGAAATAGCATAAATGTGAGTAGAATAATGAATAAAAATTTTGCTTAATTCTTTATAAGTCATTTTTACTTTAGTTAAAAATATTTTTATTTGATAAATACTGCAGTTTGAAGAATAAACCTGGAGTAGTTTATGGATTTTATTTTAAAGTAGCTGACTTAAGAAAACATAAAGGAAGATAGGACAAACACTGTAGGAGAAGGTTTTCTTTCAAAAGCATTTATTTCCAGCTTTTAACTCTATTTTTCGATAGTATATTCTTATTCAGTCATTTTTATTTCTTGAGCCAAAGCCATATTTTTTAAAGTTTATCCTAGCTGGAATTTAAAAATCAACTTAAGAAAGAAAAACATCCTGAAGATTTTTCTAGTGTAAAAAGGAAAATATATTTACCTCACCCCATGGAGTAGATACATAAAGTAGTTTTTCTGTGCAAAAAAGATGAAAAATAAAAATCTTTTATGCTTACGGTCTGAATTCAGCTTTTAAAATTTCTGCATTGATATAATAGCTAATTTATGTTTGAAGATTTTTATGAAACACTTTTTCAAAACTATATACTTGGGTTATCTGAAATCATTATTAACTTTTTGTTTCCATTTCTTATAGATTTTCATAAAATTTTTTAATTCATTTTTAGAGGCACACTTTAATTAATATTGTTCTTTTTTTTACTTAATGTTTGTCTTGGTTTTTTAACCCTGGCACATACAACATTAATTAATATACTTTGAAGTATAAAATTAATTTTATTTAATTCTTTATACATTAATTTTATTTAATGTTAATTTCCTTTTTATTATTAGTATTTAAGGAGTGAATTCTGATGACATAATCGAACTAATATGATATATTTTTATAAATTAGCATAAATATTTAATTAATGAATATATTCTATTTAATTAAATTAATATAATTAAAATAAATTAATATATTATTTAACATTACATATTTTAATGTCTTATCTGATTTCTAAGATAAAATATTTTAGATAGTAGAAAAATTTTAAATGCTAAAAATTTATTTCTTACATTGAACTTCTGATAGAGAATTCGTTTAGATTGATATATAATATACTTAATAATATTTACATATTATTGTTGAATTATTTTGGCTTGATCTTTGGTATGAATTCTGTTAAAGGTTTTAGGAGTTAATATAAAAATTTGAACTCAACAATTTATGTAGAAAGATTTAATGGCTTCGAAAACTCTTCTATGATATTTCATCAGACTCTTTCACAAATAAACATTTTAAAAAAGTAAATTCAAGTATTATATTCAGTCAAACATTGTGTTTTGTAGTTACTCAAACTTTAAGTGTTTTTAATATTAGTGAATTTTTAAAACGTATTTTGAATATCATTTTAATAAATTCTTCAAAATATTGATAAATTTTTTTCAAATTAAAAAATATTTTAAATATTAAATAAATATTTTTAAATTATTGAAAATTAAAGTTTAGTATTTTATTTACAGCTATAATAAAATATTAATTAATTTTCGTAGAAGCAGGCATCATTTTTATATGCTATTTTCTAAAAATGGTCCCTTTCTTTCGTATCTGATTAATGACCATATCAAATATGACTACTCTGAAGACTAACATGAATGTAGTTTTCAGTTCCATGTTCTGAAAGTAACATGGAATGAGAGAACCTCAAGAAATTGGCAGCTCTATAATGTGATATATCAATAATTTATATAGAATAGCAATTTTGATTGTCTTATCTTAAATTTAAAACAAATTTGAATAACTTGACAAATTAACTTGAAATTTTAGATAAAGTTCAGCATGGAATAATTTAAATAGAAAAATGCGCGATTGCAAATTTTTAAATGTTGTAAGCGAAAGTCTATGTAAGAAAAAAATTATAAAACTCATTCGGACTAATAACTAACTTATAAGTAGAAGAATGTTTCTAATATGAATATTTGTATTAAACGTTATCACACAATTTAAATTGATTCGCTGTGATAGAAAATAATTTCAATATAGTTGAGATTCAGAAAAATGAAAGAATTTATTAACGTTATTGCAATTGAAAAGTTGGGAAAAATAGAGAGCTATTTTATATTTGATGTTGAATATTTAACGTGAAGTACTTGGAAATTGAAGATGAAAAATATTTCAATTATTGAGAGGATTCAGTATGATGCTGTTCAGTTTTATGTTCATTCAAAGGATCATCTTACTACCTTCACACTTACGCGTAAAACAATATTAATTGTGAAAAGTAATTAACATTTTAAAAATTATCACATAAGAAATTGTAAATAATGGTAAAAGTAAAAATTCATGATTTTATTTTGTAATGTATTGTTTTATGCATTTTTCTACCTGTTACTTTTCAATCTGCTTTAAATTTGTTAAAATTTGTTGTTTTAGGAATATATGAAATAATTTATATTCCCGAATGAATTGTCTTTGAATCTAATAGATGAAATCATTGTGAAATAAAATTAACTACTGTAATTGTATATTATAGTAAATTTTAATTTTTTTTTTTACTTTTTATGATTCTACAATATGATACTCATAACGTTTATCACAATTGCAATTCCTTACATAATTTATAAGCCATGTTATTTCGTATAATTTATATATTTTAAGCCAAAATATCTCTAACAAATAACTTTCCTTAAAAATTTTGCTTATTATTATTTATGCAATTCTGAAATTTTATAATTAGAATTGAAAATAATTAAAATAAATTTTTTAAAATTATCCTAATTTATTCAATTTATAAAAGTAAAATCTCATTTTTGAAAATATTAAAATTAATATTTTATTATATTTTTCACTAACTATGAAACTAAATTCATGATTTTATTTACAAATACATTTATAAGCGTTTGTATAGAAGTAGTCTAATTTGTCCAGTTTTCAGATATTAATAATATCATTGTTTTGGAAAAATTGATTATAGGGAAATATCTAACGGACGTTCTTCAAAAATAACTTTTTATATCTATTATTATAAGCAGAAAGTTAAATAAAGTAGCCAAAGTGTAATAGTAAAATCATTTAATTTTCAAAAAAAAAAAAATAGTTTGATATTTTTTCCAGAACAAACAATATAACTCTTTTGAATGTTTGAAATTTGAATTTATACAGCTAGTAAGATTTTAATGCAGTTATTAGTAAATATTTTACAGAAATCCATAAAAGATTTAGAAATACAGCTTTTTAATATTATCTGTCTTTATTTAGTTAATAAATGATCATGTATTGAATTATTTAAGAATATATATACAATTAGGCAATGGTAATGAAAACATAGTGGTAGTTTACATATTATAAGATCGATCTGTGTTTCCATAGGATCATAAAGTAACATATTGCTCGACATTTCGTTGATAATAACATAAGTAATGGACTTAAATGCATATGATACTCAATTAGTGGATAATTTAAATAACAAACACTTCTTTTCATACATCTAATGAACTTTAATTTAAAAAATAGTTTTGTCTTACACATGATATATTTAATTTATTTAGCTTATCAAATTGATTTTAGATCTACTAAAATTAATAAACGAGAATATGATTTTTTAAAGGTTTATTCAAGCACTTAATTATAACTGTATATTACAATTATGAGGATAAATAATATTTCTTTTCGTTTTCACTTCGATATAAAAGTTGTCATCAGAATTTATTATTATTATTATTATTTGTAATTCAAGAAATTTCAAAGTTCTATACCACTGCAGTGATAATGAGAAGCAAAACAAATTATGTTATTTTTAAGACATTTGCAAACTAATAAAAATAAAACATACCCACATTATAAAGAAATTAAAAAAAATTTTACAAAATATAATTTGAGATCATTATTATAAACGCAAAGTAATTTAGAAAAGTAACTTCTTTAAAATTGGAAGGAAATGTTTATTTAAGTAATAATTTAATAGACACAGTTAAGTAATTTCAGTTAACTGAAATCAAAGTTTACTTAACTGAAATGCAAAATAAAGCTTCAAAGACTTCAAATTTACTTTTTAAAATGAAATTTTGAAATAAATAAATACGCATTCGCTTCCACTTGTACACACAAAATTAAAATAAACATTTCCTTCAAATTTTAAAGAAGTTACTTTTCTAAAGACATTTCTAAATGTGAAGAAAATTTTGAGTATATTTGATTCGATAACCATAAGTATATATTTGAGATTTTTGCTTACTTTAAAGTTAGATAAAGAATCACTTAAGTGCAAATCTCTTATGTGCTGAAGGAAATGATTGGATTCAGTTTTTAAATGAGACAATTTTCTAATGTAATAAAAAACTGCTTAAAAAGTGACCTTAAATGTAATTTAAAGTTTATGTGTATTTTAGTTGTAACTTAATTTTTTGTACGTAATTTTTTTATAATTTTATTTCTACAAAAATATTAAAGGAATGCAGTAAATAGTAAATATCGTGTTCTAACTAAAAAATAGAATAAATATTAAATTATGTATCAATAATAAATTTTAAATTATTGCTATGTAGATTCCTTTCATCTATGAAAACTTTTATATTATGATATAATAATTACAATTTTAAGTAAATAGAAATTAATTTTTAAATCATAGCTATTTTAACAAAAAATATTCTTAATATTTCTAATCTTATTAATAGAAGAACATATTTTACATTATTAAAAAAAGATTATAAAGATTCAGATTGTTACACAACTAACTTGTAGAACATGTCTGAGCAAAATGTTTATGTGAGTAAAAGAAGCATGAATTTTTTGTATATGTAAAATATATTTTTGTGAGCATACAATAACTGGTTGAAGTTTTCTATTACACTATAACCATTTAAAACAATTTTTAAAATTCAAGATTTAAATTTAAAAATACCATAAGTGATAAATAATTTACGTTATAAACTCCACACATTACAAGAATTTGAATTCTATAAATACATTAAAAATTGTTCAAAATTCTAATTTGCATTCATTTTTATATTTTATTTAAATGTATCTTTTAAGATGACTACATAAATTGTACTTAACGTGAATATATATGACATACTAATTTAGCAATTATAGAAAAAATTAAATTCTAACTAAATGGTACTAAATACTGATATTGAAAAATAAATTGGAAAATCATTTTCTCAGGATTATTTACTCATACCAAAATTGCTTATGAAAAAATAATTGACAATTATTTATCATTGCAAATTTTAAATTTTTGTTTCTAAAGTATACTTGTATACTTTATTTCTCATATTTAAACAATAGTTTTAAGAATTATTACCAAAATCCTACTTTAATTTAATCACTTAAACGTTATTAAATTTTATCCTTTTGTACACTTAGATCAATTATTTATTCCACTATCTTAATAAGAAAAAAATCTTTTCTGTTTAAAAATTCTTTTCTTAGAATTTTAAAATTTTAATTTGGTGAACAACATTTGAAGCTATTGTTTCACGTAATTATAAAGTTGCAATATCCTTTTTCAATTAACATACTTTAAAGATACATCTGATAATTATTACATAAAAGTGACTTTGCATAGGGGATTTTCTAAATTCCAATATTTTGACTAATATTATTTTTCTTTTAAAAAATAAATTATAAAATATGATTATATAAAAATTGGTTAATGTATGTTCATTTCAAAGCAGAAAATTTTAACTAGACATATTGATTTATATAAAAATAACTTTTTTTACCCACCTTGTTCTCACTATAAATTTATTTCTCAGTGCGTATTCTTAATTTTATAAAAACAGCAAAATATTTATATTAAAGTTTGAACTATGTTTGATGAAAAACTATAATATGTTTGATAGTTTGATGAAAAACTATAAAATTTGAAATTTAAAAAATTTAGATATAATAACTATTAAATTTAATTTGTTTTATATTCGATTATAATTATGATGTTACTTTTATAAATGATATAATTTACGTACATATTTGATTTTAGACACAGTGATATTACGAGTACAAGATTTTAAACAAAGCAAGAAATGATCCACGACATTTATTAACAATGATATCTAAAGTTCAAAACTGTTTATATTTTATACTTATTTATATTTTAGGCAAAAGAAGGAAAATTTTTTGAGTGATATACTAGAAATCAATTCACAATTTATGAAGAGAAAGTTAATTTACTATATTATACATTATCACTTCAAGACTGAAGTGGAAAATAATCTTCCTGAAAGTAAATAGTAATAAGAATGTGTTTGCAAGGCAGAGTGCGAATCCAACAAATGTGAATGTTAAAAAATCTGTAAAACTGTAATTCTAAGTGTCATAACAAACTAATTCATCTAAATAAGTAATTTTGCAAATAAATATAAAAAATAGTTTTTTACTTTAGAGATCATAGAATTACTTTTCTTTGAGTAAGAGAATTGTTTTTTATAAACTGTAACAACCTAAATTGTTTTCCTTTACATCGACTTTTAGTTAACGAGACATACATTAATTAATATTTAATTTTAATATTCAAATTAAAGTTGTGTTTAGTTTAGATAGAAATAAAGTATTTGCTGAAATAAGAAAATAGGCTTTATTATACTTTTTATAGTTTTAATCATTTTGGCAGTTTTAACACTTTTTAGGCCAGATATATAACTTTTAAATTATCGTTTCTAATGACATTAAAAAAGAGACTTTTTTTTAAAATTTTTTAAATTAACTGATTAGTGTAAGTTTTGTTCTAAGTCATGATGAGTGTTTTTCAACTAATTAAGAACGAAATCTATAATATTTCTTGGAAATATTCCTTTTTGGGAACTGAATATTATTTTTTCTACAAAATAATCTGAATTTATCAATCATTCTTATTAATCATTATTAAGAGAGAAAGATCCTTATCCCAATTAAGAGTTGGATATTATATATGTATTCTTTGGTAAAAGTGATAAATATACAAAAATTTATCACATTCTTCGAGTTTAGTAGCCATAATCCACTATCCACACACACACACACACACACACACACACACACACACACACACACACACACACACACACACACACACACACACACACACACACACACACACACACACACACACACACACACACACACACACACACACACACACACACACACACACACACACACACACACACACACACACACACACACACACACACACACACACACACACACACACACACACACACACACACACACACACACACACACACACACACACACACACACACACACACACACACACACACACACACACACACACACACACACACACACACACACACACACACACACACACACACACACACACACACACACACACACACATATGTGTGCGTGTGTGTCTGTATATATTTCATCTGTAACAATATAGTGTGCAGTTGTAGAACTCTTTTTATCATATAAGTTTATATGTAGAAAACTTTTATTAAACTTTTATAATTATTTTAGGTGTTTATAAAGTTATATTCAAGAACTTAACTTTGCTTAAGAAATACCTAATTCAAAGAATGATAAAATGTAAGAAAAACTTTATTTACAATGTGATACATCACAGTAGTTTAAAAAAGAAAATTAATCAAGAAAATATTAAAGATTTTTTAATCATATATACTGGTTAAAAAATGTAATTTTTACCTTGTAGGGCAAAATCTTCCAAAGTAATTTACTTTTACAAATGTTGATTATTTTATATGAAATGAGTACAGATATTTGTGAATCACTTCAAAAAAAATATAGAAGTGATACAAATATGTTGCTAAATTACGTAACCAGATATTCAAATGGTTGAAGCTAAAATTAATAATTATTTCTATATTTATTTAATTACTCGAAAACCTGATCTATTGTTATATTATCACAAAAAAAACCTACTTAAAATATCCAACATAAATTTGATTCAGAATATGCGTATCTAAATACAAATTGAAAAGTTTATTTCATATTTCGACCTTATGTGTTTCAATCCTTTGTCAACGTATATGAATTGAAACAATTCTTCCTCATGATTTAAAACTAATGCAAGCGACAACAAACTATTCAAGTTAAGAACACATTATTTATTACTTTAAGATAAATATGGAATATTTATATCACACATTCCTTCCATTCTTTTGATGGAATTTTTAAAGATAACTATGAAAGCAACATGCATATCTGAGGAGTAAAATATTCCCTAACATCTCAGAAAATAATGTTATTTGTGCCACACAATTTTCTGTAGAGCATAATTTTAAAATGCAAGAAATTTGTGCAAATGAAAATATATTATTTAAGAGCTCTTAACTATTACAGAAATATTTAGTTTAAAATTTGCTTAGAATACTATTCTTTTATGTACACAATTTACGTAAAATATGCTATGAATATTCATAGTATAGTTATTTTATCAAAGCAGTAATTTAAAAACTGCAAAAATCAATTTATTAATTGTTTGGATTTTTTCTTTGAAGCAGAATTTATATGTAAACAGTGATTTCAACATTGTTTATAGATATTTATAGATTATTAAATAACTTCATATTATGAGGAAATATATTCTAATCTGGGAAAGAGAAATATTCTATTTTTTATACATTATGACTTGTTTCATGAACTTTCAATAAGTGGTACAGAATACTACACGTCTTACATATTCGTGACAAAACATTTCCTTTTGACTTTGTTGTGTACAAGTATTGTAATACTGAATTTGAGTATACAACTTTTATAGATTTATTTAAACTAATACCAACATCACGCAAAAGAATTTAAATAATTTAAGAAATTAAAAGCATGCGCTAAAAATTAGTATGAGAGTAAAATACATTTTAAGAATCTTTTCATATTTTATTGTTAAATATCACTCTTGCTTTAAAACTGAAAACTTTGAATCGTACATTTTTTGTATTGCTTCGTTTCATGTAAGCAATTTTCGAAAAAAATATTATGAGAAATTATACTTAGTAACTCATTGCTTAAAAGTAATTGCATTTTTATTAGAAATATGTAGCAAAATAGTTTATGTATAACAACTCTGTATATTATAGGCAAAATAATGATACAAATAAGATACTTATGGCATGAAATATAAATTCATTTTAATAACATAAATCAAATGTATGTATATATATATATATATATATATATATATATATATATATATATATATATATATATATATATATATATATATATATGTATATATATATATATATATATATATATATATATATATATGTTTGTATATGTTACACACACATATATCTCCATGTGTGAGGTGGGAGAGAGAGTGTGTGCCCGTATGTATATAATTAAGTCTAATTTTATGTAATTAATACAAACTCTTCCCTACAGCTATTACCATATTGTCGAAGAACAAAATTTAATAAGTTTCATTTACCAAAGTTCTTGAGTGAAATATCAAAAAAAATTTACCACTTTCAATTAGCAAATCAGGACGTGACTAATTAGTTACATTAGTCCATCATAATGTTAATAGTTGGAAATAAATATGGAAAAATGTACTTTTCAAAACCAAAATTTTCCATCATTATAAAAAACATATTTTTCCTTTAAATAAGTTGAAAAATTTTTTTTCCAGAAAATAAAATGATTGACCTAATAAAATTATATAGAGAAATTAAAGGTAATTTTCAATAATACTTTTTTAACGAACTGCTTAATCAATAGTGATGTAAGATATCCTACAAAGATACATTTGTAGGAATGATGGAAGGTAAAAACTATACTGGCTTTTTATATCTATTTTACCTAAAAATATGTATCAGATTAAAAAAAGTAAGTGCTAATAAATATTATCGATTTATTTCTTAAAAATACAATACATTCTTCGTATATTTTACTTACTCTCTCTCTCTCTTTCTCTCTCTCTCACACACACACAATAAGATTTATGACACATTTATAAGACATGTTAGAGTTTGAATATAAAACTTCAGCAATTGATTATACATTGAAAATATAGAGACATAAGATATTAGTGAAATATAACATACTTACTGATTTCAAAGCTTGATAAGACCTTAGAGAGAATATTGTATTCTTACTAAAATGCACCTTTTTGCTTTTCTAATAAGTTACAGTTAGAATATACCTATTCAATACCAGAAGGATCGATTATAATGACATCTTATACAATGGGACATGAAAAAGTTTTCCTATTTACCCCGAAAGGGAAAGGATAAAGAAACATACAAACAGAGAAAAAGAAACATACAAACAGAGAAAAAGAAACATCCATGCCCGAACCAGGATACGAATCGTGGACGGCTTCGAAGTTAGAGACGATAACCACTTCTCCATAAATTTTTAAAGATGCAATTTATCAATTTTGCTTACAAATTTTTTAACATAAATTCTTTCTTTCTTTTTTTATGCTTTAAATATTACCTTTCCATAGACGTCAAAATTTTCAACAGTTTAATATTTTCTTTTTCGATATATTTAAGACTTCTAAGAGACTTATAAGTTAGCTCATTAAATATTATCTTGTTAAGCTATATTTTCAATCCTTTAAATGAAGGATTTTTATTTCAAATGACTATTCATAAATAAAATAGATTCTAAATTTTGCAAGAGAAAATAGCATGGGTTTGAATTGAAAAAAGTAAGATAACGTCATCAATTTCTTTTCAGAGATGCAATTTATTATATTTTGATATGAAAATCGCCTTTTGTGTTATTAAAGCTTTAAAATTTTAACTCATAATTATATGACTTGAACAGATAAGGTTTTATTACATTCTATATACGTACGCACTTGTGTAAAAATTCAATTAAAACTGCAATAATTAATTAAATTGGTAAATTTTCAATTAAAACTGCAATTGCTCATTGTCTTCAACCAGAATTTTCTTTCTTGGAAAATTAAAGATAAAGTATGTATTAAATAATTAGTCTTATGAGGTACAAATATTTCACTCAGTATGAGAAATGATTGTCTGAGGATTTTGAAATTTGCGAACAAATTCACTCTACCAGTTGTAAACTTCAATGACTTTCTCTTTTGTTCATTTTAATGAGTTATCATTTTAAACAATTTAAAATTCAGTTTCAACATTTTAAAGTAATTTACTACTAAAGATTCATAAAAAATCGTTAGATAATTCATTATTATTCTACTTGCAATACAATTTTTACATTCGATTTTTATTGAAACAAAATTCAGTGATTTATTAAAAATCGTGATTTTTTTTATTTAAATCGTGATTTAAATAAAAAATTATGATGGTGATTTTAAATAAATACTATAAATTTTTCTTGCATTACATCAAACAAAGATTATAACTGGTTATATTTTTGCAAAAATATTCAATACAGCATTATTATAAAAGGGAAATATTGTATAAAAATATGCTTAAAATTCAAATTTCTGCATCTAATTATAATATTATATAATAAACAACAGATTATTTTACTAATAATAAATATGGAGATTTCATCTCTAATTTATACTAATTTTTCTATATGAAACATTTTCAAAGCTTTTGACTTCAAATAATAACACAGTCTAATTTTATGTAAATCTTTATTCTGTCCAATTTTTCATCTTTCCCTTTTTAAAGGACACAACTGAATAGTTTTAAAAAATAATTAAATAGATTAATTGCTTTTAAATTTATATATATTTATATATATATATATATATATATATATATATATATATATATATATATATATATATATATATATATATATATATATATATATATATATATATATATATATATATATATATATGTAAAATTATATATATACATATATATGTATAAAATTATATATATACTTATATATGTATATACAGAAACAAAACTGTACAAATTTTTTGAGAACTTACATTAAATTTAACCGATAGCTTCCTTAAATGAAGTTAACATAAAAAAAAAACTTGCTTGGAATCTCAACATGAAGAATCGAGATAAAAAGCACGTAATCGAACTTGAAGAAAATATTTACTTCTACTAAAGTCGTTTCAGCGTCGTTAGCCGGAAATCACCTTTAGCATCAATCTTATTTTTTTCAGCATTGTTGAAAATCGTGACCGTAACCAAAGCATCCTTTTACTATTGAAAGTTAAACCAGAATTTTCTTTCTGTTGAACAAATGATGGGTGTCTGGAAAAAGAAAACATTAGTTTACTTGAACGTCAGTGTCTGATATTATATTTTTTTATTGAATATAAAATGATTATAAACATGAAGTTCCAAATCTAGTAGACATTTATAAATACAATTTTTAAGATAAAATAATTATATTTCAATTTATTATATATATATATTATTATATTTAAAATTTGAAATTTTGAAGGCTATCAAAGGAATATTAAATGTATTTTTCCCTTTTATGGTGAAGTAGTAGTTAGCATTTTTAATATAATTATATTAATAGTACTTCAAAATCATATTTGATAAAAATAATTTCTGTACACGAAAATATAATCAAATTTGTTTATTTAAGTGTGTGAAACTATCTATAGTCTGATTGAGTAAATATTTTAAAAGTTCATTTCAGTTTTTATAATTAAGGGTAATATAATTATACTTACGAATTATTTAATCAAAATCATTTTATTGCATTATATTAAATTTCTGTTATGTTTAATTCCTTTCTAACAGATAGTAATTTTTTAAATTATTAAAAATTTTTTTATCTTAGATTTTTTTTAACTGCAGTAGCAATATTTTGAAGTCCATTCTAAAGCTGAAACAAAAGTACTGAAAATTTTAATTAAGGATATATGAATCAAAATGCTTAAAAATTCAGTTTTCACTACATATTTTGCATTTTAATTATTTCAAAATATAAAATATGTTTTCTTAAATTATTATAAACAAAATATTGTAATTCTTAATTACATTTAAAGATATTTAAACAATTAAAATTTAGAGAATCATCTTTTGTAAGATTCCTTATATTTTTTTATATTTTCTTGTTAATTTAAAGTTTGATTATTTTATATTTGAAATAGCAGGGGAAAATATAATGTCTCATAAGTTATAATTTTAAGTTTGGCATTTATATGTTAAAATTTTTAATGATTGTAAGCTTTTCAAAATAATAGTATTTTTTGTTTTTCTTGAAAAAAAACTCTGTTATTTTGAACAGCATTTTGTAGTCAAGCGTTAAATAAAGTATTTGAAAAGAAAATATGAATATTTTAATCCTTCAGGTACAAGAAAAAAAAGTTCTGAAATTTATCATATAAGTTCAAAAACTAACTGTGATATGTAAAAGTGCTATATTTTTGAATTAAGAAGATTAAATTAAATTTAGCAACATAGCATTTTAGAATGATTTAAATTTTTAAATAAGTTATAGACCTTATTGAATTAAAATATATATGTTATGTTAAAATTTATATATTATTCGCAATAAAAAATTAATAAAGCAAATTATTATATACATATATTCAGCATGATTTGAGTAAAATATATAAGTTAGCACATTTTGTACAAAATTTTCTAATCAAATTTTAGCCGTATTGTATATTCTGATTTAAGTAATTGTTCTAATTATTTTACATAATTAAAGTAAGCTTTATATTAGAAATTAAAGCCGTGTGTCCTAAATAAATAAATTTATTTAATCATACTAAGTAAAATTAACTTAAAGCCTGCTAACCAAAAAAAATTAACATAAGCCTGGAAGTGTAATGATTCTTTTAAAGCACAAATCCATGGATGGTTTCCTCTGGCTAGTTAAGGTCACATCTTCCTTTCGGCTGGTTGATGAAATAAGTACCAAACATGCTTGGGAACTAAAACCTGGGAGATTTTCGTTGGGGGCTGACCGCTTTACCGGGGTACTTGCATCGAATGCCCTCGGTTATGGAAACTGATAAGGGCATTGCAGGAATTTGTTTCCAAATAAGCTATCATGCCACTGAGCTTAAATTTTCTTTGAAATTTAACAGAATTGGGGACTTTGATATTTACTAGTACAATAATTATTGTTGTCCCTTTTATCTATCAGCAGTTAAATATCCTGATAAAAGTACGGCATTTTTCATTTTTATTCTTAATTAATGAAAATAACAAAGCTAAGCCAAGCCAGGGGAGTAGAAAACTTATTTACAAGTAAATGTCTGCTAGTTTTAAATAATTAACTATCTGAATATATATAGCATTTTAATAGTTCATGTGTATTGATAAATGAAATAAAATGCATAGTTATATAATGTGTAATATTAAACTCAATAAATGACTAATTTGCATATTTTAGAAAAAACAAAATACCTATGCTATGCAGATACTGTAAATCTAAAATTAAATGTAATTGCTAAGTGGTATATTTTATTGAAATTTTAATTTGAAAGGATTATCTTTAATGAAAAGAACAGGTAATATACCTAAAATTATTATAATGAAATATTCAATATATTGGAAAGTGTAGCGGAAAAGTAATGTCGGTTTGACCAGTAAATAGCGTTATGTTTGTTTCGTTATTTTTTGTTAATGTTTTGTTTTCAGATTTGGTAGTCGATAGCTTTAGGTTGTTATAGAAACAAATTTAATGTAATTTTGTAAACAACTACCAATTTACGATTAGTTTTAAAAAGAAGTGCAAAAATAAGACTTTTAGACACACACACACACACACACACACACATATATATATATATATATATATATATATATATATATATATATATATATATATATATATATATATATATATATATATATATATATTTATTTTCATAAAAGCTACAAAGTGACAGAGGATCACAAAGAGAAATTGGAAATTTTTGGTGTTGATTGTTTAACAGAACTCCGGTAGCAGAATTGATTTGTTTGGAAATTGGAGAGTTTTCACTGTAAGTTGACAGACGTTTTGGACGACAGACATTATGAAGTTGAGGTTGACAAAATAAAAGCCATAATTAAATCAAATCACAATATAACTGCTCGAGAGATTGCTAAACACTTAAATGTATAACACACAAATACTGAAAATCATAAGAGACGTCTTGGGATTATTAAGAAGCTCGATATTTAGGTTCTGCACGAATTGAAAGAATTTCACATAAAATAACGAATCAATATTCGTAATATGAATTTTAAATCTCATGCAATTGACCTTTTCTTTAAAACGAATTAACACTTCCTACGAAAAAAGGATCGCCTATAATAATGTTGATTGAAAAAGATTCTAGTCCAGGCATGATGAACCACGGCGAACCATATCAAAAACTAAACTGCATTAAAAAAGATCATGCTGTCAATTTGGTGAGTACAAGATATTGTGCATTTTGAGCTGCAGGTAAACAACCGAAGATCAACTCAGATGCTTATTGCCAGTGTTTTGTGAAGTTGGAGGAAACATTCAAAGAGAAAAGGCTAGAATTGGTAAATCGCAAAGGAATCGTTTTTATCACAACTATACGAAACTTCGCACATGTTTAACAACACGTAAGAAACTATTGGAGCTTGTTTGGGAAGTGATGGTGCATTCCCCATATAAACCCGACTTATCACCATTGGATTATTATTTACTTCAAAATTTACAAAACTTCTTAAATATTAAAAATTTCAGTGATAATGATGTTTTCAAATCACACTTTGTTGAGTTTCTGCTGTAGATATCCGAAATTCTATGGCGCAGCTTGTCCTTACCTGGACCTTGCGCCATAAAAACCAACCAACCAACCAACCGAAATTCTATAAGCGTGAGATCATGAAGCTACCAGAAAGAGGGCGAAATGTTATCAAACATAATGGAAGATATTTGAATGATTAAAGTTCATTTTTTGTATAGAAAAGAAATTGAATTTTGTTTCACACTAAAAATCCAAAATTACTTTCTTTCAACCCCAATAATATGAAAATTTCCAATGTGAAAATTATTTTCATTGATAAAAATAAATTTTACACTAAACTTTTATTATCATTCAAAGATTTTTCATTATTTTGTATTATATATGAAGGTATATTTCTGCGCATATTATGAAGAGTTAAGCAGTACATTTTTAGGACATTCAGATCTTCTTAACAATACCTCTATTAATATATTATTTTTTTAATAAACTACTTTTTATTATTTTAATAAAAAACATATAGTTAAAAATACTAATTATAGAATTTAAGAGAAAATGCATATATTTTCATAAATTTCTGGCTGGTAAAAATCAAACTTTTCATTAGAATCATAACTTACTATTATAAATTTATACTTATACGGTGGAGACAATTTCATGATAACAAATTATTAATGTGAAGTACATGATACTTTTTCAAAATTCAAAGTTTGATGAGACAAAGAAGTATGACGCATGTAAGATGAAAATGCTTTTTTACAGCAGCTGATTGTCAAATATGTATTTTGAGAAATGGTTCGGACATATTTCCAATATTAATTAGACTACATAAAAATATTTTTGAAGTATTCTCCAAACATTTATTTATTTGGAAGCATTTAATTAATCTCGGAAAATAAAAAAGAATCACTTCTTGTATTTGAATGTAATGGAATAGAGTTCTACTGAAAACACGAAACAATATTAGATATTAAATTGCTTTTATTAGGAAGAGTATTTCCTGAATTGCGCTTATTTTAAATGAAACAAATTGTACTCAAAATATGTTTTTCTATAATTCTTGAAATCACATATTTGATAAATTGAACGACAGTCTTATTCAAAACTGCTCACATTAAGCACTTCTTTTTCTTATTAAACCTTATTTAAAAAATATATTCTAATCTGATGCACATTTGATAGGGTATATGGATAATGCCTATGCAATAAATTTATTGGTAATATGCATAGTGAAAATTAAAATGAAAATATGGAAATACTATTTCTCTTCTAAAAACTGTCTAAGGCAAATTAAGATATTAAATTATTGAAGTAAGTACTTCGTAATGTAACAAAGATTTCCTAATGTCAGTTCAATTAGAAATATTTAAAGAGCATTAATTGATACAATGTTTTGCTGCTGCTCATTTCCTGAGAAAATTAATCGCATGTTAGATATTTTTATTATTTTCATTCATTATTGGATACCTAGACTTTAGTAATTACTTAATGGGTTTAATTAATTATCAAAAAACTCTAAATATTTTATTACTTATTTGACAACATGTGAATGATTTATTAAATTTACTCCGTTTTTGTATCATAATACACACAGATAATTTTTTTAAAAAAATATCAATTAATTATGTTTAAAATATTTAATTTAATAAATGTTTGTATAAGTATGTTATTTCTTCTTTAATAACTTTTCTAATAAAACGTTAATAAATTTCTTAATTTTAATATAAATTTCTTAATATAATTTAATTTTCTTCTTTATACCACTTTTATATTCTGTTTAAGACATATTTCTTTGCTTAAAACTATAAAATGTTTCTTAAACATCAGTTTTTAAAACATACATTTTAATTCAGATATGTCATCCAAAATAGGAAATGTGTTTTGTTTTGCTAGACAGTTAAGAACATTTAATTAAAATGAAATTCAAGCCTCTCACTTAATTTAAATATTAATTATTTTGGGATAACATTGTCATCTTTAAAATTGTTTCGAAACATGAATAAATTATAAGAAATATATATTTTACTTATTCTTTTTGTGAAAAGTATATATAAGTCACATTACTTTAGTGCTAAGCTGAAAATAATCAATTTATTTATTATTTACAAATGCCAGTCGTTTGGCTATAGACAATGGGCTCTCCAATATCTTGCAACATGGCAAGAAAAGAAAAAGGTAGTGCAGAGCACTCGTGTCCAAATGTGAATTAGTCATAACTTGTCCAGACATACAGAGGGACGCGCAGGGGAGTCCACGATGTTAAAATGGAAGAGATGGGCACGGAGACAGTTGTGACCAGTCGTCATTCTAAATATAGAAACGGAAGTCGCTCGAGGTAAGTCAGGAGTAGTGTGTGGGGTAGAAAAGAGTACAGCTCAAGGCTTGTCATTGGAAAGGTGTAAGGCAGTATCACGGCTAAAGAGCCTAGAGATTATAAAAATTTCAAGTTTAGATGAATGGAATCTCAGTTTCACAAGGGTTTTTAACATCGCCTTCTTGGCAAGGAGATCAGCTTTCTCATTTTTCTCAATGCCACAGTGGGCGGGAATCAACTGGAATGACACTTTATTAGGGAATCTATCAAGCAATGTCCTGCAATTTAGGACTCTTTGGTTGTTAACATGTTTATTAGTAGAAAGAGCTTGAAGTACAGAAACAATGGTCAACAGATCCCTAGAAGGATGGTTTTTTGCATTGCACAAATCAGCCATATTTGGAGAACTCGGCGAAAGCTGTAGCAGATTTAGTGTTAATCAGATTGCACCACAAGGTGGCCTGCTACGTTACACCTCTCAGATAGTAATCAACTTCAAGATCTTTGGTTATCTGTCAATGTTTTGGTAGTTTTTGGAAGTCTTCGGCTCAGAAACTTAGCGACCTGGAATTCAAAAATAGATCAAACTTCATTTGCTTATGGTCTGGTTTCGTTTGTTTGTTTGTCACATCATGGTCATTTTCGCATGCAAGGGATAATTAGAACGGGACCAACGGCTTAAAGTGGATCCCTAACTGCTACAAACATCCAAGCCGAATGTAGGATTCGAACCCACGAATACAAACCGAAAGCAAGAAAGTTAACCATTCGGATACCACCTCAACTGCTAATGACCGGGGAAGAATTGAAGACAGAACTAGAAAAATGTATATCAGGCTTGAAAAATCTGAAGTTTAGAAGTTAAATTTTATTTTTAAAGGTTAAATGATATCAGGTAAGTTAGTTAAATTTAATGTTCAGTAATGCGTAATACTCGTTTTTAATAAATACTTTTCTTAATTTTGACAATAATTTAAGGTATTATGTGGTCCAAAGTATTTAATTTTATGTTAATTGAAATGATATTACCTTCAATATTTGATATAATATTTTCAATACAATATTAAAGAAGACTGGTATATAAAACAAATGCTAATTTATAACTTTTATTTTTATTCAGTGCAATATATTTAAGTCAAACTGCAAGTTAGCATAGTGGTTTCAGTTTTTTTTAAATAAGTCCTAAATCTGAAGATCTTTTAAAATTTTAAACTCAGAACGCTAGAAAAATCTTAGAAAAATACATTCAATATAATTGTTTCCAAAATAAGCTCATAATACTCGAATAGATTCCTATTTGCAGTATTCACATACTCTTATTTTCAAATAGCGTTAAATTCAACAGATATTTTAAAACAAATGTAAATGAAACTTTTAATTGCAATTAAATCTATGTAAATTCAATTGTTATTTTCAAAATTTTGATAAGATATTTCATTAGGGAATTTTTTGCATTTGAATTTGTATATTTTTATTTTACATAGTTTTGTATGAAATTTGGAATTTCGCTTTTTTTACAATTATGTTATAAAAGTTTGCAATCAAAATTTCTAAAGAATCCATACTATGCATTGTACAGACATCCAAGAACATAATAGCTTTTCCTTGCGGCACAGTGAAATATTTGCTTTTAAAATTGTTGAATCTGGTAATTGTGCTTAAGCGTGCTTTGAAAATTATTGCAGAAAAATTAACTATAAAGGCTTCAAACCTTTTTGTTAAAATGATAATTTTTATTCAAAAATAGATGTCATAAGAATGAAATTACATTTTATTGCAATTTCTCAATGATAGATAAAAAAGTAGTTACTAAAAAATTAAATTATCCTTAAATTAATTCATAAAGTAATTGAATATAACATATTTGTGAAGGAATTTAAAAAAGTATTTTAATGTTTAAAAATAAATAAAATACTAGCAAAATTTATAGAAGTCTCTAATATTTTCGTCAATAATAACAGTTAGTTTTATTGGATAAATCGCTAACATGAGAACTCACTTTGAATCACAAAATGGAATATCAAAATAAACTGCACGTAATCGAAATTCAAGAAAAATTTTACTTTTCGTGAAGTCATTTCATACTCGTTAACAGAGAGCCAGCTTTGCCATCGATTCTGTTTTTTTAAGCTGTGTAAAAATCGTGACTGTAACCGGGGAATCCCATTACTATTCAACCTTAAACAAAAATTATTTCTTTTCTTGACGATTTGGGTACCAATTTCTGGAAAAGGAAAATGTTGGTTTACCTTGCATTTTTTTGGGTGTGGTTATTTATTTTTTTCTGGTATAAAAATTTCCAAAGAAAACATTTCAATTTAAGAAAAAATATTTTGAAATAGATAAACATTTTCTAGATAAAAAACAAGTATATGAAAAAATACATTTTCAGAGTTTTTAAACATACTTAAGTAACATTTCAAGAAAAAATGTTAATAAAATTATTAAAATCATAGAAAAGTTTTCAGTCAGTTTTATAAATAAATTAATATTTAATATAAATATGAATATATATATGCATGTATGTATTTATGTATGTATTTATGTATATATAATTAAAATTAAATAAATAAATATAAAAGCAGAAATAAAGAAAAAATGTGAATAATGAATAAATTATAGAATTTTCAAGATTAATTTGTGAAAAAATTAATAGATAAAACATTTTATTGTAACAAAAGGAGAGATATGTTATTTAAACTTGTGATTCTTGTAAAGAAAAAAAACGTCAATTATAATTTTATTAAGTATTCTCAATGTTTATTAGTAAAGACAGTTTTGGAAATATTGTATGCAGTTATTCAAAGCTTTATGTTTGTTAAATTTTTGTCATATTTGTAATTAAAAATTTGAAATGAAATTAATAGCAAAAAATGTCATGTTACAAGAGAAATATAAAATATTACTCTTTCTGTTTTTGAAATATGAAGCTTTAATCTTACTTTATTTAATATACTTTATTCATGTATTTATGATGTTGTTAGTTGAAATCGTAATGACATTTCTTATTATGTTTTCTGTATCAAGTGATCCTAAAATTTACAACTCATATTCATGAGTATGTTTTTATTATTACAATATATTTGCAATATAATTAAAAGTATATTTCATTATTTGTAATATAAGTAAAATGTTATTACTTATGCAGTGAGGTTTGTAAATTTTCAAATTTGCATAATCTAGTAGTAAAAATTATCTCGATAATTTTTAAAAAAAAATTATCGAGAAATATTTTGATGTATAATTTTCAATTAGAAATTCCTGTATTTTATTACTTTTTATTTACAACAAGTTGAAGCGTGGAATGGATATTTTGGAAGCTACTGTTTGGGAACAAGTAACTGCATGAGGTTATTCCCAAGATTTTATTTTTAAAAGTGATCTTTTTCGAGAGCAATTTTATTTTTAAAATGGTTGGCTTTTATTTATCAAATTAAAGATCATCGGAACTAGGCCACTAGCATAAAATAACAATTGAATATTGAAAATTAAGTTTATGAGTGATAAGCATGCGCATTTCATCTGAATTGTTGATTCCACATGACTGACAATGAAATATGAAACAATTTTATTTATTCCCTATTATATTAAAATTCTAAACTCTATCTTAGTTAAAGTTCTTAATTTAAGGTTTCATAATCCTAATCTTAGAATTAAGTTCTCATAATCAATATCTGAAGCTTTAATCAGAGTTATTAAAAAAGTATGAGAAAATAAGTCGATTCGTATACGTTATATATTTATACCTGTACTAAGATTATGTACATATAAATATTCATAGACACATACATGCAAACATATATGTATATAAGAGGAAGTGATGGTGTCATTATAAAGTGGAACACATTGTGGGCACCCGATTGAAAAAATATAGGGGTTACGTCCTCGTAATTTAGAAGCAAACAGAGACCACAATTCTTAGTCTGCCATCCCCCGAGGACCAGTTCATATGGTAGGCATTCTGATTATGACATATTTTACTATCCCCAGCAGACGGATCTTTGTCGGGGTTTATATATATATATATATATATATATATATATATATTAATTTGACTTTAAAAGCTTTGCATTCTATGCTTTTGTAAATTAAAAATACAGAACTATTCTTCCTATTCATTATTAAGGAACACTTAAATAGTTTTTTTTATGAAGCAAACATATTTAATATCTTGCGTGGGACAAATTAAGTGACGAAACTGAGAAAAAATGACTGCTGCCTTAAAATTTTTATTTAAATTACAGGCAGCTAAAATTTTTCGTAAGTTGAATTGAGAGATTTTATATCTATCTAAAATTTAATAATAAAATAAACAAAAATAATAAATATCGAAAAGTTATTTCGTAAAAGTAAGTAATTTTCTGATAATAACTAATGTCTGATAATCTTTTCTTTTCAAAGTTTAGCTTAATTAAATATCTTTTCTACTGATTAACTCAATAATTCTGTCAAAAACATGCGTGATGTTATTTAACTTCCGCTTTCATTAAATTGTGTCGAGCTTTTATATTTATTAGCATTTATAGTTACTTGAAGAACAAAATTCTCTTTTGAAATATTAATAGGAAATTGTTATTTTTGATCAAATATTTTGAATCGTTATTAAAAGAATAGGATTCAAGATTAAAATCTTTGTCCTAGTATCTTGTCACTCTGATTACAATTTTACATTTATCAAATACTGATAACAAAAGAAATTCCTTTATAATCTGCAGTGAGTGACATTTAATGAATGAAATATGGAACTTGTATTGGTATTTCAGTGAAATAAAGCTATTTTAAATGTGAAGCAAACAGTTTTCTAGCTTATTTTATATTTTGTTTTCTTTATCATCAGAGACTATAAAGAATGTAAAACTGAAACTTTATCAACTTGATGACAATACAATCTGACATTAATGCTTTTTTATAATTTGATGCAGTTAAATTCTTGGCAGTTTACTTATAAAAGTAATGAAAGTTACTGAATTTTCTTTGACAAATATCCTTTTGATACATATTGCACCAAATGATTACAGTAATTTGAAAAATTATATCATTACGTCACTGAATATGTAAACAGTTAAATTATTTGCATTTTGATTAATTAATGAGTGTAATATAACATTTAAGTTTCAAAGACAGCATTGATATTTTAAAAATAAGATTCATATATTAATTTTTGCATTTAAACTACCTCTTTTAGAAAATTATGAAATAAAATAATCAATATTTTCCCCCTATTTTAGTATATTGTAAACAAAAATATGAGAAATAATGCCTAATTTATATTTTTATCTAAATAATATTAATAATATTTTTACATTTAAAAACTTATTAAAATATTTTCATATTATTTACATATTTAATTAACTTCTGATATTTTTATAAATTTTTAAAATTTATTCTATTTAAATACATAAATATAAGGGAATTCTAAATTTTTGAAACATAAAATGTGTCATACTGGAGCAAAAGCAACACATAATACAAATTTAAAGTTGTGTTTGTTAGGACTTTTACTGTGATTTTTAAGTTTTATTTGTTTAATAGAGTAAAAAAAATTCCAGTGATTAGTATATAAAGTCTTTTTTTAAGTAACTTTTTTGTAAATTTAATTATTTCTTAAATAAAATAGTTTTAAGTTAGTTTTGTATAAATAAAACTACAATATTTTAATTTGTGTTAATAGTTAATGTAATGCAAACTTTGAATTATAACTTAAAATGCTATCATAGTTTGTAATAAAAAATTGAATAAAAATGCTAAATTTATAGAAAGCGTAATAAAATGTGTGATTTACTTGCTAATTCAATTTTTTACTATAATAAGTAAAATTTTCGATATCATATTTCTGCAAACTGTAAATTGCTTAAGAGTTAATATTAAATTGTATTTAGCTACAATTATGAGATGAAAACAACGAATGGATTAGAAATCCTAATTGTAAAATTATTGCATAATTTCTTAGAGGGACATTAGTATCTTCTTGTTTACATACGGTAATTAGATCGATACGAATTAAATTAAGATCTTTCTTGAATACAATTTGAGACAAATAAAAGAAATTTCTCAGCAAAAATATTATATTAGATTCTACAAAGATTCTATGAAAACAACTTCAAATGACTCATTATAAAAATTTATATATAAATAAGTACAGAACAAATCCTGTCTAAATGATAGCAGAGGTGTTTATTTGTAAATGCTAAAATGAGTTCTTTCAATCAATTTTAATTTAAATATAAGGATTATTACACAGAGAGAGAGAGAGAGAGAGAGAGAGAGAGAGAGAGAGAGAGAGAGAGAGAGAGAGAGAGAGAGAGAGAGAGAGAGAGAGAGAGAGATGCATTTATCAAATTTACAAATACAATAGAAATGATATCATTTAAAATTTCAAAACTCTTTATATTGCAATTTAAGTATAGTTTACTAAAATGATCTGGATAAATGTTCCTGTTTTTACTTAAAAAATTAAGTTTTTTTTCCTTTTAAAATATTTTAAACTTTTATTAAATTAATCATTCACTGCCTATCTATGTTCCAGTTTTTATTATTATTTAAGAACAATATGTGATAATAACCCAAGAAGAAAAAGTATGTCTTTTTTATTTATTATATCACTAAATTCCTATACTTCGGTGTTTAGCAAAATGGTTGACTTTTTTAAATTTTGTACGAGGATATTGCTATTTACAGAAAACCAGCATTACATAGAAGCTTAAACTTAAGTGCATTTAATTTGTGATTTTAACGCACCGGAACTTATTCAATTAAGAGACATGATGTTTATATTCGATTCTATAACCCATGAGAAATATACTAGTTTGAAGTTAATTGCTCTTCATATTTTAGATATGAAGAGCAATTAATATTTTTATGGTAAGTATAAGACTAACCTTCTGAGAAATTTCTTTAGTATCATTTTAATGACATTTTATTTGACATGGAAAAGTCTGTATGCGTTCGGGATCAAATCACAGTCTCCTCTCTTTTTTCAGTTACCTGAACTTCCAAAATATAGCCTTCTTTAATTTTCTCTATGGTCAATATTCTCCATGTTTACAATAGTACTCAATTGAAGTTTGTCTTTGAATGATGATTGATAATTTTGAGTTATTTCCTGATCTTACGTTTTTTCCCTTTTCTATCCGTATTCATTAATTAATAACTGTCAAATTTGACAGTTATTTTTGCTATGACTTGGAAAATATTTTTAGCAAAAATTCATCCTCGCTGAGTCACAACACCATCAATGTCTGAAACATGTCTTCTCTTATTAAGATTTGATTCTGAGTCTGTTCATTAAAGGATCAACAAGCAATCTTGTGGATGTTTTTTATGCTTAAATCAAGTGATAGAAATTGTCTTATCATTTTACACTTGCAAAGTATTAATCTCTATCAATTTTCATTTGTTTTATCATTTAAATAATTTTTCTAATCATTGGGCAGTATTTTTCTTCCTCACTAATTTTTGCACTGATATCTCCTAATATAAACTTTATGTGATGCATAATTATTGGTTTAATTGTACCTTTAAATTCTTATAGAATTGCATCTTTACTTTTTCAACCTCGTCTAATGTTGTCGCATAAAAATTAATATATATTTAAAAAATATACGAATAACAATATATTTTGTTTATAAAATCTGGAGGATTCTGTTATAATGGCTGTGATTACATATTTGATTTTCCCCTCCAATAATAAATCTGACATCAAATATATGATTATTAGTGTCGTAGTTGTAATATAGTAAATTATTTCTTTTCTCAATAATCGTTTTACCATTCCACCTGATTTCCTAAACAGTCAGAATACCGCTGATGGATCCGTAATATTGCTCAGGTGGTAATTGAAATTCTTCACTAAAATGCAAATTATGAATACTCTATTCATCAACAGGCGAAGTCTTTACATCATTTTCTGGTTACATCCTATAGGGTTGCCAGACCAATCATTCTTTCGAATTTGCAGCAGGTATTTCTTTGTTAGCCCAGTTCCAAATCCTTAACTTGGAATGGTTATATCCGCTGAAACAGGGAACCTATTTTCTTAACCTCCTATCATCCATGTTTTATGTTAAAACTATTCTAATTCATTCGCAGTACTTATTCTACTTCAGGATATCTAATTGGTAAAAAAATAACTAACACAGCTTATGTCAAATTATTATCGTTTCCTTTACATACTTCTAACTAGAATGTGTATCTTAAGCATGTCTTTAATCATGCATTGTGATATATTTTTTTCCATAAATGATTATTTTATTTTCGATAAAATTTCATTTACATACTTTAGAGCAAACACTGTATCATTGAAGAAATAATCTTATTATGCATCATTAAAAATTTAAATAAAATTTTTATTTAGCATTAAAAGAGAACTATCTTTTCACGTTTACATTTGAATAAAATTCAATTTACAGGAATTAAGTGTAAAATTATTGTTTTTTTAATGTGGAAGGTTATTACTGTTTTAGATTCAGGCTTAAAATACCATACATAATCAATAGTAAATGAATTCTGGAAACAATTTTAGAACAACTAAGAATGTTCTAATCCTACATTCTAATGAATTTATCTTAAATTTTAGTTTCCTTGAATATTAATTATAATCCAAACAGTAAGGAATTCTATTACTGTTTTAAATTCAGAATGACATGTTAAAATTATTATGTAGTTTCTTTATTAAATTAAAATAAGGAAAGCTTGCTAAGCAGATAATTTATAGAAAAAGCAAATACCTTTATAATGGAAAAAACCAAGCCCATAATATTCATACGTAATTATTACTTAAAATGTTATACAGTACCTAAATCAGCGTATGAATTCTTTTATTTTGCAGTTCATAGATATATTCAACTATTTTAGATATGTTCAAGTATTTCATAGATATGTTCAACTATTTTCACAGTTTCTATTTCAGGTCATAATATCGTTTGTTCGAAATGAAAACTTTGATAATTATGTGACGGTTTTAAAATAAAATACTCAAACGTATTGATTTCGATGCATTTATAATATCCAATATTTATTTTGCTTTGAAACTGTTGAATTTTATGTATTTCCATCTTAATACACGCAATATATATAGTTCCAATTTGAAATGTAATACCGTTAACACTGACTTCGTGTTTACATTTGCAAGAGTATAATTCCTCCATTAAAGAAACGCAAGTCACCTAATTGGAAAGCTAAGAAAACTGTTTTGTGTGGAATATAAGATGAATTTTTCCACATTTGCTTAATCAATACCTACACATTTTCTTCCTAACGAACAAATGAGTTCTGACGAAGATAATGACTTGTTTCCAGTCTGATGATAGCTTCCTTGCATCTCCCTTATATTATGTAAATTTCGCTGGAAAATCATAATTTAATTTAACTTTCTAGAACAAGTGAACTAATCTTTTGAGTTAATATAACTTCATAATTTTTGGAGTTGGAGATGTAAAACTTTGTGAAGATTAGTTTCACTGATAAAACTAGCTTGACTGCATTAAACTGAGTATAATATATTTGACAGGTATATGTGTGAGACATGGTTTACTTCATATCGATGTAAAATTAAGTTTAAAGTCACCATTTAGGAGGTGAAAAGTATTCTTCTGCAAGTAAAATTGAAAAACAATTTATTAAAATAATAATCAAATTTTTCAATAAATTTATTAAAGTGTTATTTTTTCTGTTACTATTCCCTATTTACTTCAAGTAGCTTGTGTGCATGTGTGATGTGTTTAGAAATTAAAACTAAAAATAATGTATACAATAATATAGAAATTTGTATTTGTTTTCATGTCAATATGTTTGACATTTTTTAAATTTAGTTAAATTATTAATTTTATGATTATACTAGTTAAATTTTCAATTCAGATTTTTATAATATCCTGTTAATGAAATCTGAAATATGCATAACTATGCAGTTTGTGATAAACTTATAACAAATTTCCAAAAATGTTTTAATATATATAGAATATTTATAGAAGCTATATTTGCAGTTGTTACAATAAGAAATGTTCCTGATCTATATCTTAATTTATTTTTTAACTATATTCTATTATAATACACTATATTAAAGAATGTAACAAAAAAATATAAAGTAATTTGTATTCAACTTATTAATTAATAATTTAAATGCAGGTTATTTTCAGTGTAATGAATGAACTAAAGCTGAATTCTAGTAAATATTATTAAATATTAATGCATTTTAAAACTGAAGAATACTTTTGCCTGTATCAATACCTTTCACATGTTTTATATTTATTTGTGGTTATTATATGTAGCCAATTGTTTTAGTGTTTTTAGTTAGTAAATAAAAATATTCTCATTTATATATATTTATGACGCCTTTTATGTGAAATAATCAAATTGAGTGTACTCATATTATTCTCAATATTTTTGTTACTACTATGACTTTTTCTAATTTCTGCAGGCTCACTTATCGTACAAGCAAACTGATGGAAGTAGAAGAATTCTCATGATTATTTTAATGGATTTAAGGTAAACTAAAAATAAATTAACAAGAATATCCAAAAAAATTTTTTTAGATGATTTAGTGGGAAATAATAAAATTAAATGAGTACTAAATGTAAAAATAACTATTCGATAAGAACAGTAACTATTCAACTGGTTTTTAGTAAGATATTTGTTTCTTGCTTTTATAACAGCCGAACTTATTTTCTTTTATCTAAATAAATTTCTTTTAAAGACTACATCTAGCATTAAATTTCAAATTTTTGGATCGGAAAACTATCGCCCTCCAAATGAAAAACATTTTATAGTATTAAAAAGAAAGAGAATCACAACTGTAATTTTCTCCCAACTCTAAATTAGAGTACTACCATTATTACATTTTAAATAATTCTGGAATATTTAACTTACTGTAGACATCAATTGAAAAAGCGGTTCAAGGTTTTAGTATTAACTCTTCTCATTACATTTTCTGACAATATAAAATTAGAATTAGTAGTGTGACATATCTTAGCAGTTTAAACTCGAGTAATATTTATTACTTCTCTAAGGGACCTGGTAGTCTAGCCTTTCGTCTGGAAGGATGAGGTTCGATTGCCAATGCTGCCAAAAGACCCACTGTGTACGAAGATCCACCAAAGTCCTGTCGTAGGTCATTGAGCAGTTAAAATAGGTGTCATGGTTTGAGGTCTCTGGTCTGGAGAAAATTTCTTCCCTTTCACATCATTGCCAAAATTGAGGTAGGGGGAATCTCTAATGATGCCATCTAACGGAGGATTTGAAAAGCAAAGTCGTACTTTCACCTTCGTGTTGCTCTGATTAAATAAAAGACGCACCCCACAGACTTAAATTCTCGTATCCAAAGCATAACGAGCTTGGCTTGTGCGAGTGTCGTAAGTAAAAACAGCAAGAACAAAACTTAGTATGAATGAAAGATATTTCTCAAAAAACTTATTAACCACTTACAACCTTTATATAAGACTATTATTAAGAATTATTATATAAGTTTTATATTTTTAGCAATATAAAGTTCTATACAAATTTTTTGTTGAAAAAAAATCCATATTCAAATTCACATAATTTAAAATTGGATTCCATTAAAATAACCACATAATTTTTACGCATGGTTTATATTAGAAACTTATCAACTGTATGTATCATGAATAAAAACCTTTTTTTAATAATATTTGAAATTTTGATTTTTCCTTTCAAATTTTCTCTAAGCATGTTTTCAGAAAATGTAAAATATTACTTAAAGAATCGAAAACTTTTATTTCAAAAAAGTAATTGTCATACTAGTTTACAATGAAAACAAAACAAAATGACTTTTACAATTAAAAGAAATTTTTTGACTATAAGATTTTTGCAATATAATTTAAAAAAAAAACATTCTTGTAAAATAATGTGTAAAGCTAATATATATTCATTAAAAAGTTAATGAATTATTATTTAATCCAGATAAACTCTTTTATTCAAATAACTCGAAGAGATATAATTAAATTTACAGCATGTTTAGAATTTTTAATAAATATGATATTAAATAGCATTTTTATTTAAGTTGGTACATTAAGAACACAGTAATAAGTAATCAGTGTGACTCTTTTTCCTTTCTATTTCAGAAATGACCATAAAAGTAAAAGCTCTTCTTTATTCGGATATTCTGGATCATTCACGAATAAAGTTCAAGATGGCGGATACTTAATTTTTCAATAAAAAAGTTTGACCATATATAGTTATATAGATTGCGTAGCTAACAATCATTGGTTTTAAGGAATTCTCAGGTATCAATTTTTAACTTTAAGAATATTAACTATGTAAAATGAATTAGTTACATTTGACAGGTCTTTTCAATCATTGATAGTACTAGTTTTCTAAAAGTTATTAAGAAAACTAATACTTCATGAACGCTGTTTACAGAACTTAAAGTAAAAATTCAAACATGTAAGAAAATTTTTTGCAATAATACTTATGAAATTAATTCTCTTTTTGTATCACTGAATTAATTTGAAAAATAGAATTCCAACTAAGCGATCAGTTTTGCAAATTTTAAAGTTATTTTACAATATTTTCCCTTGATAGAAATACATAAGCCATAGAGGAATCTATATCACTTTTTTCCAACAATGTCTATTTATTGGAGTAGCCTATATGCTAACTTACATTGTACTTCCTGGATGGTTACCTAGTTAGTTAACATTCCTATCTTAAACTGCTTATTCGCCAGATTTTGATATTAGTAATGAAATTAATAAATGTGTGGTGATCTATTTTATATCAATCCGCCACGGAGGCGGAGAACGAGTGAAGTGGTCTGACTTTCCTTTGAATTATGTAAAAAGAACTCACTTCCAGATGGGATATGTAACGCCTAACACTGAAATTGTATTAGTTCTCCGTTTAATATTTTAATTATTTAGATTTAGTAAATTAGTATGTTTAAATTACTTAATCATTTAACTTTCTTATATGATGATATATCCTTCATCTAAATTCTAAAATGGTGACAAAGGATGTTGAATTCAAAAAGCACATTGATTAACAACAATGTGCAAAAGCATTGGATTAACAACTATTGCACTTGATTCCTCCTTTAAAGCCATTCAATTGAAATATCCTGAACTCAAAAAGCTCAATTTCATCTTCGGTTCAAAAGCACAATATTAGACACTGCATTCAAACTAAAGGTCTTCTGTCTATTCACGTGCAAGCCGACTATCTGCTGACCAACCTAAATTAGTCAAGACAGAATTTGATAAGAAGCTTCGTCAAGGTATCATCAGAACATCTAATAGTCCATGGGCAAGTCCAATTTATTTTGGGCCTGAATTCGCGTTTGAGGTGATTTCCGCCGTTTAAATGCAGTCACAACTCCAGATGAATACTCTTTGCCTCACCTGCATGACTTTACTGTGGGAGTGCCTGGAAAGAAAATTTTCAGTAAATTGGACTTGATACGGGCCTTTAATCAAATACCCATGGAAACATCTGATACTCCTAAAACTTCTGTTATTACACTCTTCAGGTTACATGAACTATAATTTGCCGTGGAGGCAGAGAACTAGTGAAGTGGTCTGACTTTCCTCTCACTTAGGTAAAAAGAGCTCATTTCCAGATGGGATATGTAAAGCCTAGCACTGAAATTGTGTTAGCTCTCCTTTTAATATTTTAATTATTTATATTTAATAAATAGTTTGTTTAATCTACTTAGTCATTCAACCTTCTTAATGATATGATGATATATCCATCATCTAACTTCTAAAAAATAAATAGAAATAGGGTCATCATTATCCTTTATGGTATGCAAATTGTAACGATATTACTTTTCATAATTATTTTCAATTTGATCCAAATGTTATCTCGCATACACTTTAATGATATAAAAATATAAGATATTTTTATCATCGCGACTTGTCTAAGAAATTGAGATGACTCATCGCATCTTTTCAGAGAAACTGTTGAACTTTTACAAAATACTTGAGTTCGCGAAATAAAACTGAATATTGTGAAGTGAAACTAAAAACTTGCCTATTAAATTTCTGTGCCAATGGTATTAACTTCATGAAATGTACACAACCAATCAGCACACTTTGTAGGCGTGGTTTATACATTCTCTCAGAGGGATCTGAACCGAACCTAGAACACTTACTCTCTAAACCTCATGCTAAGAGGACGCTCTGTTTCAGTCCCCTTAAATTTCGTTTTTCTATGTAAATTGTGTTGTCTGCAATAAATGTTATTCATTAAAAAAACGCATTCTGAAAAAAGTTAAACTATAAGTAACCTACACCATAGTTTATTCAACATGATAAAACCTGATTTGACTGCAGCAACTAGTATAAAATACAAAAATAATACTCACTTCTTTATTTCTTGGAATATATAATACATTGTTTTGTTAAATATACGTTTCAAAAGAAATCCTTTAGATAAATTAACATAATTCAGCGACAATACAAGGAGCAAATAAAACTAACAAAATATTATTTTTCAATATTTTATGAAATTTATTTTATTTAAGTGTACTTGCGTTTTTTTATTTTTTAAAGGCATTTTAAATAAAAGAGATTAAATTCAAACCTAGTTTAAAATGTTTTTTTTGTCCTTTCGTAGAATAATATGGAAAAAATAAACGGAGAAATATAAGGAAGTTAAGATAAATATTTAAAAATTATATATCGTGTTAAACAATTTTTCTTGAAAATAACAAAGTAAAAGTTTGTTATTCGGCATTTTATCTCAAATAACTTTTAAGTTGAACTTATTGTTAGTTATCGCAAATAATTTATAATGTAATCCCATTTTGCAAACAGAAGAAAAATAATCTGATATAGTTGTCTAGTAAAAATTACTTCAATTAATTCTTAGCAGGATATTCAGTAAATATTATCTTGTTAAGAATAGTTTCTAATCCAAAATTATTGAGCATGCATTTTTGAAATTAGTTTTCTTTAATTTTAAATACTTAAGAAACACGTAATTAATGCATGTTTTATTTAAAAGTATGATGCAACGGATCGTAGGTTTAAAGAGATTTTACAAATTAAGAAGTAAAGATTATGGGTTTGCTGACTAGAGAAGAGTTAAGACAAATATTTTGCTTTGTTAATTATCTTGCATTTCCTATTTAATGATGATTAAATTTTATTTGTATTATAAGGTACAAGCAGAAAATGACATGAAATGTCTTAATATTTAAAAAAATATTCATGAAAACGTTTTCCAGAAACATTTTATTTTCAAAACATTTTGTGATATTGTGTGTTTGAATATTTTTGCTTTCGTCAAATTAATATATGAATATTCGTGTATTCTTTTCTGTTGGAAGAAGATAATTTATTTTGTCTTTAATTGTTGATTTACTGAATGAATATATACATTGTGCAAAATTAAAACATGCTTTTATCTGATAAACACCTATTTCACTTGTCAGTGATGATAGTTTTTTGATGCCTGTGTGAAGGCTGTTTTATTACTATAAAATATGTCTGTATTATTGAATAGTGATGGAATGTACCATGAAAACTTAAGCACCAGCGTTTTTCGTCACAATGCATTCAAAGTAATACAATCAAGGATACATATTTTTTGAAAAAAAAAAAAAACTTTATTAGTCTTACCATCTTAAATATGAATAAATATGCTATTAAAATATTGATGGATTAATTTATTTACGTATTAAGAATAGCAATTTAATTTCTAGTCCAAAAATGTCATAAATTAAATATGTTATAAACTTATTAATAGTTTACACACGTTTAATTTAATGAAATAAAATTGTATTAGTTATTGAAGAATGCAATTTAAAAATGAATTAAAGTCAAAAGTTTGATATATAATACTCAAAAAAATAATAAGCGTCTGATTTTAGATGTAAAATAATATATTTTATAAGACTAATTATTATAAGTGATTTTTTTTTATCTTACCTCAAAAATCAGATACATATTTTTTTAATTCAATGTATATATTTCATCAGTATCATTTATAACACACTAAGAGCATTTTGTTTCTAAAACTATACGTGTAAGTTTTCGAGTAATTCTAAGAAAAATTAAAATAAATATGAAAAGTAGTAGCAGGAAATATTTTAATACGAAGCTGGAAACATCTCAAAATACCTGTTTTAAAGAGTATTTGAATATTTGAAATATATATAATATCTCTTAACGATATTTAATAACGTTTCAACATTTTTATTTTGTAGATAGTAAATTGTTGAAGATTCTGCAAATATACTTAAATATACAATAAAAATTTTTTAAATATCTACCACGAAATATCATATTAAACCACATTTAAAAATAAGTATTTAAACACGAAATAACTTTTGTATATTTGTTTGAAAGTCTGTCTCTAATAGACAGACTTTAGTAGATATTCATAAATAGTTTAGTACTACTAGTACTGACATTTATAAATATTCAGTACTAATATTTAAATAATTTACTAGTACTGACATTTATAAAAATTCAGTACTAATATTTAAATATATTATTCAAAATCATATATCCAATGTAGTAGCAATTTAATAAAACTGTAATATTATTAATTCAGATAAATAAAAGAACAAATATTTTAGTCTATTCAACCCATTAAGAAATCTTGATGTATTTGATTTTGTTTCATCGTGGGGACATTTAATAATTAGCAAATAAAAATGAATATATTAGATATATACTTTTTTCTAATAAATTAAAAATTAATATGTATATATATATATATATATATATATATATATATATATATATATATATATATATATATATATATATATATATATATATATATATATATATATATGTATATATATATATATGTATATATATATATGTATATATGTATACATATTTATATTGTGATGTATTAAAAATATAAATTAATTTTAATAAAATCTAATCAAAGCAAGAGAGGATATTCGATAAAAAAACATTTCAGTAAGTACATATGAATAACTAAGATAACATTGCATTTTATATTGATTTAAATGACATATATATATATATATATATATATATATATATATCATTTAAATCAATATTCAGTATATATATATATATATATATATATATATATATATATATATATATATATATATATATATATATATATATATATATATATATATATATATATATATATATATATATATATATATATATATATATATATATATATGTATATATATATATATATATATATATATATATATATATTCAATAAGAAATACTTATTTTTAAATGTATGTGTATATATATATATATATATATACACATACATACATATATAGGTATATATAATTATTAGATCAAGCTTTCATATCATCTAAATGAGGACTAGAAGTTTATGCGATGTTTAGTTGTATTAAAAAGCATTACATTAAATAATTTAAATTAATGTGTTTGAAAAGGCTTATTATTGTTTTACTTACAATCTTTAAATATTTATTGTAGTGATTTTGTTGGAACACATGAACAAGTTGTTTTTTATAAATTTGATTAGTTCATTTTTGATAATATAATACAAAATATATTCTTGAATATCATTTTATCTTGTTAAAAATGTGCTGCCATGAATTGTTTATTAAGTAGTAATTATACGGTGCAGAATGCAAAGTGTTAATGTTTTATAACACTGTATTTTCGCTTAAATGTTTGTATTGAGTTAATTATCTTTTAAATAAACAGACAGTGTAAAATCGCTTATGACAGCAAAAAGATTTTTTTTATAAAATAGTAGACAGTAGAGTAAAATTAGGAAAGACTATAATATGAGGATGAGTTTGTTGACAGAGAAAGAAATACGAAAACATTAGAAATTTAAAAAAAAAACATTTAATTTATAGTTACTTTATTCTATAAATATGTGTTTCTTTGAATAATCTTGAAAATATCGTAAGTTTTGTGATTATTTTTCATGTGAGTACTTAAATTATTTGGATGTATGTTTATTAAATAACAAATTCAGCCATAAAATTTATTCTCTATGTACTTGTTTCTTATCTGTGTTTTTTGGAACTGTAAAAAAAGTCACAAAATTGAATAATTTTGAAAAAGTTATTAAATGAATGCTTGCTTGACGTTCAAAACATGTAATTACTCATGCAAATAAGACAAGTTTTACGGTTTATTACACTGCAAAATATATTGAATCCAAAAGTAGAATTAAGAATGTTGAATTATTATTTTTACTGTGGTATACGAGAATTTTTAAAACAAATTCTGAATTTCTTTTATTTTACATAAAATTTTCATTATTTTTTATTTAAAATATTTCTGATTAAATTGTTCTTAAAATAATTATAATTTATTGTGCTTAGCTTTAAATTTATATTTCTATTGCATAATTTTATTTAATAAATAATTTTCTTGGAAAAAAAAGTTTTTGAAATTGTTTTAAATTTATATCTATTTGTCTTTTTTATTTTTATATTCTTATGTATTTATAGTAAAGTATATATAATATTTTACAAGATAAAATTACTAGTTACTATGAATATTTTTATTAAGAAACATTTCAAAAATTTCCTATATTAGGTAAAAAAAATCTATATATGTTCCGTATATAAATGAAAATTAGGTTTTAGATTTCTTATTTATTAATATTTTTATAGTTAAATTTTTGCATAAATTTTTTACATTTTTATTGATAACCATTAAAGTTTTAATGGTTATTTATTTACTCCTATGTATTTGACATGAATTAAATTAAAATGTTTTTGTTACCCCAATAGGATAAAATTCACCGAAAGTAATCGAAAATATATCACAACATTCCATCACATTTGTGTCATTCATCACATTTCCTCACATTTGTGTTAATTTTAGGATACAATGTGTTATAATTGAAAATAACAGTTATAAGCTGTTAAATGAAAAAATGTTGTTTAATGTAAAAATTAATTTTCAATATTTTGTAATACTAGATTAATAACTGACCTCAAGTGATGATCTTTTTATGTAATTTTTAAGCAAATTTTTTAGATTTCATTTGAAAACGAGTAGCTTGTTTATTATTTTCCTTACACAAACACAGCCTTTAAAGGTCAGGAAATGTGAAAATTAAAGTGAAGATAAAAAAAATGAACCACGTTAAATTTACTATAGTTCTCTAAAATAAAAAAATATTAAGGTGATTCGTTACTAAAACTAAAGCATAAATTTACTTTAAAGAAAATCCCAAAAGTTTTCATGAATCCAGCTTATTGTACTCTGGTAATAAAAACAATTCTTTTCACAACAGGAAAACTAGTTTACATATTTGGATTATAGAGTAAGATAAAACGTTTTATTTCTCACATGTAAAATATATTTTGAGAGCTATGTTGTCATTTCTTTTATATTCAGTCCTAAGCTTGGAGGAACTTTAAAAAGTATGGGTTTGATTTCAACACTATCATCGTCTAAAGCAAAGCATAATGTTATAAAATCAGATTATATGAAGGTTATTTTTGAGAAATTTTAAGAACACATTTAACTTTTGCGTAAACATAGGAAGAAGTCACTTCAAATATAAGATATTTTCGTCTGGCTGAAAAAAATGTATTTTAAATCTTTAAAAATATCTGTTTGAGGTATTGCATACTTAATGCGAAAGAAAGTAAGTTAAATTCCAATAATTTAGATTAATACATCCCTTTAATATTTAAAGAAAAATTACATTGTTTAAAATTAAATTATTTACTGTATTTAGTTTTAAAACTGAAAAATGTTTAAATTACAGTAGGCGTTGATTACTTTAATTTGAAAACTCAAGTGATTATTATTATAATCATTCACATCAATACTGATATGTATTCTTTGAAATTAGTTTTAATATAAAAGCATTGACTTCACATTTAAAAATTTCTATGTAACATTTTTAAGTATCCTATTTTTAAGTTAAAATGCATATTCTAATTGCTTATATGAAATAAATTTAGAATTATTGATAAATTTACTAATTTTACATAAAATTTAAGTGAAGGTTTTATAGAAATTTAGATTACATAAAATTGCTAAAATATTAACATTTATGGTAAATATATAAAGTTATCCTTAAAATTTAAATTTGGTATAATTGTATAATTTTGCATGTATTTGCTTTAGTATAGTAAAATTTACATTAAATTTGGTGTAAGATGTCTACCATCAAAATGCCTTATAGAATGTATATAGTACAATGTATTTGCCCAAAATGTGTTTGAAATATTCAAAACAAAAGCTTCTATTTTTACTATATACAATTAGACGAATAATTTCTTATATGACATTTAGAAGACCAAAGTTATTTTAAGTTATTGTAAAACGATATAATTTCAAAGAACAATTTTTAATGTCAACCAGATTATCGTTTGTGATCAGAGAACTGAGAAACCATAATGATTTTTTTCAGAAATTAGATATTTTCATTCGTTTTTGATATTTTTGCGTACTATAATGAATATCATTTTTAAAATAGTGTCGATTATTTAAAATACTGTTTATAGAACTTTAATTAAAATATTAAATTATTTTCATAGTTTTTTTATAATTTTACTTTGTTTGATAGATATACATCATTTTAAGAACTAAAGGAAAGTACTCCTTTTCCATTTATACGTGAATTAGCATTTTACAAATGGACATTGTGTACATACTTATTTAAATTACTTTTAAAACAGGGCAATAAAAGTACAACATCTAGAGTGACACAATGAATTTGTAACTATTCTCTTGATTTAAAGATTCGTGAGCCATAAAAATATGCAGGTTTGAAGGATCTATTATCAAATTATCAAAAATTAAGAAAATTATCTTCTCGTGTTCTTTATTTATTTAATATGATTAATATTATAAATCAAGAGACAAAACTGTAAAATTTATTTCGAAAAAAGCCAACTTTTAATAAAAATAAAGAAACTGTGATTTATTTTAACATTCCTGATTTATAAAGGCACTTATTGATTGCAAATTATTGGAATATACATGTGCAGAAAAAACTTAAGTATGACTAACCATTAATAAGGTGTCAAATTGATAATGATTAACGAGCATCTATGATGCCTTCTTCTTGAAAATAATTGCTTTTCCAGCTGATGTTATGTGTACTTTGCAAAACATAATGTGTACAGTTCCTACTTGCTAATAAGGAAATGATTTATTATCTTTGAAGAAAAGAGTGTTTAAGCCTACTTAAACTTTCATTCATTCCATACTCACCAATCTTTCAAAAAATCATTTACAATCAGTAATAAAATTTGTATGTGGACAATATTTTATCTTAGTGCAATCAATCATTTGTGTTTGAAAGCAACATTCTAACATGGTTTTGAAATAAGCGTTCAAACAACAAATATATCTTATGTTCTTTATAATAATTAACTTGTTTTCAGTGTCAAAAAAAGGTAGATGTTATTTTAAGTAAAACTACTCTACTTCATAAGCTACTAATCACACAAGCATGATATTTAAAAAATACAAACTTAAAGACTGAAAAAGTATATTCTTGAATCAAATAATAGTTAATCCTTGTTATAAGAAACATTGTTTATGTTTTTGAGCATAAAACTCATCACTCATTTTTCAAACACATCATGTTTGTATATGTAATATATATTATATTCTTCTACTTTGATTATTTGCTTGTTGCAAACTTTATGAGTCTAAATTCTATAATACTTTAATCGAAATGTTTTCTTAATTTTTCGATTTAAGATTTATTTTAATAAATCAATAAAATATAATAAATAAAAATATTGTATGTTATTTTATCTGTGGCAAAGATTAGAAACTATAATTCAGAAATAATAACACATAGTGAAAAATTTAAATAATAAGGAAGATGTATAAAACAAAAATTACGATAAACAGATTAAAGTAAATATAATAATTATAGACGGTCCAGAAATATATATATATATATATATATATATATATATATATATATATATATATATATATATATATATATATATATATATATATATATATATATATATATATATATATATATATATATATATATATATATATATATATATAATAAATATATATATATATATATATAAATGTAAATGTCATGTCATTATATATATATATACGAACACACACACACACACACACACACACACACACACACACACACATATATATATATATATATATATATATATATATATATATAAATGTCATTGTCAAGAAAAATCTATTCAAGAAAAATCTCAGGCAATTGAATCAAATATTCAGAATTTCATGAAAATCGTATTCAAATGATAACCCAGAAACATGTTAAAGGAATTTTGCATAATTTTCTCAGGATGTCTGAAGCTTAGATTTTAACGATACCTCATTGCCACATTCGAATAAATTGAAGAAGAATATTACACTGGAATATTGTTGTAATATATTTGAATTTTTTTCTGAAAATAAAAATTCGTTTATAATTCAATAGCTTACATGCTTAATTAGTTGCTTGTCTTTAAATAACGAACAGCAGTACTCCATTGTTTAGATTATTTAATAAGTTGAATTATTACTTTAAATATTGAATGGTAATTTTATAAACTATGATGTTTGGTCATAACTTTATGACATTTGCTTTAATTTTGTTATCTGAATTATTTTTCAAGAACATTAAATAAAAGTATATGTTAAATTTGTTGAAAACTTTATAAATGATCTCAATGTTTTTGTAATATTATTTAAAGAACACACAAAATGATAAAGGCCCTCTTTGTTCTGTGAATAATCTATAATTTCAGAATAAAATTATGATATATATTAAGATTATGTAATATATTATTTAAAACATTTCGTAAAATGTAAATGCATAAATTATAACTTTAAAGCTAGAAAGAATTTACGTAGAATGTTGTATTTGTTCTAAATCATCCTCATGGTAAATCATTATTTATTGTATATTTTTTCAATTTAAATTAGAAATATCACATAAACCCATTAAAATTAAATAAAACATCCAATTATCCTAATAAGTATTAGTAGTGTGCATTTGACAGAGCTGGCGCAGTGATGTTTAGGCCATAAAGCGCCCCCATAAAATTCCCACCCACTTTTAAAAGCAATGTTGTAAAAGGTCCCATAAAATTTCAACCCTCTTTTAAGAACAATGATCCAAAAAACCCCATAAAATTCCCATCCACTTTTAAGAACAATGGCCCAAAAACCCCCATAAAATTCCCACCCACTTTTAAGAACAATGGTGTAAAAAGCCCCATAAAATTTCCACCCACTTTTAAAAGCAATGGCCCAAATACCCCCATAAAAGTTCCTCCCACTTTTAAAAGCAATGGTGTAAAAAGCCTCATAAAATTCCCACCCACTTTTAAAAGCAATGGTGTAAAAAGCCCCATAAAATTCCCACCCACTTTTAAGAACAATGGTGAAAAAAGCCCCATAAAATAATCACCCACTTTTAAAAGCAATGGTGTAAAAAGCCCCATAAAATTTCCATCCTCTTTTAAAAGCAATGGTTTAAAAAGCCCCATAAAATTCCCACCCACTTTTAAAGCAATGGTGTAAAAATCCCCATAAAATTCCCATCCTCTTTTAAGAACAATGGCCCAAAAACCTCCATAAAATTTCCACCCACTTTTAAAAGCAATGGTGTAAAAACCACCCACAGAAATCAACCCCACCCATTTTTAAAAGCAATCTACCCACTTTGAAAATATAATGGATCCCATAAAACGTTTCACAAAAGCGCAATAATTTATTTACGAAAAAGTCGCTGAGACGGCAGGGTATACCCTTCAGTGAACATCCCCTATTTCTCACGCCCCTTTTAAAAATATTTCTTAACACCATATAATTAATTTTCCCTACTTTTTAAAAAGTAATGGAAAACACTTGTCCATTTAAAAAAATAAGCTTTCAACCCCCCATAGACCCGTTTTTAGAAGTCATTTGGAACGCCCCCTTCGGTGAGCACTCCCTTTTTCTCAGCCAAAAGGTAGAGAGATATTTCAAGTATTTAAAGACAACAAATATATAAACAAAGAAATGAATAAAAAGAAAACCCATTTGATTAAAGTGTGTACTCGCATCTCATTAATTTATAGCTTTCGAGCAGAACTTCAGAAGCTTCAGTCAATGATACCCCCAAATGAAAAGGTCATTGAACACTTAGGAAATTTAGAAGAAAAGTTTCAAAAAATAATTGAGAGTCTTGATGAGAGCTGAAGAAAAATATTGTTTTATGAATACAAAATGGAAGAATTCCAAGTCTTTATCTTTTAATAGTTCGAAAACTATTAAAAAATATATTTCTATTTTTTTCCCCGAGCACTATAATTTTAAAATATTGATTGACAAATTTCAACGCAACCTCTTTGGTGAATTATTATTCAACAGGGCATTTCTTAAAAAAAATAGCAAAACGGCCCGCCAGGTCAGTGATACCAGAAGTCCAGTTCCAACAGCTGTTTACGAATTCTAGAACCGGAGTTCCAGCATCACTGACCTGACAAGCAGGGCCTGCATATATTATATTAAGGACAACACAAGCACATCTAAATGGACATAGAGACCACAAGTCTCAACCCACCATTGATGTTTCGCTCCGTGGTTCGATCCATAAGTGAGCTTAACGCAAATAGGATTACACTATTCACGAAAGCTGCTACCAAGCCGAGGCTGGGGATCGAAACCGCGATCTTACGGTTGCTAAGTTTAGACTTTGCCACGGAGCTACTGGGTACCCGACAGAGAGAGAACATCTAAGTAATATATACATGTCACCGAAGACCAAAAGACGCTGAAATATAGCTTTAAACAAGTAATTTCTCTCTTAGAGTGTGAAAATATTAAAGACTGCAATTTATCCGATTGAAAATAATCGTCAAAAACACTTCAGAAATTAAACGTTAACAGGCGAAAAATTTTCTATACTAGATTCCGAGTCCAGTTCGTGCTGCCATCCAGTGATAGTTAAAATTAAACATCATTCAGACAGGAAAAAAAGAAAAACCCGTTTCTCTCACGACTCAAGGTCGCCGCTTTCAAACCGCTTCCTCATTCTATTCATTTAAAGAAATGTGAGTATTAATAAACAGAAATGGAAAATATTTACGACTTATTCGGTGACATGATAGCTCTCTACGGAAGTGTGAACTGTAGAATGACTAGTCTGGCAAGAGTGTGTCAAAAGTTATTCTTATGTATAGAAGAAGAAGAAACTGAGAAATATGAAGAAATTCATTCCCTGATTTTAAAATATGTTATTCAAATGCATCAAATATTGCATGATGAGAAGAACAAAAATGTTCGGAAAATAGGGTGTGATATTTTATCCAAACTGGACAAATTTCTTTAGATTTTAATGATTTTTAAAACCATTAAAATCAAATATCGAATTGAAACATTTGGGCTGGTTGAGACTTCCCGACATCCTTACTCCCCAAATACACAAAGAAAAGAGGTTTCAAATCATTGAGTTTTAAATAATCTGACGCCATTTTATCACATTTTTGTGGTAGCGATACGAGACAATCAGACAATTCTACAACTATTCTATTTCCATATCTTGTGGTTACCTGTTTAATTTCAGTGACAGGATATTTTTCGTGGATGTTGAGATCCCTCATTTTCCTGAATGTCTTTGCTCCATCTTCTAATGAACTGAGTGTGTTTAATTTATTTAACAATTCCATTTTGCGTTTATTATATGAGAAAAATTTTTTATTTCTTTAAATGCGAAAAATTATGTACTTACCTACACTCATAGCTTTGATTTGTCTATTTTTTAAAGATTCTATCTCTTCTATATTTAGTATGCCAAGAGGTATGTGAATAAGTGACCCATTCTCTAAGCGAATCAAAATTTTATCAGTATGGACTACAATATCAGAAATCAGGTATTCTCGGTCCAGTTCCTTATAAGTTCGAATACGTACAGAATTAAGTTTCTCCATTTATTTATGGAGCTAAAAAAATTCTAACTTTTCAATGTGTAAATAGGGTTTCAACTTACATTGTCCTCCTGTCAATACTGATAAAGTTAAAACATCATTTTGTTTCCCATACACAAATAAAATGATTGATTCTTAATTGACACGTGTTTCCTTATCGAGAAGGACCTCTTTACCTTTTTCTACTCGTATCTTTGGTTTCTAATTCATGTTATCACATGCTATGAAAATTGTTACTTTCATATACATATCGAGTGGTAATTTTAAGTTTGAGTCTAATAGTTTCGAAGTAAATCTATTAAAGGGGAAAGTTTTGAAACCACTTCCCGTAAATTGTATTCCTCTATCTGTAGAGGCACAGAATGTCTTAGTATCAACATAATATTTATTAGCACAATCTGTATCATATTGAGGTCTTTTCACACCCGAAATTATTTGATTGTGAGCATAATAGTTTTTATTAATTTTATTCTATAGAATACAGTAATAATCAAGATGTTTTTTAGTAACTACATCGTTTACATTCACAGGCTCTTTCACATTTGACACCACTTTATTGTTAGCATCATAACAATCATCTTTTAAAATCAAAGCATTATTTTCAAAATATTGTTTGTTGACACCATCGTGACTAGCGCTCGGATCTGCAAGATGTGCGATTGCTCTATTTTTAGCATTATAAGTCTCCCCATGGAGCTTTAAAGCATTACTTTCAAAATATCGTCTATTCACCACATTTTTCTCAGATTCCGGATCTTTCACATTATTTATCGTTTTACCTTTCGCATCAAAATTTCCTTGAGGTGTGTGCAGTAAACTTATGTTTCGCAACTGGTCAACCACTGTATCTACATAATCTCTAGTTGTAGAATCAGACTTGTCAACTGGAGCTAAAAGATTGATAATTCTTTTTCCTTTTGCATCATATTGTTGATCATTTTCTGAAAGGACTAAACTTTTGTTTGACAAATCTCGAATGGATGACCTCAGATTCTTCCTACATCTGTCTACGTAAAATTTTGTAGTCACGTCATTATTTTCTAAAGGTTCTCCAGCATTCCTTAAAATCTTTTCCTCCATATCATAATTACCATCATGTGTCAGTTTAAACCCTATTCCTGGAATGCCAGGTGGCCCTTCTTTGAGTTCTTCCTCAAAAAGTGGATAGTATGCTGTCATTTCTTTATTTTAATATGAATAGTTTTAATAGTCTTTCGACTATTAAAATCAAAATTCAGTTCCATTATAGCTTTAATGTTTTGATCATGGTAATAGCTTGATTCTTTATGTTTAAGTAACTCTTCTTGCGTTCTCGTAAGATGAAATAGAAGACATAATTCTTGGTGATGTTGTTTCTCAATCGCCAGTTGAACTCTATAGTCAGGTTATTCGTGTCTGTATAATTTTCATGGTGAGCCAGGTTGAAGCAAATGATTGGATATAAATTACCAAAATTGGAATAATTGACCATGCACCCTGTTTCTGGTGTAAGGGTGTTGAGTCCAGACTCGAAAAGAGCTGTGTATAGGCGATTGTAATCACCTTTCTCAAAATCCATCATGTAACTAACAGTTGGAACCCTTACATTATTAACCATCAACCAACATTCCATCATATCTAAGTTGTCGAATAACATGTTGTTCTGTTTTGCATTTTCATATCTTTCAGTGTATTGTGGTATGACGTACAAGGACAATACTTCGTCTGAAGTAGCATTTATGGAATAAGACCAGCTTGAATTCTTTAAGAAAATATTCGACTTTACAATGCTATGTTGGTTCCAGTTTATTTCAACAGGCTTATCTGATAATTTTAACTCATTAAATTTTGCAGCTCCTGAATTCTTAAATCTAACATAAGGAAGCCAAAGTGATAAATCTTCCACAACAACTTCGTAATCCTTATTTTGCTCATCTGTATACAGCATGTTCTGACTATGATTTCTCTGAAACTCAAACTTGACTTGGAACCCTGTTATGACCTTTTTGTATTCATTGAAGAAACCAAATACGTATTTTAACGTCATCCATATAGTGACAGTTTTGCTATTTTGAGTAAGTTTGCATCTCTTTTTGAATCCTTGATTATACTCGTCGTTAGTTCTTAATTTTTCGAAAAATTCAGTTATCTTAGTTGTATCTACCAAAGTTCCATCATATTTCAAGAGTTTTCCGTCCGCTGTGTCAGACGTATCTACGTAGAAGAGCATATTCGTAGCTTCCGAAGTAGAATAGTCAGGAGTGAAATGAATTAGACCTAACACATGTCGCATGAGAGAAGAATAATTAATGTTGGTTTCGATTTCAGTGCTGCCCAATGTAAATCTGTTGGCGTTTATTAAACCACCTCCATTCACGAGAGCTACATTATCATCCGCTATTGCTGTTCCATTACTGTTAACAATTTTTAGCTTTTGTTGCAAATATCCATTAGAATTTAAGATATTGGAGTTAGTTTCATGTATAAAGAAATGGTAAGTGGCATTCTCAGTAGAACTATCACTGTTTTCATGCCTCACTTCTCTATACTCGAGATTTTCGATGTCATCATCGTAAGAGTAATCGGAGTTGTTTAAATCAAATATTTTATTTATTATAAAAACAATTTTTTTTGTCTTAATTTAATAGCTATATGGCTATTAAATCAAAATTCACAGAAATTTCAGTCCAGCCCCATGTTTTTTCTTCTTTGAAAATATTTCATTCAATTTATCATGGACAAACTGTTTGGCTAATGCAGAGGGATTCTGTAAAAAAGCTTCTGAAAAGATCCCTCTTCCTTGTATTTTCTTGCTCTTCCTTCGAAATCTAGTTCTTTATTTAGAGGGCAATAAAATTGTATTGTACTTCTTGCTTATTGAGGGGAATTAAATCACCTCTATGGTTCATTATTCTCATTCTGATTCTGTGAACACTCTCCATCCGGGCAGGAAAGAATAGAGGTTTTTCAAATGATTTTATGATTTGACTGCCGGGACGATTAACATTCGTAAAGGAATAGATTACGTTTGAAGAGTGAAAGCCGTTAATGTAGGCTCAATCCGCGACATCACAGTGTATATAAATGTTATCATTCCCACCGGATAAGTCGGCAATGTACTTTCCTATTTGTTCAGACTCTTCATATATTTCAGGTTCGAACCCTAATAGTTTATGCAGGTTTTTGCATTTTGTTAAATCGATCTTATACCCATCTTTCAACTTGATGGCTTTTATTTGTCGTTCCTCGACTATACCAAATAGAATTGGTGGATCGTTCCCAAAAAATTTCAGCATGTAACGGTTCAACCCTTTAACGGTATAATTTCCATCTGGGAGCGATAGATCAAACCACTGATGTCCATCATAGTATGAAAAGGTCTCATCTTTAATGTTATCCCAAGAAACGTACATTGAAAAGGACTGAAGAGCGATCTGCTTAAACCTAAATGGTCTGGAATATTCAATTGTAAAGTCTTCTGACTTTTCAGAGTTTTTCGAATCTAATATTAATAACACCATTTATTTATAGAGAACATTTTTTTCATTATAGTCACTAGGTTCTTGGGTAAAGGAATACAGAACATCTTCAACAGATTTACCTTTGTTTCTTTCATTAATATACTTCATACAAAAGTAGCCACATTTGACAGAGGCTGGGTGTTGTAAAAAGCTTGACCTAATTTTGACCTATTTTTTTCCCAGAACTTTGTAGATATTTCTTAATACTGGTGGGAATTTTGTAAATATGTTCTCCAAACGGATCAAAATATTCGACGAAATTGTTATTAGGATCGTTATAGTAACCTACCCAATGTGTACCAGGTCCTGTAGCTATGTCCAAATTAATAATGCCGTTCTCAAATCGTCTCATCTTTTTAGGTAACAGATCCGAAGTAAAGACACCCCTAAACCCTTTTTCTTGCTTCATATTGTCTTCAATCACTTCGTTGGATATTCCCAGTTTTGATAGACTCCCTTTCCACGGGGCTTTTTTTGAGTACAACCTGATCCTGAAATTTTATCCAAAGCTTTCTTTGCTCCCCATCCAGCAGCCCCACTTGCAGCACCTAAAGCCAACGCCTTAGCTCCGGCAATTAAGGCCGGTAAAAAGGGAGCTAGAAAGGCTAAAAACCCACCCGTTTTCTTGAGCTGCGTCTTGCTGATAGTAATTCTCTTTCCCTTCCCGATTTGAGATATTTGTGTTTGAGTTAAGTACATGTCATAGTTAGATGGTTTTGTCCTGTCTATTTGTAGGGAAACTTCTTCTCCTTTCTGGTATGCAGATTTTAATTTAGCAATCTGATGATCACTTAAGTGTATTTTAATTTTTACGTAGTTACTCATTTATTTAATAAGAAATTTTTATAGTATTCTTTTACTTGCTCGTTATTTAGAGTTCCTTCTCTTAATAATGCATCCAGTAGATCGACGATTTGAGTATGTAACTTTTTACTCTTGGATCCATTGCAAACTTTATCGGTGAATCGAGCCAAAATTTCTAATTTGTCTTCCACTCCTTTACCGAGGTATATTTCCTTTCTTTGTAAGTCCCTCTGTCGCTCTCGATAATCTTCTAATGTAATCATATGTTTCCTTAAATAATCAGCTTTAGATAATAGTCTATCTTCTCTTTCCTCATCTTTTTTGGTCATTCGAGCTATCTGACTCATAAGGTTTCCTTTTTGACGAGCAAACTTTAAGTATGTACTCTTTACTCTATTGATAACTTCTTGTAGAGCATCCTTGGATTCGTTGTAAAACTTTGAGGGTCTTGGAAAGTTATTTTTCTCTAAAAACTCTACATCCAAATCTTTATCAAAATAGAAGATATCCGGAGTCGCTGGAGATGGTTCAATCGCAAGAGGAATCTTATCAACAGCATCTTTTATAGCCTTAAAATGTTCTTTTCTAGTAACATCTTGTTGGTGAAGTTTCTCGGTTACAGGCTGGTGAAATTCAGACAAAGTTTTCTGGAAACCCAATTTTTGTTCCAGATTTTGTTCGTTGTTCTTTCTAATCTCCGCCTGAATCTTAAACACTTTCAGGTCATTCTTAACTTCTTCTCTTAGCTGCTTGTTTCGCTCTTTTTGTAAAGCATTCATTTATTAATAAGCGAAATATTTTTTACTGCAAGCAAATTATTTTTTACTGAGAGCAAATTATGTTTTTACTGACAGCAAATTTTTTTAACATTAAATAAAGATGATTGCAATTGAAGATTATACAGAGCCAGAAGAATTAGCCAATGCAAATCAGCATTATTTATTACCGAAACATCCTTTCAGACTTCTGATCGCTGGAGCTTCGGGTACTGGTAAAACAAATTTATTGCTGAATTTTATTTATGATTATCTCGAGTTTGATAACTTGTTCATTTGCGCTAAAGATATGTTTGAACCCAAGTACACTAAACTGAAAGAAAAGTACACTATGTTTGATGGTGTGGATATTAAAGACGCATTAGCAAAGTATCCCGAAAAGAAGAAGAAAATTTTGCTCGAGTTATATGAAAAATACGGCAAGAAAGAAACCGTATTCTCCTCTGATACAAAAGACTTTATTACAGTGGACGATCTGGACCCCTCTTGCAAAAATGTTGTTGTCTTTGATGACTGTGTGACAGAGAAAGACCAGAAGAGTATAGAAGATTTCTTCATCAGAGGTAGGAAGAAGAATGCTTTAGTCATTTACCTCTCTCAATCCTATTACAGAACGCCATTTTCATCAGGAGAAACTGTAACTATTTAATATTTTTCAACCTCCAGCAGAGGGAGATTCAGCAGATTATAAGAGAGGTAGATGGCAGTTTGATGAAAGAAGAGTTCAATCGATTGTACAAAAAGTGCATGCAACAACCATATGATTTTTTATGCTTGATTTAGTGAATCCGTCCTTGAGATATCGGAAAAAATATTTCATCCCTATAAATAAAGATGGAAGAATACTTACGGAAGAAAATTTACGTGTATAGAAAGAGCTACCACCATTATCATAAGATAAAAATTTCGCTATCCATTACAAAGTTCCTCTGCAGTTCATTGGGTTTATCCGCTTTTGCGATGGTACCCTTAGCCGCTCTGAGCTTAAGTGCCGGTATAGTTGAAGTTATCGAAAAGTCCCTGAATATCGTGGAAAGGAACGAAGAGTATAAGCAATCATACAAGTTTTATAAACAACTGTTGAACTCTTTCAAATCAAATGCATTAACAGAAGAAGAGGTGTACAGTAGAGAGGATGATTTTATCAACAATTCAGTCTACTTACCCAGAGAAAAATACATGAAACAAACCCAGCCTAACGGTTATGAATATATGTGTAAATAATTTTTTACATATAAATAAATGAAGAAAGGAAAAGGAGTTATTAACTCTGCAATTAACAATTTACCGTTTGAAATGCATCTGCCTGGTCACCAATTTACAGGGCCAGGTACTCAATTGCTCAGAGGTAAAACGAGATTAAATCCAGATTTAACATACAAAGAATGGAGTAAGCCCATTAATAGAGTTGATGAAGCTGCTTATAAACATGATGTGTGTTACCTAAAAAACAAAGATACCGAAACAAGAAACAAGGTGTGCGACTCAGACATGATAAAAGAGCTTGAGGATATTCCCAATCCAACTCTCCGTGAAAGGTTAGATAGAGCTGTTGTGAAGCCAATTATCAAAGCAAAGAAGACACTTGGAATGGGCTCAAAAATATACTGCCTATAATGTAAAACCCACACTGAGACGAAAGACGTACAGCACGCTACCTCTAAGAACGGCAGACCTATGATAAAAGGGATCTGCACGGTTTGCGGTTCTAAAAAGAGTCGTTTTTTACCGCTAAAGGGGTAACTGAGGACCCCAAAAAAGTTTATTACGATCCAGAGACTGGTTATTGTGGTATAAACGAACTCAGTAGAAAAACAGGTTTAAGTCGAAAAAAAGTCTCAGATTTCTTACATCAACAAGATGTTTACACAAAACATAAACCACTTATTAGTAAGTTTAAAAGAAGAAGAACTTATGTGTCACATATTGATGATCAATGGCAAGCAGATTTGTTATTTCTAAAGCCATTTTCAAAATCGAATGATGGCTACAACTACTTGTTAACATTCATTGACATTTTCAGCAAATATGGGTGGGCTGTGCCTATTTGTAGAAAAACGGGGGAAGAAGTGACTAAGGCATTTAAGAAGATATTTAAAGTGAGAGTTCCTCTTAAAATCCAAACTGACAAGGGGACAGAGTTCATCAACAAAGAGACACAACTTTTGTTTAAAGAGAACAAAATCCACTGGTTGCGAACTGACTGAAAACGTTGAAATCAAATGCTCAGTGGTGGAACGATTCAACAGAACTCTAAACGGTAAAATTCGGAAATATTTAGCGGCTAACAATACCAACAGATACATAGATGTATTGGATCAGTTAGTGAAAAATTATAACAACTCTTATCACAGAAGTATAAAGATGATGCCGGTTGAGGCCAGTCTAGAAAAAAACAGTGGTGAAGTCTACCGCCATTTGTTCAAAGAAAAGGTCATGCATAAACCCAAATACCAAGTAGGAGATATAGTTCGAATATCATTATATAAAACGACTTTCAGAAGAGGTTATGAGGCAACCTTTACAGAAGAAATATTCGTCATCTCTGAAGTATTAAAAACCTATCCAGTCACTTATAGAATAAAGGATTTAAACAATGAAGATGTAAAAGGAACCTTTTATGAAAATGAGCTAGTAAGGTATGATGTGTACAAAATCGAAAAAATTCTCAAAAAGGTGGGGAATAAATACTTGGTGAAGTGGTTAGGTTATTCAGAAAGTAGTTGGATAGATAAGAAAGATTTTGTTAATTTTTAATAGCTGACAAAAGCTATTAAAAATTCCAGTTTAAAGCTTCGAAGACGGTTCGACAGATTTCTTCATTCTGATCAAGCGTTTTCTTCATTTTGGGTAACTTAAGTGGTACCTGAAAATCTCTTTTCCGTAACAGATGAAATAAAACGTTTTCTTTGCTGATTAAGTTTTTCCGCTCTGGAAACAATTCTTCATATTTATGGATACATTTAAGAAACGCAACCAAAATCTCATCTTCTAAGGGGATATTAAACCCTTTTAACCATTTAGTAAGATTTTTCACTCTGCTTTGGCTCCTCTGTTGCATCTTCATCATCAAATATAATTGCTTTCCATCTAGAGGACGTTTATTAGGATTGTATCTCAGCTCTTCATGACATGTCATACACACGTAAAATTCATAATCATCTTTTGTTATATATTCGTGCTTACACTTTTGAGTTGAAGGCACTTTGTTGTCTAGACCAAAGTGTCTTAATATTTCCATCATTTCATCTGACATTTATTATTAAAAGTATTCCTTTTAACTTCTTTAATATCTTTCGCACTTTGTCAATTGAGAGGATCTTTCATTGGAGAAAAATCTGAAAAAGTTTTATGAAGCCGGTCACGCGACGACTTTTATGAGATTAAAGTCGATTCTCTCAACAAGCAGGCACCATTAAAATTGAATGAACCCCCCCTCAATATTTTAAGTATTTAAAGAAACGATATATATATATATATATATATATATATATATATATATATATATATATATATATATATATATATATATATATATATATATAGAGAGAGAGAGATAATAAAGATGGAATCTAAAACTGTTCGACAGTTGCGAGACTACTGTCGGGAACATAATATTCGAGGATACTCGAAGCTTAAAAAGGCGGAACTGATCGACCTCATTCCTCCATTTCATTCATTCTCATCGAATCATAACGGCTTTCCCAGTTTTCACGATGACCTGTTCAGCAAGCAAAAGAAAAAGAGGGGGCGTAAAATCAGGTGTTGTGGTAAGTTATTTAAGGAATCAAGCATAAATAAGCACTGGCAAAGTAAAGCCCATCAAAACTATAAACCCCCTCAGGAGTCTAGGCGAGATCAAAGAAATAGCATGACTATCAACCAACTACGTGAATTTTGTCGAATGCATGGCATTACGGGCTATTCCAAGTTAGGCAGGAAGGCAAACATTATAGCATACATAGAAAGAGTATTGTTTAACCGTCACTTCGCATTTGATTCTGATCTATTTTCAGATTCACGAAAGAGAAGGCTATATACCTCCCAGGAAGTTGAGACGGCCTTTAAGTCTCATTTGAAGACATACAATATCCAAAATGAACTCAATCTAATGCTCCCCAAAGACTTCTTGAACGATATTTCATCACTGGTCCGGGGCCTCATAACAAAACACCTAAAGAGGCTGCATGGCTTGAAGGTCAATTTCCAATTTCTCTGTGATTATCAAAAAGGAAAAGATGAAGAGATGGAGAAAAACTTCAAAACGGAAAATGAGGTCATCTTAGAATCAACTGATTTGGTAGACTATTACAGATTAGTTATTCAAAACTATTGACAGAGATGGAGGAGTTTTTTGCAAGAGGTTCAGGTTGGACGCTTGCTAGAATTAAAAGCATTGAGGTGAGAATCAATAAGTTTAACCCACTGAGAGGATCGTCCTACTTTGATCTGCCTAAAAGAATTAAAGCTAAAAAAGCAGTCATTAACGTAAAAAACGAAGATAATAAGTGTTTCATATGGGCAATACTTTCTGCACTACATCCAGTGGAAAAAGACGCTCAAAGAGTCACCAAATATAAACCTTATGAAAATGAGCTAAAGTTCGAAGGTATTGAATTCCCAGTGAAGATGGAAGATCGAATAATTAACAGGTTTGAGAAGTTGAATAATATATCTGTGAACATATATTCTTATGAGACTAAAAATAAAGACGTATACCCCTTGATGATAACTCGAAATAAAGCAGATAAACATATCAATTTGCTCAACGTAAAAAATGAAGAAGGGAACAGTCATTACTGTTGGATAAAAGACTTGTCAAAATTAATAAGTGATCAATTAAGTAACCATGATGGAAGAATATACCCATGTGAAAGGTGTTTATTATTTTATCGCTCTGAGGAAGATCAGTAAAAACATGAACCGGATTGTAGAAAAAATAAGGCCGTCAAAATAGCAATGCCAAAAGTAGGTGATTCATTAAAGTTCAAAAATTATCATAAATCGCTACGAGTACCTTTTACTATCAATGCAGGTTTTGAATGTTTAACAAATAAGATGGATACCTGTCAACCTGATGGAAGCGCATCATACATACAAAAATATCAAACGCATGAACCTATGAGTTTTTGCCTTTATATCAAATATAAACATGAAGACTACAAAGCACTCATCATTTACAGAGGCCCTGATGTCACTAAAGTATTTTATGATACATTAAAGACTGAGGCCCTAACGGTAAACGAAATTTATGACAAGCATCAACCAATCAAGATGACTGCTAAAGATGAAGAGCACTTTCAGGGAACTGATGTATGTCGTATCTGCGAGTTGAACATCGGAACAGAGCCATCACCTAATTCAAACGAGGACCATGAAAAAGTTAGAGATCACGACCATTTACTCGATCCGTCAAAATGTGAATCAAACTATAGGGGTCCGGCTCACAGTCTATGTAACCTACACTATCGAAACCCTTCCTTTATCCCGGTTTTTATCCATAATTTATCCGGATATGATGCACACCTGTTTATAAAAGAACTAGGGGGTGATAATGGAGAAATTGACGTCATACCTAACACCGAAGAAAAATACATCTCATTCAGCAAAGAGGTGGGGGCAAAAATGATAGAAACTGGTGAAGGAAAGAAAGCCATGTTCCCTGGAATAAAATTGAGGTTTATTGATTCATTTCGATTCTTGGCCAGTAGCCTCGACCGTTTAGCGAAGAATGTGAAAGAGTTCAGAGAGACGGCCGAATACTTCCCAAAGGACAAGCTAGATCTTGTCACCAGAAAAGGTGCATATCCATACGATTATATGGACTCCTGGAAAAAATGTGAAGAAACCAAGCTTCCCTCACAAGAAGAATTTTACAACAGAATGACTGAATCACACATATCACATGAGGAATATGAACATGCCAAGAAAGTCTGGAATGCTTTCAACATTAAAAATTTAGGCGAATATTCCGATTTATATGTAATAACTGATGTACTGATCTTGACTGATATTATAGAACATTTTAGGGATGTCTGCATTGAGACCTACAAACTGGATCCTGCATGGTACTTCACTGCACCTGGACTCTCTTGGGATGCTATGCTAAAGTCCACTGGTGTAGAGTTAGAATTATTAAGCAATTATGATATGGTACTTATGCTTGAAAAAGGCACAAGAGGGGGTGTATCTCAGTGCTGTAACAGATATGGGAGAGCTAATAATGAATACATGAAGGTTTATGATAAAACAAAAGGATCTAATTATCTAATGTATCTCGACGCTAATAACCTATATGGTTGGGCAATGAGCTAACTCTTACCATATGGTGGTTTTAAGTGAGGAAATGCCGATACTGATGTGACCAAAATAGTGGATGATGCAGATAAAGGGTACATTCTAGAGTGTGATCTGCACTATCCTGAATACTTGCATAATCTCCACTCAGACTTACCATTAGCCCCTGAGAACCGAATACCCGATGGTTCGAAGCAGTCTAAACTGCTAACAACCCTGTATGACAAAGAGCGATACGTCATTCATTATAGGGTTCTAAAACAATATTTGCGGCTGGGGCTAAAGTTGAAAAAGGTGCACAGAGTGCTGGAATTCAACCAGTCTAATTGGCTACAGAAGTACATTGACCTGAACACTCAGATGAGGACCAAGGCAACCAACGAATTTGAAAAGGACTTTTACAAACTCATGAACAACTCGGTATTCGGAAAGACGATGGAAAATATCAAGAAACACCTCGATATCAGACTTCTGTGCGATTCCAAGAAAGCGGAAAAACTTATAGCTAAACCGAATTTTAAAGGTAGAACTATATTTGATGAAAATTTGGTGGCTATACATATGAACAAAACTAAAGTAGTCTTTGATAAACCCATCTATGTTGGGATGAGTATCTTAGACTTATCCAAGTATTTAATGTACGACTTTCACTATAATGTGATGAAACCAAAGTATAGGGAGGATGTTAAACTGTTATACATGGACACGGACAGCTTCATATACGATGTAAAAACGGAGGACTTTTATGAAGATATGAAAGGAATGATTGACTTCTTTGATACGTCGGATTACCCAGAAAATAATAAATATGAAATGCTAAGGGTAAATAAAAAGGTTCTGGGGAAAATGAAGGATGAGCATGCTGGAAAAATTATGGAAGAATTCGTCGGATTAAGATAAAAAATGTATGCCTGCAAGACTTAAACAGATTTGGTGAAAAAATCCAAAGGGGTCAAGAAGTGTGTTGTCAAAAATAGGATCTCCTTTGAGGATTACAAGAACTGTCTATTCAAGCAAGAAGTACAGCACAGAACCATGAATCTCATTAGAAGCACAAAACATCAGCTTCACTCTATACAAGTAAATAAGATTGCCCTCTCCGGGGAAGATGACAAGCGTCATATATTTGAGGATGGTATTAACACATTAGTTCTCGGCCACTACACTACAAAAAATAATTTCTGTGAATAAAAAATTTAATATAATAAATGGCAAACGAAGTTGATTGGAACGAATTTTCTAAAAAAACTCTTTCCGAAGATGTTTTGAGGGGACTGGCAGAACTAGTTAACTGGCCATATGTTTTCGAGTTCTCACCTCTGAGTGAATCATTCATAGAAGAATATGCTACTGAAGAAGATTGGACAATTATCTCTAAATACCAGAAATTGTCGGAACATTTCATGGAAATACATGAAAACGATTTAGATTGGAAAAGCTTATCCAGGTATCAAAAAATGACAGAGAGGTTTATGGAAGAACACACCAATTACATTGATTGGAGAGCAATATCCCATTATCAAAATCTGAGTGAATCCTTCATTCAAAAATATCATGAGAAACTAGATATGGAGCTAGTATCTGCTTTTCAAACACTTAGCGAAAATATGATGAGGGAGCATAAGGATCAACTGAACTGGCGATATATTTCACGATATCAATCTTTCAATGAAGACTTCGCTATGGAGTTCCAGAATAAAGTAGACTGGTGTTACATCTTTAAATATAAACTGCATATTCTGTCTGATCAATTCTTCACCCTTCATTACAGAAAAATAGTCTGCATATTACTAGCCGAAATATGTAATCAAGAAGTATTTATAAACCCTTTCAACGAACCATGACGGGGAAAAAAATATTTTTTAATAGTTTTCGAACTATTAAAAGATAAAGACTTGGAATTCTTCCATTTTGTATTCATAAAACAATATTTTTCTTCAGCTCTCATCAAGACTCTCAATTATTTTTTGAAACTTTTCTTCTAAATTTCCTAAGTGTTCAATGACCTTTTCATTTGGGGGTGTCATTGACTGAAGCTTCTGAAGTTCTGCTCGAAAGCTATAAATTAATGAGATGCGAGTACACACTTTAATCAAATGGGTTTTTTTATTCATTTCTTTGTTTATATATTTATTGTCTTTAAATACTTGAAATATCTCTCTACCTTTTGGCTGAGAAAAAGGGAGTGCTCACCGAAGGGGGCGTTCCAAATGACTTCTAAAAACGGGTCTATGGGAGGTTGGAAGCTTATTTTTTTTAAATGGACAAGTGTTTTCCATTACTTTTTTAAAAGTAGGGAAAATTAATTATATGGGGTAAAGAAATATTTTTAAAAGGGGCGTGAGAAAAAGGGGGTGTTCACTGAAGGGTATACCCTGCCGTCTCAGCGACTTTTTCGTAAATAAATTATTGCGCTTTTGTGAAAAGTTTTATGGGAGCCATTATATTTTCAAAGTGGGTAGATTGCTTTTAAAAATGGGTGGGGTTGATTTCTGTGGGTGGTTTTTACACCATTGCTTTTAAATTGGGTAAAAATTTTATGGAGGTTTTTGGATCATTGTTCTTAAAAGAGGGTGGGAATTTTATGGGGATTTTTACACCATTGCTTTAAAAGTGGGTGGGAATTTTATGGGGCTTTTTACACCATTGCTTTTAAAAGTGGGTGGGAATTTTATGGGGCTTTTTACACCATTGCTTTTAAAAGTGGGTGGGAATTTTATGGGGCTTTTTACACCATTGTTCTTAAAAGTGGGTGGGAATTTTATGGGGGTTTTTGGGCCATTGTTCTTAAAAGTGGCTGGGAATTTTATGGGGGGTTTTTGGGCCATTGTTCTTAAAAGAGGGTTGAAATTTTATGGGACTTTTTACACCATTGCTTTTAAAAGTGGGTGGGAATTTTATGGGGGCGCTTTATGGCCTAAACATCACTGCGCCAGCTCTGTCAAATGCACACTACTAATACTTATTAAGATAATTGGATATTTTATCTAATTTTAATGGGTTTATGTGATATTTCTAATTTAAATTGGAAAAAATATACAATAACTAATGATTTACCATGAGGATGATTTAGAACAAATACAACATTCTACGTAAATTATTTTTAGCTTTAAAGTTATAATTTATACATTTACATTTTACGAAATGTTTTAAATAATATATTACATAATCATAATATATATCATAATTTTATTCTGAAATTATAGATTATTCACAGAACAAAGAGGGCCTTTATCTTTTTGTGTGTTCTTTAAATAATATTACAAAAACATTGAGATCATTTATAAAGTTTTCAACAAATTTAACATATACTTTTATTTAATGTTCTTGAAAAATAATTCAGATAACAAAATTAAAGCAAATGTCATAAAGTTATGACCAAACATCATAGTTTATAAAATTACCATTCAATATTTAAAGTAATAATTCAACTTATTAAATAATCTAAACAATGGAGTACTGCTGTTCCTTATTTAAAGACAAGCAACTAATTAAGCATGTAAGCTATCGAATTATAAACAAATTTTTATTTTCAGAAAAAACATCAAATATTTTACAACAATATTCCAGTGTAATATTCTTCTTGAATTTATTCGAATGTGGCAATGAGGTATTGTTAAAATCTAAGCTTCAGACATCCTGAGAAAATTATGCAAAATTCCTATAACATGTTTCTGGTTTATCATTTGAATACGATTTTCCTGAAATTCTGAATATTTGATTCAATTGCCTGAGATTTTTCTTGAATAGATTTCTCTTGACAATGACATTTATATATATATATATATATATATATATATATATATGTGTGTGTGTGTGTGTGTGTGTGTGTTCATATTTATATATAATGACATGACATTGACATTTATATATATATATATATATTTCTGGACCGTCTATAATTATTATATTTACTCTAATCTGTTTTTCGTGATTTTTGTTTTATACATCTTCTTTATTATTTAAACTTTCACTATGTGTTATTATTTCTGAACTGTAGTTTCTAATCTTTGCCACAGATAAAATACATACAGTATTTTTATTTATTAAATTTTATTGATTTATTAAAATAAATCTTAAATCGAGAAATTAAGAAAACATTTCGATTAAAGTATTATAGAATTTAGACTCATAAAGTTTGCAACAAGCAAATAATCAAAGTAGAAGAATATAATTTATATTACATATACAAACATGATGTGTTTGAAAAGAGAGTGATGAGTTTTATGCTCAAAAACATAAACAATGTTTCTTATAACAAAGATTGATTATTATTTGATTCAAGAATATACTTTTTCTGTCTTTAAGTTTGTATTTTTTAAATATCATGCTTGTGTGATTAGTAGCTTATAAAGTAGAGTAGTTTCACTTAAAATAACATCGACCTTTTTTTGACACTGAAAACAAGTTAATTATTATAAAAAACATAAGATATATTTGTTGTTTGAACGCTTATTTCAAAACCATGTTAGAATGTTGCTTTCAAACACAAATGATTGATTGCACTAAGATAAAATATTGTCCACAAACAAATTTTATTACTGATTGTAAATGATTTTTGAAAGAGTGGTGAGTATGGAATGAATGAAAGTTTAAGTGGGCTGAAAAACTCTCTTCTTCAAAAATAATAAATCATTTCCTTATTAGCAAGTAGAAACTGTACACATTATGTTTTGCAAAGTACACATAACATCAGCTGGAAAAGCAATTATTTTCAAGAAGAAGGCATCATAGATGCTCGTTAATCATTATCAATTTGACACCTTATTAATGGTTAGTCATACTTAAGTTTTTTCTGCACATGTATATTCCAATAATTTGCAATCAATAAGTGCCTTTATAAATCAGGAATGTTTAAAAAAATCACATAGTTTTCTTTATTTTTATTTAAAGTTGGCTTTTTTAGAAATAAATTTTACAGTTTTGTCTCTTGATTTATAATATTAATCATATTAAATAAATAAAGAACACGAGAAGATAATTTTCTTAATTATTGATAATTTGATAATAGATCCTTCAAACTTGAATATTTTTATGGCTCTTGAATCTTTAAATCAAGAGAATAGTTACAAATTCATTGTGTCACTCTAGATGTTGTACTTTTATTGCCCTGTTTTAAAAGTAATTTAAATAAGTATGTACACAATGTCCATTTGTAAAATGCTAATTCACGTATAAATGGGAAACGAGTACTTTTCTTTAGTTCTTAAAATGATGTATATCTATCAAACAAAGTAAAAATGTAAAAAAAACTATGAAAATAATTTAATATTTTAATTAAAGTTCTATAAACAGTATTTTTAATAATCGACACTATTTTAAAAATGATATTCAGTATAGTACGTAAAAATATCAAAAACGAATGAAAATATCTAATTTCTGAAAAAAAATCATTATGGTTTCTCAGTTCTCTGATCACAAACGATAATCTGGTTGACATTAAAAATTGTTCTTTGAAATTATATCGTTTTTCAATAACTTAAAATAACTTTGGTCGTCTAAATGTCATATAAGAAATAATTCGTCTAAATGTATATAGTAAAAATAGAAGCTTTTGTTTTGAATATTTCAAACACATTTTGGGCAAATACATTGTACTATATACATTCTATAAGGCATTTTGATGGTAGACATCTTACACCAAATTTAATGTAAAATTTACTATACTAAAGCAAATACATGCAAAATTATACAATTATACTAAATTTAAATTTTAAGGATAACTTTATATATTTACCATAAATGTTAATATTTTAGCAATTTTATGTAATCTAAATTTCTATAAAGCCTTCACTTAAATTTTAAGTGGGTGGGAATTTTATGTGGCTTTTTACACCATTGCCTTTAAAAGTGGGTGGGAATTTTATGGGGCTTTTTACACCATTTTTTTAAAAATAGGGTGGAAATTTTATGGGGCTTTTTACACCATTGCTTTTAAAAGTGGGTGGGAATTTTATGGGGCTTTTTTCACCATTGTTCTTAAAAGTTGGTGGGAATTTTATGGGGCTTTTTACACCATTGCTTTTAAAAGTGGATGGGAATTTTATGGAGCTTTTTACACCATTGTTCTTAAAAGTGGGTGGGAATTTTATGGGGGTTTTTGGGCCATTGTTCTTAAAAGTGGGTGGGAATTTTATGGGGTGTTTTTGGGCCATTATTCTTAAAAGAGGGTTGAAATTTTATGGGTCTTTTTACACCATTGCTTTTAAAAGTGGGTGGGAATTTTATGGGGGCGCTTTATGGCCTAAACATCACTGCGCCAGCTCTATCAAATGCACACTACTAGTATTTATATTAATTGCATTATCATTTTAAGTATTTAAAAATCATTCTGTCATTACCATATTATAAATTTGGATAAAATTTAAGTTACCACAGGTAAGTTTAACAACGTCGATTTGAAATGTTTAATCCAATCATAAAATAAAAAAATAATTGTAATTAAAAATCAGAACTTGACTGTTAGCATATATGTAATATTAATTTTATAAAAAAATATGTGTTCTAATAAAATTTCTTAATTGCTTTACATTATATTCATAGTCTTTTACATGGGAAAATTTTAGACGTATTTTAAAAGTATATACGCAAATGCAAAATCATTCTAAACCAACAAATAAATTCAATTCTTATTATCTCTTAAAAGCAAACATTTAAAAAATATTTCTCCGTTTATTTTTAAATTGTAATTAAAAAGTTTGGAAAGCACATATTCTTAACTTAATAATTTGTGTTGCATATAATTGAATAATTGCATTATTAGTACGTCGGGGAAAATTCCTAGGCACATTTAAGACAATTTCTTATTAATATTATTTTTTAAAAATGATTTTTATAAAGTTTACTCATTCTTATAGATTATTTGTTTATGGACTATTCTGAGCATGTTTGTGGATTATGGAGCAAAAAAGTCATATTAGCTGTTATCGATTGTTAATCCAATGACATTGCACTAATAAATATATATATATTTATTTATTTATATTTGCTTTTATATATATATATATATATATATATATATATATATATATATATATATATATATATATATATATATATATATATATATATATATATATATATAACGTTTTGGAATTGGTTTATTTCTGGGATTTATGTGCAATGATAAGTGAAACAGTTGGTTATCCAAAGATAAACAGCTGTTGAATCCTGTAGTCAATCAAAATGTGATCTAGTGAAAAGTAAATTTCATTTGTTAGTTATAGTAAAAGGAATAATAAATATAAAATGCATGCATTGTTTCGGCTTTGCAGATTTACATACAAGGTTCAGAATCAAAACAAACTATCTTTTTAGTCAAATTATTTTATATTAGAAGACTATAATATCCCTTCACTGCAAATCAGGTGAGATTAAAATGATTTATACTATATTTATATATGTATATATATTCTTATACAAATATTATGTAAACTGACTATCTGAATGCAAAAATTAAAACAAATTTACAAACCCTAACATTTATTTACAAGGTTAAACTATTTTTAAATATAATATTAAATAATTTTGATTATCACAGAAAAAAGTAAATTTTCAGTTTCTTTTTGAAGTGATATTATTTGTAAACTAAGTATATGTATTTATAATAAAAATTTGTTTTTAAGCAGAACTGCAATTTCTTGATTATAAATAAAAAATTAACCAAATAGTTACGTTTATTTTGCAGTTTTCTTTCATAAAAACAAGTGTAATTCCACGTAATCAAAGATATAACTGAGCCAGAAAATCTAAACTAATGATCAATCTTTTCTTTGACTTGATTGATTGCAGTTTATACATGCGCTCTTTCTTGAGTAAACTTAAAACATTTTCTTTGAAGCTTATTTCAACAGATCACAAAGCAAACGTTAAACTTCCGAGAGAGTACAAAGCAACTCCCAAGATTAGAATTCTCCTCCTTGATTAAAGTGTAATTTTTGAATATATTCAAAAGAGTTCATTTTGAGTAAAAATTAAAAAATTATCTTGTATGAAGGTATTTTCATTTTAATTATTGACTGGGAAATCGGAAATTAAAGAATATTAAGAGCATTCAAATTTCTCCCATAGTTATAAATTATGAGTGAGTCTGTTTTATTAAATGTTTCTTTTGTAATCTGCATTGCTTGTATACATTAAATTACTGCGTATAATTATAAATATTTGCATAACTTAAAATGAATAAACATCAAGAGTTGCGAAATTAACATTTATTTATAAAAGAACTTTGTTAACAAAATATTTTGTGATTGTTATTTTTACTGTACATTTATTATGGTAATTAGTGAATATATTGTGATTCATTAAAAAGTATGTACAAATATGGATACGCTTCCTTAATATGTAAAAAGAAACTTTTCTGCTTATTGACAAAAAATAATAATATTTTATCATATGTAAATATTCTTGTAATTAGTGTATTATATTTAATCTTGGTGAGTTATGTACCCAACATTTAATTTCAAACTCCAATAATTCAAACTGAAACTTATATTCCGAAATTCTGAAATTTTTCTAATAGGGCTTTATGTAGAACTAGGCATTTAGTAATATTGAGTATAAATTTAAGCGGCAAAAAATATTTAATTTTTTTTTACATTTTTCCACTAAACAAAATAGTTTTACTATTTTATGTCCTTAGAAACTCAAAAGTGGTTGAACTGTGTGCACTTGATGAATTTTATGTATTTTTGCTAACGTATTTTATTACATAACTTATCACATATATTTATTATTTATTATATAACGTATTTTATGTATTCTTGCTTAGCAAAAATTTTATCAGAACACATTTTAACAAATACATTTTTAAAAACGGAAAATTTAATGTGCCTATAGTTTGTTAATTTATATAATGTTGGAAAGTTATCTCGTATCTTAATCTTAAAAAATTTGTATTGTAGATATTACAAAATGCTGTGGTTATAGTAAGGCTCTTGGGAAGAACAATGATAACCCAGATTCGTAGTGCATACATTGAAGTACAGATACATTAATTTAAAATAACTACGTTAAATATATAACAAATAGTTTTATTAATTTGTTTCCCTCAATAAATTATAAGCAATTACATTCTTGATTATTATTTAATTTAGAATGACTTCCGTATTTACAAAACAATAATGAACCTAGATTCCTAATTTATTCGTGAAATATATTCCTACTTATTCGTGTACTTAAGAAATCATTAGTGTCTGTATATAAGGCATTTAAAATAATCCCTTAATTATATTATGAAAAATACGAAACTATATTTATGAATGATCTAAAGTATATAATTTTTTATAAAAAACAAAATGAATTAAATTATTGTATTTAATGTTTATCAAATCAATAACAATGTGAAGCATAATAAAAATATTTGTAATAATTGCTTAAAATTTCTTCATTGTTCCCCATTAACACCGACTAGATTCATTTAAAATATTTACTTTTTTTTTGATTCGAGTAAATTGTATTACAATGTTATCTTTATACTAGAGATAGAGAGAGAGTTAATGTTTTCTTAAAGATCTTATAAAATATTAAGAAAAAATATTTTTAGCATTATTAAAAATATTTTAAAGCTGATTAGTTTCTTTAATTATTTTAACCTTAATTTCGGAGAGCAAGATTGTGGCTTTTATGTTTCAGGAAATACACAAAATAAAAATAAAACAAAAAGAACCAGAGTATACTTTTTCAGAATCTTTAGTCTCACAAATTTATAAGATTTCAGAAAAAAAGTTAATTTTATTAACATAAAGAGAGAATAAATTATTCATTGCTGATCAACAAAAAACAAACTTAGTTAAAATATTAAAAACGAATCTCATAGGCAAAAAGAAATTTTAATTGATTTTACATGTTTATTTAAGTATAAAACATTAAAGCTTTAAATTGTATTTCTTAATCTTTTGAAAAAAAAAGGAAATTATTTTTTTGTCATGAAATTTATAGAAAGATTTTGATTTAATATGCTTGAAGAATATTTATTTTATTCATGTAGGATATATATAATTTAAATAATATAAGAAATTCTTATAATATTTTGCAGCTTACAAATTCCTTGAATAGATAAAAGTACAGTTGTTGAAAGTGTTTCCTTAAAAATTGAAAAAAAATCTATTTAACAATCATGAGTTTTGTTTAAAATTATCATACGGAATAATAAAATACTTGTTTTGTTAGAATTTTCAAAAAATAATTATTCAACTATATGAATTGATAGAATAATTATATCAAAAAGTATAATATTTTTTATTGAAGTTTAAAAATAATTTTATGAGAAATTAATTCATAAAAATATGGATTCGTTATTAGGCAAAAACCTAAGAATTTATCATTCAATTTCATTGATAAGATTGTTATCAAAATCAAAAAAGCAAGAAAAACTCTTACTTGCTTAATTTAAGACTTCTCATAGTATATGTCAATCGCTCGGTTGATTAGTTTATTTGAGGTCAAGTTGTTTTTTTGTTAAGGACAAACCGATTAGCTTTCTCAAGTTTTATTTTTGTTATTTGAATGGTTATATATTTGTTTGATAAATCGTTTTGCTCTCTTATATGTTTATGAGTGTTATATTACAGCAAAGTTAAATGCAGTCTCAAATACCTTTATTTTTTGAGTGAAATGTAAGAGTTGTGATATATTTTTTTTCCATCACTTAAAATTTTCCCATATCACACATTTTGTTAAAATACTATTGAGAAATACGTTGTAATTCACAAGCTGTAGGAAATATGCAAAATTTAAAGCATTTGATGCAGTTATGAGCTGGTTTAGTTAGCAACAATGATATGCGTTAAATTATCAAAATTAGTATAAACATAGTTTATATCTGATAAAATATTTATAAATATGATAATTAGAAAGTCACACAAATTTATAATAAAATTAAAACTTGATTACATGAAACTATTAAGCACACAAAAATTATTTTTAAATAAATTTAATAAGAACTATATTAATCCTAAATCATAATTATAAAAAGTAAGTGTGAATTGAATTTGTATATATACTTAAATGATTGAAAAAACCTTGTAAAGCATCAAAGTAAAATTAAGATTTTTCAGGTAGGGATTTATCCAATAATTAATGTAATGGAATAAAAATATTTGGAATTAACATTCAGAAGTATACCTTAGATTAAAGTTAACATTTCCTTTAGTAGAATTAATTAATCGCAATCCAGAAATGTAATAAAGTCATTAATTATTTATAATAAATAAGTCAATATTTTAAAATTACAAATATTCACAGATAATACCATTTTAATAACATATAAAAGTATGTTTAATCAGTGTAGTCATTTGACATATTTTTTTTAAACTGAGGTAATTGTGGTGCTTACAGATAAGAATAAAAAAATACTTTCATACTTGTATCAGTTATACGAGGGTTGCTATTTATATTTCTGGCCTAATAATGAAAAAACAAATATGTAGGATCGAAATTGGTTTTATTGTTTTTCAAAATATTCTCCATGATGATCAATACACTTTTGCATGCGTTTGAACCAATTTTCAAAGCACTTTTTCCAGTTCGATTGAGGTAACTCCAAAACATGCGTTTTGAATGCATCAACCGCTTCTTCGGGGGTCGAAAATCGTTGTCCACGTAATTTATTTTTGATGTGTGGGAATAAGAAGAAGTCATTGGGTGCCAAATCAGGCCTGTACGGCGGATGACCCATCAGTTCGATCTTTCGCTCCGTCAGAAATGCCTTTGTTTGAGTCGATGTGTGAGAGCTCGCATTGTCATGATGAAGAATGATTCGCCTGTTCTTCTGTATTTTTCGAATTTCTCCGATGACTTATGGCAAACAAATGGTCGTGTACCATTCAGAATTGACCGTCCTGCGTTGCTCTAACGCCACTGTTGCCACATGACCGTTAATGCCGAAGAAACAGGCAATCATTTGTTTCGATGTGCTTCTTCCTCGAACAACTTTTGTTGGTTTTGCCTCGTCTTGGAAGACCCATACAGTTGATTGCTGTTTTGTTTCCGGCTCATATGCATAGATCCATGATTCGTCACCTGTGTAGATGTTATACACAGCCTTTGATGTACCTTTGAATGTATTTTTCCAACATTTCCTTGCACCAATCGACACGAGCCTTTTTTTGAGCGTTTGTCAGATTATGCGGGATCCAACGCGAACAAATTTTTTTTACGCTCAAATGTTCATGCAATATTTTATTGATGCTAGTCATACTAATGTCCAAAGACGCCTCTATCTCACGGTATGTCACATGACGATCTTGCTTTATCAGTTCACGCACAGCATTGATCTTTTCTGGCACAACAACGGATTTTGGACGACCTGCACGGGATTCGTCCTGGATCGAACATCGACCACGATTAAATTCGTTATACCAATTTCTTACAGTGCTGTAGGATGGCGCTTTATCGCTGTATAAAGAATTAAGTTCATCGAAGCACTCTTGTCTTGACAATCCACGTCTAAAGTTATGAAAAATAATGGCACGAAAATGTTCACGATTCAATTCCATTTTTTGACAGAGAAGAACTTTTCAATTTACTGTCAACAACACAAATAAAGCTATAATGGTAAATCGTCTGCTGAATTTATGTTTAAAAATATCAAACTTTCGATTAAAATCGTCTTCGGTCGCCTAGCAACACTTACTGTTGCCAAGGCCAGAAATATAAATAGCAACCCTCGTATTTCACTTTGATTGTTTCTATGATAACTATTTTTACTTTGATTTTTCAAAAAAAAAATTACCATAAAATTCTTAATAAAATATGAATTTTTCAAAATATTACAGTAACTATTAATGAGTCATTGTTAAATATACCTCAGTATTTCATGTAATTTACCTAGTAATTTCATGTAATTTTGCAGCATATAAATATAACAAAAATGAATTAACGCTCTCACACAATGTTATGACAAAATTCAAAGCAATACAAAGATAAATAAAGGATAGTTATTTTATGATTCCAATTCGCATTTGAATACACAATTTTAATTAATATTATAATAGTTTTCAATTTTGATAAGTGTTTATTTAATAATAGGCATTATATCATTGTGCCGTTTTTAGATTTTACTCCAAAAATAATATTTTTTGCTGCTGTTGTTTCTAATTGTTCATATAACCGATCGTTAACATAGCATTAATTCATTTTATTAAGGAAAGACTTGTTGTTTATGTCAGGGTATACAAATCTGCCAAAGTCCTAATGCCATATGATGTACATCACTTTTTCGTTACATATGTGGTGAAATGAATTAGTAAACTAAGAAATAAGATATACTATTTAGAGATAATATTAACAATGAAATATAATAAATATATTTGTGTATTTAGAGATAAGACTAAAAATGATAAAATAAGGAGGTAAGCAAAATAACGTTAACATTAAATATTAATATGTGAGAGAAATGTCTCTATTTGCATTAATTCCCCCTTCTGATTGCCTAGAATTATTCATCGTCTGAATAATCTGAAGTATCATTAACATTAAAGATATGATGTATTGAACCCCTTCCCTGGATGAAACAACGCAAATAATCCTTATACTTCAGAAGCTACGATTTAGGTTGATTTTAGTAAATAATTCCTCCATATGGGTGACAAGGACAAGACGTATTAGATACCGACAATATTCGTGAAGTGTTTGATGTAGTATACAGTGCTGTCAATACTGATATTCAAGCAGCTGCAACATGCTACAGGTAAGGTACTTGTATATTTTGATACAGATTGGAATAGGATCAAATTTGACAAGTAAGTAAATAACTGGATTAGAAATAAGTCTACTTAAATAAACTTCGCTGATCAATCTATAAGTACTTCTTGAATTCCAACATACGTCCCAGCTGGGTTGCCATTGTTTCAAGTCTTGTTTTAAGCTAGTTGTGGAAAGCCTTGTACACAATGCATGATGTTAGACGAGTGGTTTATAGCTTCTTTTCATAAAATATCATTTGGACAGCAAGATCAAAAGCTGCATGACGTCGGAATGTGTAAGCTATAATTTCTACTTTTTTTTTCTTTAAAGGCCATTTCAGAATAGGCCATTTCAGGTTCTCTTGATGGATGTAATACCGAATATAATATAACGTTTGTATAATTCATTCCAGAATGATAACAATTTATTTTGAATTTACTTTTGTATACGAAGCTAAGACTTTATTTTTTCTAAATTAATACCATAATATTTTAAAACAGAATCGCGCGCGCGATGATATCGCATTTTTCTATGCAATTTTTTTTAATCTTTTTATAGTTTATACTGTCGTTTGTCTTACAATAATTTTTGAATAAAGATTCTAATCATAGTTTTAGTGATCACACTTTTTCTATGCATGTTTATACTTAAATAATACTTTTCTACTTCTTAAAAAATATTTTTCCAGGGAATACTATAAAACTCATTCTGAATTTCTTAAAATTACTTGAAATAAAAGTTTTATTTATTATTTTCTTTCTATTTGATCTCAATTTTTTTGTTAAATTTTATACAGCAATATGGTAAACTTGGCGCTTTTAGCTAGTAAAATTTGCTATAATTCTTTACAAAACTACTAATTATATCTTTTAAGCACAAAACGTTACAGTGTATTTAAGTTTTTCTGACATCAATTCGCAACCAATAATTTATTACTACCTAAAACTTCATATTAAGCATTAAAACATTTTGTAAAATATATTTATTTAATGTTAAGAAATAGTAAATATTAATTTATTTTAAAAATAATACAGAGTGAAATGAAACAATCAAATAATTACTATAATTTACAATTTATAATTTTATAAACAGAAATTTAATTTTATAAAAACATATTTAATTAAATAAAAATTTTTTGAATTTTTAGAATTTTCAAGAAAAAAATCAATCATAGAAAACAAAGCCTTATGATAGACTATTTGAAAGAATGTATTAAATTTATATTATACAGATTTTTAATGTGATTCATTTTTTATTTTAAGAAGTTAAATATTATATACTCTTTATTATTTAACCTCTTACTATGGTAAGGCAAATATTTTGAAATCTGGTTATATGATGTAAAAGTCTGTGAAGTATGATTGATTTTCGATAAATTAAAGTTTTTCAATCAATCTTTTTATTCAAAGTGACGTGAACTACATCATTATTTTGATTGAATATCGATCTTAAATTCTTTTATCGATGTAACATTTCTTGAAGTTTGTTAATATTCTCAACTGCTTTCACTTTTAATAAAATTATTTACCGAACATTGTAATGGAATTTTTAACTTCCTTTAACTTCAAAGGAAATGGTGTCATAAATTTAAACAAAATAGTGTACAACAAAATTTTATTTAAATTGCTAAAATCTTAGATTAATTTTGAGTGTGATACTTTAAGTTAAGGTCTTGATATATGTCTTTCTTTTCTTATAAGTCTATTAAGTCTTTCTTTTCCGTAAAACCAAAATGTTTTTATAACAAGGAAACTTTCTTTAAGGCATAGAGAAGAATTTTTTAAACACTTTACCACATTTGTATGCAACTATATTTGTTTCTTATTCTGGGTTGATAATTCTTTTTTATTCTTAAAATATTTTATAAGTTTTTATACATAAATTTTAAAATAAGATTTTATATTGAATACAAAATGCAATTATAATATCTGGTACAATTTTTTCGCAACTGTACTATAAAAATAGTATAGGAATAATTTTTTTTATTTTATTTTACCGATTTATAGGATATTTGTATGAATAAATCCTAAAACTGACATCAGGACTTATAAATACTTAGAAATAATAAACAAATGAACACTTTGTATTTTTACAAAAAAATTGTACACAAAAATTTTTTTCGAAAAGAGATGCACTATGATTTAAATAATATATCATAGTGCATCTCTTCTTGCAATAAAATTTGTGTGATATTTTTAAGTTATAATTTAAATACATTCAATAAATATTGTAAGAATAGTTTTATTTTAAACATAGTCAGAGAGGAAAATATTTATTATTACTGAATGTAACTCTAATATTAATGATATAAAATACACTAATATATAAAGTAATGAATAATTATACCTTATTTCATGTTTTCTTGATATGAGATAGTTAACGACTTTTGCTTTCCTATTTTGGTATCTAATTTAAGCATCAACTAGTTTCTGATTTGAAGGCTTAAGGCCTTTTCTCCCACTGATTTGAGTATATAATTTCAGATTTGAAAAACAAAATTGCGTTTTCGACTGCTAGCACTTCATTTTTGAATGATAGAATAAATTATACCAAGTACACTAATTGTAATTGTCTTTTGTACTTCTTATAGACATTAACTATTCATAGCTATAATAATTATTATTTTTCGGATAATATGATATATAATAACGTAATAGAGAAATCTATAATTTCTTTTGCTTATAAGGCTATTAATTCACAGGAAAATATAACACAAAACTTTAAAATCAACAAATTTATGATATTTATTTCAAAATCTATTTGAATTTCAAATTTGCTTTTAATTAATCTTGTAAGTTATTAATAACAGCTAAGTACGTGTTATTTTTGGAAATCGAAAATTTTATTCTAAATAAAAAATAAATATGATTGATCAATTCGTAGTATTCCTAATTATAACCTCCTCTATTTGTAATGCAAAATACGCTTATGTTTACATAATTGTTTAGCCCATGATCCTAAAATGAATGCATATGATTTAATTTGACAAATACTGTAAATCTTTTCTCTTTGACAATATTATTTAACGAAATATAGTTTCTTTGAAGAAGAGTCAAGAAAATGCAAATATTGTCTGTATTTTAATTTTAAATATACATTTGAAGTTCGAAAAACCACCATATAATATATAATTATTTAAGTGTCATTGATTTAGGAAAACTAGGATGATAACTGTAATTAATTTAACCTTAATTTGATTCTTTTTTTCACTGTAGATGATAACCGAAATAAAATATTACTCTTTGAAAAATAATTTTTACAAATCAATGAATATAATCTAGTTTTTAAATTTCTTCGTAATACATTAATGAACTAGTGTTGATTTGCTTACATAATTTAACCATCAACAGTACATTACATATGAATATTAAGAAAATTTGTATTTAGTTGCTATATCTGCTTTTAAGTGATCAGTACCTCAACCTAACAATGATATATACACTATTGTACAAAATTGATACTATACTTATAATTGTTCCTTATTATTTCTACATTTGTTTTTCATAGACAAATATTGTGATGTATTGGTCTTATTCTTTCCAATGGCAGATTGTAGACAGATACAACTGCAACATAGTCTATTAACTTATTGTTCCCTGATACCCAAGGAACTGGCCAGAAAGAGTGACCTCTTAGCCGCCAAGGCTTTGCCCCGGGTGCACCAAAGGGGGTGGGTCACCATCGCACCCTCACACATGCCATAGGGACCCGTTTATAAGGTAGGCATCATTCATACTTCATTCACACACAGAAGGAAAGGACAAAGACAGCATATAGAGAGAGAAAGTATGCCTGAACCGGGATTCGAACCCAGGACCTTCCTATCCGTAGTCTGGCATGCTAACCACTAGGCAAGTTGGCCGGCTTGGATTTTTTTCTATATGCATTGTTTGAATTATTACACAGCAAACACTTTATCATATAATAAATTGAATATTTTTTAGTTATTAAGTAATGTAATATTATATAACATTGTTCTACTAGTGAAATATATCTCAATGATAATTTCTTTTAAAATATGCATACATTTATATTACATTAATATTTCAAAACGCGATTTTATTTTATTAATATACATTTCATTGGGTTTACATTCAAAATTTTGCCTTTTAGTTATATTAATTATCAAATATTAACATATTTATATGACACAGATCTAAATTGAGTTACATTAGAAAATTAATTTCTAATTTTGTAAATTACTGAAGTTTTAGTGCAATTGGCCAGAAACATTAAAGAGAAACAATGAGATGCATTTTGTACTGAAATTATCAAATCAAATACAACATTTCTTACCAAAAATGTGGATGATTTTACGCATGGATTTTCTTATCACAAGATTGACGTAAGAAAAAATATATTAGAATATATTGTTTTTTCATTAATTTTTACATAGTGTTTAGAATTTATTCTGATAACATATATTTCATAATATGTTATTGGAATCACTTCTAAACAAGATATTCGTTATGAACCAAATTAATATGATTTAAAAATTGGTCCTCTTCAATATTAATGATATATTTATTATTTGCATATGACATTAATTAATTCTCTATTAAAACACACATATTATAATAAACTCTAAATACTCTAATAAATATGATGGATGATATCTAAATAAATATTTAAATTTTAATTAACAAGTAAGTGTTAAACATTTAATGCACACAATAAATGTTTTTCTCAATATAAATGTTAATGATTATATTAAGTGTTGTACTTTTTAGTCTTAGCAGAGTAATTATTTTATATGTTAAGACAATATTTATTTTGTATTAAAATTTAACATTAATTTAATATTACAGCATTAAATGCCAAATAAAATTAACTGTCTCTAATATAAAAAATACTTTTAAAAATATTACGATTTTCTCTTATAAGTAAATTTGTCTTATATGCACCCTAATATTAAACAGCTCATCTGCATTCAAAAAACAATAATGTTGTATTTAGACTTTTGTACATTTAACTTTAATGTAAAACGCATAGTATCTTTAAAACAATGAAAATAGCTTTTAAATAATTTTTTCAAGATGGTTTAAGATCAAACGAAATATATTTAATGAGGAATTTAAAATATGAAATAAAAATAAAATATTGTGTGTGTTTTACATGAAAATATTTTCATAAAATGTATTTACTAACATTTAATTGAAATTTAATGATTTGATTAAATTATTATATTTTGTTAAACGCAATTATTATATTTTAAAATAAATAAGATTATTCTTGTAGTCAGCCATTGCTTGTAGTGAAACTTACTTGAGGGAAAATCTAAGATTCACAATTTTTTTACGTGTTAACTGAATTTATTTTATATACATGAGTTTCAAATTGTTTAAATTATTACATTTTAAAATAATAAAGTGTTAAAAAATTTTGGTTTTTAGAAATGCTTCTCACATCATTGCATTAGGTAATTCTTTTAAATATTTAAGTTCTTCTGCACAGAAATAAAAGCAAATATAACAAGAAATATTAGTAAATATTCTACATGTTTTTCCTAAGTTTATCGATGAAAAAAAACTTTTATACTATTAAATATCTTTGTATGATAGTAAATGCGAAATATTTAAAAATTTTATTATCTAACTGAATAAAAATTATTAGTTCCTTAATAAATAACGATTTTATAATTTAAATAAATAAGAAACTTTTTTAATAATACTGACTTTCTGTTTTTATAAAGAAACAAAAAGGCTTTTACTTATTTATTTTTATTTTTACACTATGATTAAGTCCGAACGCAATTAAGTTGAGATTATTATTATTGTAAATTAAATAAATTAAAAATCAATTACATAACTTCAATGATAAATTTCTAATTTTCTGCAGATTTTAATAAGTACAGGAATAGAAAATGTATTTTTAGTTAAACTGTGCTTTTCTCTTTTGAATTGACATTCATTAGTATTTTATGCATTATAATCAATTTGAATAAATCTATACTAATCAGCATTGTTGTTTCAGAGTCACCATAAATGACATTAATACAACTACTTAAGAAAAGAAGTATTTTAAAATTAATAGAACTATTTAAAAATAGCTATGATAAAATTTAAAAGAATAAATATTTTATATTAATAAAAAAGTTTAAAATATATCTTTAATGTGCGAAAAATACAGTAAATAACATGAAGAGACAAATACAAGATCAAATCTATAAAATAAATCACATATTTCGTCAAGAATTGTTACAAAAGATAAGACTTCTGACAGATGTCTTATCTGGAACAAGAGAAGCAATTTTGCTTTCATCTCTTTGCTCCTGAATGAATATTTCCCAAAACAGAAACGTCTGCTACACTTTCCTTTGCGTGACAAGATCCGATAAAAGAAATATTCTAACTAGGCAGGACATGCCCTTTTCTTAGTTTTTACTTTTGAAGATACAGAAAGCTGAAAAAGGCATTTATTTTTATCTGTAGGAAATAAACTGTTGTTAAAATTGTCAGATTTGGTACAATATTTACAGGAAATGAAAAAACATAAAACTTATTTTGCTTAATATCATTTATACTAAATAAATGGTCATATAATCCATAAATAAAACTATAAAAGATACTTCTGCTAAACGTACAAAAATCTTTCAATATTTTTAGGCTTGATTTATAAAATATTTTCTCTTGATCCCAAGCTAAGATTATATGAAAAAAAGTTAGGGATTATGTAATCGCTTAAGCAATTAATGATCACAGATAAGATACATTTTAAGAATTTCAATTTTGGTTCGCTTTTACTTCAGGTGAAACTATTTCATATATATATATATATATATATATATATATATATATATATATATATATATATATATATATATATATATATATATATATATATATATATATATATATACCAATCCCGTAAATAGTCTATGAACTTTTCTGAAGAAAAGAGATATAATTAACCTGTTGTTTGTTCAGTAAAATTCTCATTTATATAATGTTTTGAAAATATTCAGAGTCACTTGGCCTACAGTGAAGGAATAGACCTTACTTAAAAATATTTTCTTCTATTATTTTCTTCTATTCTGGTAAAAGGGTATTTTTCTTATATAACTTTACAAATTTTTCTATTAAGCACCAATTCAACAATTACCCAGTTCTTAACCTACCAGGAAATTGAAGATGATTTAAATTCTCTGAAATATATATAAGAAAATGTAAAAATATGAAAAAATATACATTACTGAAAATGTAAATAACTATTAGTAAGAAAACATGAATGAAATTTCTTGTACATTCTAACAAATAAGGAAACGTGTTTATTTTCTTCTTACAATTTAAAATACTTGTAATAACAAATTACCCCTATAATTATATTTTTTAGAATTCACAATAAAATTTATTAGATAAGTATTCATGTATGTATATAATTGACGTCAATTAATACGAAACAATTAAAATAAATAATTTATATTTTAAATTTACAATATAAGTAGCTTTAATGGACATAGGACATGAAAAATTGTTTGAACAAGAATTGAGAAAAAGAAAATGACTTATGTTTTCTAAATTAATCCTGAGAAGACTTACATTATCATCAGATTAAATAATCCAAATATTTAGTATATTTTCTGGATCATATTAAATTGCTAAGCTAATCTATTTTTACATGATTCTGTGAAAAGATTGATTTCAAAATATGATTTAATGTTTTGTATTAGGAATAATTTTTCTTTCTTAATAAATATCAAATTAGAGTTTTGGACAAACAAAATGATTTATTTAAATATGCTTTTAAAATTTACCTTAGTGACTAAATTAATTTTTTTATTTCTCATTTATGTAAATAAACACAAATTGAACATTACATACTAAGGGGTCTATTATAGGGATTATAGACTTTGATTACCAGATTACATAAAGGATTTCATAAAAATGTTTATTTGCTTACCCTATACTTAGAAACATTTTTGATATACAAATTACTTCTAAACGAATTTATGATGTACATTTATATTGAGTAAAAAAATAAAAGAAATCGTTAATTACTCTTTTAATTGGACATAATATTTAGTACTAACCACACGAATATAGTTGACATTTTTTGTTCTTATTTTATTTCCATTAAAAATCAATCTTTCTGTTTTCTGAAGAATTGAAATGTTTACTTCAAGATTGAAGTTCATATTAATATAAGTAACAAGTAAACATGATATTAAAATAATTTAATATACATTAACTTAAAATTCAAGATATAGCATAGCGTTTGATAAAATTAATGACAATATATCTCATAAAATGAAAAATTAAGAAAATATTTCAATCAGTTTTATTTGCGCTATTTTACTAACTGTAAATGTAATCTTAAATTCGACGTGTGTGGGCAGGATATATTTTATATTTTTTACATTAAATAGTCGCGCGTGTCAATAAGCAATTATGTATTATAAAAATAAGTTATGTCAATATCATTAAGAATTTAAATTAAAACTTTTAACTGTTTTATACATGGAGTTAAAATCTGTTCAATATAAACGTGAATATCACATTATTAAGTGTGATCAATAGTTTTATTATCCAGAATCACATAAGTAAAACGAATAAAAGAGCAAATATATATGGGATTTGCTACTTACCACAAACAAACAATTCCTACATTTCTGAACAGACTAAATAATGTATGTTTCTTTTGTCCAGCAAAAATATTTAATGGAGGAAAAAACATAATAAATATCACTAATTCATATTTTTTGCAATGAAATAATGTTTGCTCAATACTAATAGACAAAATGCAATCAAAATGATTGCTATACAAACGGAAACTACTTACATACAAATATATTACTAAAAGGAAATATTTCATAATTTTCAATTTTATTAATCAAAAATCAAAATTTTTAATAATTCATTCCAATATTAATATTTTTAAGTAACATAACTGAAAATGATAAAGTTTATGAGATGAAAACGTTCATAGTTTTTTATGGTAAACAAATATCTTAAAAAGAAAAAAAAAGTTCTTATGGAAGAAATGTTTCGAAACATAAAGGGATATTTAGAAAGTAAATATAATTGAATCATCAAATAACAATAGAATGCTGTAAATAGTGAATGTCTTGCTCCCGTTTCCCAAAATAGAACTATATATCTATCTATCTATCAATCAATCAATCAATCTATCTATCTATATATATACATATATATATATATATATATATATATATATCTATCTATCTATCTATCTATCTATCTATCTATATATATATATATATATATATATATATATATATATATATATATATATATATATATATATATATATATATATATATATCCTTCATAAGTATTAAAATATAATCTTAGCTACCAGATTTTTTTTGTCATAAGAAATACACATATTGGGTAGCATGGGAGAGCTTTAGCAGAATTGTCTACGTTTTGAACTTCTGTCAGGAGAGTATAATGACAGACCTCACAGATTTTTAGAGAGGCCAAATTGTAGGAACCCGAATATCTGGAGCAATAATGATCGAAACATCCCAGCTTTTAGGCTTACGGTGTCTAAAGTCATGACAGTATAAACACAGCGCGGAAAGAGAAGCTCAGAAAACCAAAATAATGGACGGACGGAGAAGCTGAGTGAAAGAGACCGACGGATATTAAAGTGGATTGTAATGCCTAAAAAGAATATAACTGCAGCCAAAGTGACCACAGAGCTCAATTAGCTTCTGGATTCTCCAATATCAATAAGTACAGTTATGAGATACTTTAAAAAAATCTACTGCAGAACAGCAATTCCCAAGCAACTAGTCTCAGATACTAATGCCAAACGTCGTGTACGGGAAGCATTTTTAAAACTTCTTGGCCCTAATACTATAGAGAAAAATCTTAAAATAATTGATGAATATTGGAGAACAGTCACGATGCCTTCAAATGGTGAAAAAGAAATGTAATCCCCCCGAAAAAGGTGAGGATCATATTACTTCAAAAACTACTATTCAGTTTCACTAACAAGCCGTTTCGTTAAAACGATGGAAAGAATGATATTTAAAAGAGATAACTCATAATTAAGGGTTATTTGCTGATGAAGAAGCATGTTTTAGAAACGATAGATATAAAAACCAAAAAGTTATTCTATTAACTCAAGATAATGAAGATACACTGGATAAAAGCAACTAGTAGAGCTGTTTTTGTTGATTTTAGATATGTATATGATTTTCCTCGGAAGGAAAATTTATTCATAAAGTTGAAAAAGATTGACTTTGATCCTGAATATGTTCAACTGGTTACTTATTTCATTAATCATTGTTTATGTAGAGTGAGATATGGAAATGACTTTACTGAGTAGAAATTAATCCATACTCGGCTACCCCATGGTGCGGTTTTGAGTCGAATACTATTCAATATTTATGGCAACGATTTGATCCAGGAGATTAAATCTATTCCAGGAAGAAATTTCCTCTGCAACCAATATTGGGAAGCGAGAAAGAATTTGCGCAGCAGATTCACATTTTTGTTTTTAATATTTTTGTTTGTATTCTCCATTAAAAAAGTTTCTATAAAAAAATACAGAATAAAATTTGTCTTTTTTCTGGCTCTCATGCATTGGAAATAAGAAGAAAAGAACTTTGTCTAAAAAACTTAATTATAAAATATTCAAAGTTGAACAATAGCTTTATGACAAATGCATTTCTAGGACAAGTTTTCATTTCTCTAAAACAAAGATTTTTTTAAAAAAAGTAATTAAAAATATCTAAATAATATCGAATAAAGAGTTTTTGATTTCAAAACAATAGATATATGACAAGCTTGTTATTTATTAAGTGCATTTATTATAAATTATAAGTACATGAAGAAAAATAAAAAAAATGTTTTTATTTTAATTTTATTCTAGATTGTATTCTTTATGCTTCTTAACATAATATTAAATTAGATGTAATTAAATCAAAAAATGGTTATTAATATCTGAGAAAATGATTATTAATTTTCGTTAATTGTGTTAGTAAATAAATGAACCACGAGGAATGCAGAAACGTTATGTTATCTATATTCTTATAAAAATTTACATATTTATTTTAGCTTTAGGTTCTTTAATAAATGCAAAAATGTATTGTTTTATTATTTGAAATTATTTGTTTTGATTTACTCATTAATTTTACTTAATTTCATGTACTAATCTTAAGTTATTTTATATTTTAAATTAATATTAACTGTTGAAGAATTTTTTAATTATCAAAAGATGTGGTATTATCGTAAATTAAATTGAGTTTTAAAAGACAATCCCTTTTTCTTCTTACGTTCCACATAAGAAACATGTTGATAGCACCAAGCAATTGCTTGCTTTTTTTTCGCTTCTACAGTATACATTGCTTAAGAAATCAATCAGTTTTCAAAATTAATGTTTTATAAGAACATTTAGTAAAATATTTTTGAAATATTTACATTAGGTTTTTAAGAAAAAAAGTGAATTGCACCGTAAAATCAGTTAAAAAACCATTATTACAACTTCAGATTATATACTTTAATAATAGAGGTAGTCTTGTCAAAAATCATGGAAAATTAAATTTTTATATTATTTAAAAAATAAAAAAAGCCAAGAATTTTACTTGAAATATTTGTGTGAAATCTTTGCTGCCGCTACTAATAGTAAATTAATTCACTTTAAATATAATTTGTTTTAATTTAAAGATAAAAACAATTTAATTGTTAGCAATAGTGTGTGTTACTTATAAATAAAATGGTATTATTCCTTTATTATTTTGAAATATTTAAGTATTTCAAAACCAAATTGCTTTTTTTAAAAAAAAATTAAATTTTGATAAAATATAGACACTAATTTCCAAAAATTTAAACAAGAAAACGAGAGGAATTTGGCAAAGCTTTTAAATTTTTTTTTAAGATTAATAATTTTATTCAAAATTTAATACACAATTTTCTCTTTCATGGACAAAATTTGAAATTTTGATAATTTCTTTTGTTCATACAATTTGCTTCCATAATACATGTAATAATTATAATAATTATGCCATTTATAAAGAAAAAAGCTCGAAGTCAAACAAATAATATGTTAAATTCATTCCGTCTTTTAATTAGAAAGTTAAAATTTAGGAGAAACCTATTGTGATAAAAGATTTAAATTACTTTGAAATGAGAAGCAAAATAATTTCAAAAATACTTTATCAATAAAAATATCCAATTAACATTATATAATTTTAACTGTTTTTAACTCACTATATAGATTATGAAAAATACTATTCATTTTAACGTGAAGCTAAATTAAACTCATGTTTTCTTCTTGAAGTTTGAAATGATTCTACTTAACTAATAAATATATAATTTTAAGAACAGAGAATTTGAAAAAAAAAATTCTAAATAGTGAGCCATGCGGATCAACACAGCTGTTGAACCAGAAATATTTTACTTTTTAACTATTCACTCGAGTCTAGCTCTTTGGGTGCTTTGGTGTGGTCTTTCCTGTCAATACAGTCCACAGTTCATAAAAAATATCCTTACGATGAAAACTTGTACTGGATCAAACATTGTCTACCACAAGTCAATTTCAGGTACTATAAAAATGGTATATAAACCATTATATTATTAATGAATACAACAGGAAATATATGTAAATTTTAGAGATAAAAGTATGTAAATTTAGTGCATATTTACATACTTTTACTTCTAAAATACATTTATATTTTTACTTCTAAAATATGTAAATTTTAGAAGAAAATGTATTTATAGTACTTTGCAAATAAATTCATAAGATAATTATTTAAAATATATAGTAGACATTATTACATATTTATGTAAACAGTGTAGAGTAATGAAACACGAAAGATTCAAACTCTTAATGTTAGATTGCTAATAGAATTAAAAATACAAATGAAACATGCTACTGGTGAGTTACATTTCTTTCAGTGCTTAGCTAACATATCTGGAGAAGGTCCTTTTTTAAAAAAAAACATAATATAAATTATGTAATTAAGTGCATCAAAATCTCAGAAAATGTGATTTGTTTTATCATCAAGGCAATTAAGAAGATTTCAATGTTCTTTAAAATAGAATTGTATTTGGAAGTTACATTCTGCGATGAAATTTCATTTCAAAAATCAATATTCCATACTAAATAATTTAGATGTGCAATATTTTAGTTTTAAGACACATAAAAATAAAATATTATGAAAAATAATCTCAAACCAAACCAGGCAGTCTTACTTTATCATTAAATAACAGTATTTTTGATGTAGTTTGGCAGCACTTTTGATGTATTCCATTTGACATAAATTTGTTGTGGTTTGTCAAAAAGTACTTAAATGGAAAAAGTGTGATGGTTGTTTATTACTAAGATTTTGTGTTTAATGTATAAGTGTGTATAATTGTTTAACATATGCTAAAATATATTAAGTTAACGATATTTCAAACAATGTATATACACTACAACATTAGAATTAATTGTTAGCAATAAATAAAATTATATTTTTTAGGCCAAAAGTTGTTAAAATTTATACAAATACTAATAAATATTATCCCTGGTTTTTGAAACCTCTTGTTATAAATTAGGAATATATTTTATTTTATGATAAATACATTTATAAATTATTTTCCAAGTATTTCATTGAAAAATTGATATCTTTATATTTTCGTTTGAAAAAAATTTCAAAATCTCAAAATTTCTTATGTTAAAGTAAAATATACTTATTTGAGATTAAGATTTCTCAAATATTTTATCCTTTCATGTTTTGATACATTGTTGTGTAGTACCAATACAAATTCCTATATCTAGTCTAAACTTGGACTCTACTATCAGGTAAAGAGCTGGATGATATTTTTCGTATTTTATTATTTATTATTGTCAACAGGGCTCAAGTATAAGCCTCCCAATACTTAACCTGACAATTCCCAGAGACATCATTTCTCTTTGAGGACAATGTGACAAAAAACTATTTAAGGTGTTCCAGCCACCTTTAGCGATTACGACGAATATATGGAGAAGATGGAATTTGAACTCACTACCGTCCTAAAATGGAAACGGTACACTAACCAACCAGGCCTCTCTGGTTTTTTCATGCATTAGCATAAAATATATTTTTAATCGAAAATAATCGACTTTTAAGACCAAAATGAGTGTGAGATTTAAATGCAATGTAAATGTATCTACGTACGTGCGTTTCTGTTTATATTCGAGGTCATCTAAGCTTATAAAAATAATTAAACATTTTAAAGAAAAGCCATATTAGTAATTTAGTAACAAATTTAGCAGTAGACTATATTTAATATTCTGTTTAGGATGACTACATTATTCAAGTTTCTAGAGATAGAAAATATAAATTTTTGATGTTTCTTTGTTGCAATTCCAGTTAAAAGAATTGAAATGTAAGAATTCTTTAGAAGGATCTTAGAGGGATGTAATGCGAAGTAAAATCATTTCTCTTCCATAAAGATTAATGACATGTGGAATCAATTTACATAAAAGTAAAATAATTCTAAGCTTTTATTTTTAAGGACGTTTCTCTTTAATGTTCCAAAGGATGATGAAACTCTGCCATATTTTTAAAGGAATGAATACTACATTTCCTTCTCAATTTAAGTATTTTGCTTTTCTATATAGACCTCAAACTACTGAAAACATATGAATATGTAATAATAAACATAAAAAAAATGTTTGCATTTATTTTATAAAATGAAAGAAATTTAAATGGAATTTTAGTTTACAATAAGAAAAAAACTGATTTCAAATTTCCAAAGTAACTAAATTTGAAAGCGAAATATCCAACTTTTATTTCATCATGTTTCATCACACTGTATAATTTTATTTCTAACTTATTTCTAATTTTAGTGCAAAAACAATAAATGAAAATCTTAAAATTTTTATACTTAAATTGATGTAATAAACTTATACTCATTTTTCTTAGTGTGTCGTATAAAGAAGATAATATAGTATAAAGAGAAGCATGTATGTGTCCAATGAAGTATAAAGAAGTGGGTATGCACATACACACAACATTGCATCTACATGTATGTTTGAATTTCTTATGCCATATTTAAAAAAATTAAATTCAATTGGTTTGGGAATTTGTTGGTTTTAGAATTTCATTAATTTTATTTAAAGTACTTTAAGCTTTGAAAGCAATTTTAATTGATTATAAAATATCGAACTGACAGTTTACAGTTGAAATTTTAAATTGAATAGCACTATGTTGAATATTTTAAGTAAAAATAGCTTGTCTTTACGTATTATTTCTAAACTAAAAAAATGATGCATATCTTATAAAATTTCAATTGATTATTTAGATTACTTAACAGTTAAAAAAATAAAAGTTTTAAGTAGAGTTAAAATTAGTCCATTGCCAACTCTTACTCGTAATTTTACAAGATCATGGTTTTTAATAAAAATATTTCATTATTTGGAAGTAAAAAATAATTGGTTTATCATTGCAAATAAAGTTCTATCTTGACATGTGTGCTACTTAAGGTAGTTAAACTGTATAAAGTTTCTATCTAAAGCATGTTAGCCCAAATATAATAGGTGAAAAGTATTGATCACTGTAACAAATAATGTTAATTTATTAAATATTCGCAGATATTATAAATGCAATTCTTTGTCAATTTAGTATTTCAAATTTGTCTTCTTAATCTCGTATAAAAAGCGTTTATGCTGTAAAGTTGCATAACCTAAATAAATATAAAAGGATTAGCTAAAGTGGTAATATATGTTATCATTATTGAGTATTTGAGGTATTCTAAATCAGCTATTCGAAAGTTTAGTCAATTGGAAGCTTATATGTCCAATAAATTTCTTTTTTTTAATAAAATAATTAAAAAATACTGGAAATTGAAGAATTTATCATCATTATTTAGTTTATTAATGTTTGTTTTTAAATTCAAGATAAAAATGTACATTATAATTATGTGTAAAATTATATTTGCCTTTTTAGAATTCAATATTTTAAAAAAATATCTTGTAAGCCGCATAATATGCAAAATTTAACATTAACTCATTTTTAATTAACTGATTCTGTTTTGATTTCATTTTACTTAATTATTTCTTTCTCCTTTTATTTAACAGCCCACATACAAATTTTATGTTCCTTCTAAATGAACATTGAATATTTGAATATTGTTTAAAAGAGGATATATTTTCGATGTTTCGTCTTCTGAATCCTAAGATATTTAAGCAAAATCTTAAGTTAATTTATTGTTCCAGTGTGGTTCAGTCACATTCATTTTAATTTTATAATTTTATTAAATAATAGCTAATGAACAAAATTTATATCCAAAATTACATTTTATGTATAGAATACACAAATGCTCACAATTTACGAAGAGCTATCTCTAGTAAGTGAAATAAAGAACTTAAAAATAAATTCTGAAGTATAAGGTTGCTCACTTTTGAGTTTAAAGTTTGCATGGAAGAAAAATAGAGATCCTCATAAAATTGGTTTTTCGTCTCGTAGGACAAATATTTGTGAAAAATATTTACTTCCATAAGCAGTTGTAGAGGTTTGTGAAAAGATTTCAGATAGAAGCATTTATAAACTTGCTTATCCACTCGTAACTGTGAAAGGAGAGAGTTTCAGTAATATTTATCATAGATTCTTGAATACTAGTAATCTGCAATCATTGGTAAGAATTTCAACTTATAAGACACAAATAAAAGTATTTCATACGAAGGGAAATCACTTTTTAAGGAAATAGTTACATTTATAGTAATATAATAGTTGCAAGGTTAATCATCTAGATTTTCTAAATTACTATTTATTTTTCTTTTAAATTTCTTAGATCATTTTTTAATTGAGTGTGAGTGTAAAACACCAATTTAGAGGTAAAAATCTTATTTCTACCACAAATGTTCTTGCAAAATGACTGCATATTATAGATTTTAACTAGTTATATTGAATTATGTCCTGTAAAGTAACATAACAAGATGCCACATAATCCAAATATTATTATATTAAAATAGGAAAAAATATGGATACATGCGTTAGGATACCAGTGTAAACTATTAAGGAAATATAATTAAAAATCTTCAAACAAAACTTACTTATACTGCACAAGCATTAGTTAGATATATTTTTAAAAAAAATTTTATTTAATTTTGACTACCGAAACAATAATTTTTAAAATAAGCTAATTTCATACATTTTTATCAAAATAGAACTGATCATGCTATTCTTTTACATTCAATCATTTTTCCCCAAACACCATTAATTAAAAAATAATGAATAAATGTAAAAACATCATGGTTTTAATAATTTCTAAATGCTTTACGATGTATCTAAATATGTTAATGTAAAGAGAATTATTTATTTTTTTATAATAAGAATTCATAAACGGAAATATCAGTAGTTAAAAAATAATAAATTTATTCCTTAAAATATATTAATTATTTTTCTTCTTAAAAAGCTGATACGAATTTAGCTCATTAAGGATTCCTACCATTCATGGGAAAATATATTATCATTTTAATGTTTGTTTATGACAATTTTAAAATGGAAATATTTTTCTCTTCGCAAGGTTCTATAAAAGAAGTTAATAAAACTGCCTCTAGTTAATATTAAATATATTTTAAAATTCTCCTATTTATAACATAATATTTAATTGTTTTTTCCGGCAGATTTAAAATTACCATGTATATTATTTTCGAAAATAAATATTTATTTTTAGTTTTCCATCCTAATTAATTGCTGTAGTATTTTTAAGCACAGTTTACGCATTTAATGTTTATTTTTTAAATTTCTTATTTGTGCTTATATATTAATACTGCTTACCTAAATTTAATTTTTGTCAACCCTTTAGATGATGTACAAAATAAATCAATTCTAGAGTACATATTAAATTAAATTTTTTAAAGCTTAAAAATGTGAACTTTCATTAGAGCATAAATGCGACAAGAAAGGAAAATTTTATTCAAAATTCCAACATAATTCTTTTTTTTTTATTAAATGATATTTTATTTTAGCACAAAAAAGTGAAATTACACAATTTTTAAGAAAATTCTTATATGATTATATAAGCTGTGATTATAACAGTACTTTAATGTCATATTTATGTTTTTAAATATTTTAAGAATGAATGCCGACTGTGGTTATGTAGTAAGACACCTCTTCAGATGGAAAGAAAAGACATTCATTCTCAGCTATTGAGGAGCGAAAAACTATGACTGAAGTATATTTGCATGCACATCTACTGTAATGGGTGCTAAGATATATTTTGAGATTTATTGTTGGTAATATGTACCAATTTCAATGAAAAAATCTCTTGGTATTTATGAAATTGCCGAACAAGATGCCGCATAATCCAGCAAGTCCGATTTTGAATTTGGTGATTTGTTTGCTGTTTTTTTTGTTTATATGGCAACTTGGATTTTATTGTGTTACTGAAATTGAGACTAATAAGAGTTAAGTAGAAATTCTATTTTGGCAACCTTAGTATCTACGTCAACGCGAGACATCACATACGTCATCTTCACAACATTTATTTGTAATAAAAGAAATTCAGAATTTGGCATGCTGGATTACACGGCATCTGTGCCAAAGTATCTCGCAACAAGCTTAAACTATTGGCTGTTCATTAAGCAGCACAAAAGAGAATTTTTTTATATAAAGTCCTTAAATATATAAATAAAAGCAAATGCTTAAATTCATATAAGTAATCAAAAGGCTTTGTGTTTTCATAAAAGATACTAATTAAAATATCCTTTCACTCATCATATTTTGACAGAAAATAGAGAGTTTCAGATATTTCTAGTTTTTGGGACATAATTCCATGAAATATATTGTTAAAGCTAACAATACAGTACTCAATTATACTTGATATTAAAATGTAAAAATGCTTCAAAATAGGTTATAGTCGATTGCATTACTGTTAAATTATTGTTTTTCTAATTAAAATACTAATTTAAATTGAAAATAATTTGCCATCAAAATAAACTTTATAGTCATTTTCTTACTTTAAAAATAAATCATTAAATTTTTTTTTTAACAAAATTTAAATTTTGGGTAGTGGTTCATATATAAATATTCTATATATGTAATCTAGAATACAAAATTTAATTTCAATAGTATGATAAAAAAATGCAAATAAAAATAAAAAATATATTTGTATCCTAATAATAAACAGAGCTTTTCAGTCAAATTAAGAATAGGTTGTACATACATTGAATTCCATGCATTGTTTTGAGTATATAATTTTCTGTATAAAATTTATTACATAGAGCCTTTTATAGAACTCATTGCCTGTTTGAATTTTTAAGCTAATATAGAATTTTTCGGCTGATTTAAAACAAATTTTGGTGTATAAATTATATAAATAAAATACTTTCTTTGAGGATCCCATATAATTTACACTTTTAAAATAAATGTGAAAAATATTATTTTGTTTGCTCCTTGGAGACAACTGGCAGTTTTTGTTTCGCTAAGTCTGTTTGCATTCATGTTTGAAGAAATAAGATGGCTGAAAACATATTGCCTGAAGTAAACCAACATCGCTAACAATATAGTGCCAAATCGCCAAGACACTAGGGGTATCCTAAAATACAGGCCATCCAAAATAAATTTATTGTAATTGTATAAAATACCTAAAATATCAGGAATGTGTAAAATATATATGTAATTACTTATATTCATTAAACGTATTTCAAATAAATGTTTCAAGATAAATATATTCATTTCCAAAAATGAATCTTCTGTACATGAAACTCTGATAATAAGAGATTATTAAATTTGTAATTTTTTGAAATACAATGGTCAAAATCATACCATAAGCGAAGAACAATTTTTTTTCATTTGCTCCTAGTAACAAATATTTCCATATACAAAACTCTTAAATCATGAAATTCATTTGTTATGATTTTATGAAATAAAAAGCAAAAGAGATTGTTTCTTGCACAAAGTAAATATTATGTACTGAGTAGTTTGTTTTCTTAACTCCTAGACTTTTGGTCTCGGGTTCGAATTCTAGTTCGGGGTATAAATGTTTAGTTATATCTGTGTTTCTATATCCTTACTGTTGCGATGATGTTTAAATGTGGCCCACCCTACAAATAGGATTGTGGTGGTTTGGCATTGGTGGTTCACAAAGGCTTTCCGGGTAAAGATAAATGAATAGCAGTATTCAGGCATGTTGTTGTGAAGGAACAGCCACCCAGTGCCCACTGTTTTTATAAAATTAAAACAATTTTTGATTATTTAGTTTAGTTATGAAAAAAAGAGGAAAGATGTGTGAAATAAAGTACCATTAACATTTTGAATAATCCAAATAAAAGACTGTTTGTGGAATTTAATTAAATTTTGTTTCTATTATTTTCTGTCAATTATAAATAAAATACTTGCTCCTATAATTAAAAAATACTTTCATTGTTAAAATATTATACGTACTAAAGTAATTTGCTTATATTTTCAAAATTAACAAAATATTTCTTTATTTTCATAACTTTTTTATTTAAAAAAGCTATGAAAAAAAACATACACAGCAATTTATATTCCAAAAATTATATCCATAGTATATACAGCAATTTATATTCCGAAAATTTCCTTTGATTCAAAGGACGAAATATATTATGTAATCAGCTATTTTAATCAGTTGGTTGTGTAATTACACTAAGCAATTTGTTTTCCAATGAAAGGAATTATTTTGTGAAGATTTACGGCATAAAATATTTAAAAAAAAATCTTTTACTCTTACATTTGTACAACGGAGATTGTGAATTAAAAATTTTTTAATTCGAATACAATTCTATCAAGTGGATTTTCACATTTACATATAATTTTCTGAAAAAATGTTATACAAGTCTGCAAAATTGTAACAGAGTTTGATTAAATCTATAAATCTATTGCCTTAACTTATAGAAGGAGTTTCATTTAATATTTCTATATAAAATATTTCGCTTTTATTATATATATATATATATATATATATATATATATATATATATATATATATATATATATATATATATATATATATATATATATATATATATATACATACATATATATATATATATATATATATATATATATATATATATATATATATATATATATATATATATATATATATACGAATATATTTTTATTCCGTAGTTAATTACTGAATTTTGACACTGAAGTAAGTTCCTTAATGAAACGAAATTTTTCTGCTACAGTCTAAATTTTTCCCATGAGACTCTTTATTAAAAATTTTCTCTTTATTAAAAATAGGTGTATAGATTATTAAAAATTGAATTGTATATTTCGATAAAAATGGGGAGTGTTTTAATATTTAATACTAATCAAAAAGTCCTAGAAAAGAAATAAAATATAGAAAATTTATAAAACAATAAATAAGTAAGAAATAACATTTTATTTCTAAAATTCCACCATAGAGTCACAACATGGCAAGTAGTAGCCAATATCAATAATGTGTTTGGCATTTAACTGAGTACAGAGGAGAATGATTGGACAAAGTTAAGCCAACAAAACTCTGTTCGAAACGAGACACCCATCAGAAGAAGCTGATTGTCAGAAGCTGGCCCAGATGTGAGTTCAACTAAGGCTAATATCAATTATACTCTTGAAGACTGGTAGAAATTCTAAAATACCACTAATTGAATTTTAATCCAACAAAATCTATTGTTAGTTTTTTTATACCAACAATATGAAGATTTATGAATATCATTTAAAGGTTTTTAACAATAATGTACCTGTTACGTATGACAAACATCCCGAATATTAGGACTTCATTCTCTATCCAGAGACCACTTAGTAACAAACTTGTGGATGCATTGGTTTTTAAAGGCAGAAAACGATTTAGCCTTTTAAAATGTATCTCGGGACGTGATTGGAGAGCTGATGTTTGTACTTTGAGAACTAGTTATTTAGCTATTATACGACCTATCTTGGAATACGGTTTCCCCATTTGCAGTTGTGTCTGATCCACCAATCTACATAATTAGGAAGAGTCTCACTTAATGCTTCTCACATTATGGCTTGATTGCGCAGCAGCTTTCCGAGACCTTCAACCCCTTAGTCTATGCAGAAATTCAGGCCTTGTGAAATATTATAATAAACTTTTCAGTTATGGCTCCCAAAATAGAACTTCAGAATTTCTGCAGTATTGGAGTAATGACAAAAGACTTACGAAAAATTGCCCATTAAGTCAAATTGAGTATACTGGTATGATTGACCGTAATGTTGAACAATATTCCTTGAAACAATGGTTAGATCCATCTGAGGGACTACTAGAGCAGGGTTTCATACGGAACCTTCGTCTCGAGTCATACTGATACGCAAATTTGGCTGGTTTCCCCGAGTCATTCCTGGTATCAAGCAGATTGACCCTTCTTTTTGAGATTAAAAGAAGGGGATCTTCCCCTTCTTTTAATTGTGATAGATATGTTCAGAAAACACATTCCCGATTCTTCAGTAGAAGGGATTTACATTCGAGCGAGGTCTCAAGGTGCAACCGAATTGTCTTAAATGTCAAAATGAATCGGCATTACATTCACATATCCTTAAGTGCCTGGGGTTGTGTCTTGAGGTATCCTATTCTTATTTTCAACTTTCTGAAAGTAAATGGACTCGTGCACCTCGTCTAGTATATTTCTAGACATGGAGATTGGAAAGAAGAAAACAAATATTTAACTGCTTATTTATAAAAGTGAAATAAACTTGCAATTAAAAATCTCTTTCTCCTTATATATTTTTCATAAAGATATCCTATTTTCTGTAATGAACCTTAAATTAGATAGAAGCAAATCATGTAAATACTTTTATGATACTTGATTTAAAGTTTTCATAGTAGAGATTTGAAATACGAAAATTAATTAAAATGTTTCATAATTAAAAACAATAATTAGCTGTAAAAATTTCTATTTATGAAGAGTTTTCAATTATTGATAACTCCCTTTCAGATAAGGTTCCAAATTATAAATTAAAATGAAGAAAAATTTATTTCTAAGGTATGATGTTAATTTTAATTCAACACAGAAAATAATTTTGACTGAGAATTCCAAACTATTCTTTTTTTAAATAAATAGAAAGATACTCAGTTTAGATTGTTAATAAAAAATAAAAAAAATATTTTTTATATTTATTTAAATAAGTGCTATATGATGGTAAGAATGAAGTTTATGGTTACCGATCAATTAAAATGGAGACTAAATCCAGTTTAACATTTTTTTCAATTTCTTGCTAAATATTTGGGTATCATGAAATGTGATCTTTGAGATACAGTTAAAATAAAAGCAAGATTTATACCTAATTTTATTAATAGCAATAAGTGATTATTTAATCATTGACAATGAAGAAAAATTTTAATTACATTAATATCACATTTTTAAGGGCCAATAATGTATTCTCTCAATATAAATACGGAAAATAATTTTTTATAATTCGTAAATTAAATTTGGGAGCTTTATCTTTTATACGCATATAAAAGAACAAATAATCAAAAATTCACAAGCTTCACAAATATATTATTTGAATTATTTTTAATATTTATTTTTTAAAGACAATTTTGGATGATAATATTGTATAATAATTAATAGAAAAAATAAATAAACATATCAATAGAAAAAATATAATTTCTTAAACCATTATACAATCTGGAAAACCCCTGGAAACTCATACTTACAAATACTAAATCACATAAAAAATACTATAAAATAAATCCCATAAAACAAGCACCAGTATCCATTAAAATATTAAAATCACTTTTAGAGCAATTAATTCTTTTCCATTAAAATTTATAACAAATCTCTTTTTTAAAATAGAGTGATAAAACAAATTAATTGTTTTGATTTTCGTTCTTAGGGACTTCATTTAACTTATATGTTTTTTGAAAAATATAATGAATGTTTTTTAAATAAATGTGTGGTTAGAAATAGAATGAGTTTTAAATAAAATATACATATTTTAATTTGTAAGAGTAATGTGCGTGTTTGGTTATTTTTAAATTTAAATCTAGGTATTTAATAGAAACAAAATTTATTGCTGATGCTTTAAATTTTCTTAATTCAGATTATAAAGTGATTTTCCATATTTTAATGTTTTTTTATTTTTATTTATTCAGTATTTATAATTTTCTTTTCTTCCTAACATATAGTCTGGAATTTTTTGAATTTAATATAATTAAAAAAATTATAATAATGCAAACATACAACTCTGCATATAATAATTTCAGTATTTCAATATTTATTTTTAATCACATATATTTATTTCATAATAAAGGCTTATTACATAGGTTTGTTTTAACAAAAGAATTCAAATTGCTTAAATTGTATTTTATTCTATAATTTAATTTAATATTTTTATTCTTAAACTTAATTTAATTTAAATGAATTATCTTTGGTGGAAATTGGTTACAACATGCATATGGGGATATCATATTAAGTTTAAGTAACTAATTTGTATACAATCATTTTAATATTATCAGCATAAAATGTTTCATCTGTAAAATTATTCAATAATACGAGTATGCATAATTATGTAATTTACTTGTAAAATACTTGAAAATACAGTTAGAATTTTTGAAATTAATTATGAAAGTGCTCAATCAAGTATATGTAAATGGGTTAATCTATTTTTAAAACTATTCGTATTTTCTGGACAAAATCCCGCATTCGGAATAATGACACAAACTACCGCAGATTTAAATATCCTAGTTAATAAAGTTTTCTGCTTAATGAAATGAACATGTATCTTCACCACTGAGAAACAAATCCAGCCGACTTACAACAACTCTCACCAGAAGCCTTCTGAAGCAGCTTACGCTATTGTGGAAGCGACGTTCTCCTAATATTATAATGGATGAACTTGGATGCTTAGGGGAAACTTCCTTGTCTCACTTTAGGAAGTTTGGTGGTTGAGGAAAACGTTATGTGAATAAGATTCTTCTGGAATGAAATGATTTTGTGTCAACATTTGTTTGATTTGAATTACAATGCAAGTATAGAAAAGCATCGTTGAATAAGGATCACTTTCTAAAAGAGACCGAATAATATAAAGAAAAGAAATCTGGTACTGGAGTAGTGGTTGAATTGAATTTCCCTACAATTTATATTCTGCATTAATTTGTAATTTAAGTTCCCATGTAGAGTTTGATACTGAATTCAATTAGAAAATGAATTTGTATAAGTTTGCATTCTTTTTTGTATTTTTTAGTAAAAATATACATTATATCTTGTATTTTAAAAGCAAAGAAAATTATTTTCGTTAAGTTTTATTTTTAAATTTTCTCATTTAGATATAACGTTTTAAGTAAAATAGTCTACTTAATAATTGCATTTTTATAAAATCATTGTATTCATTGACTGTCTTTTATATATGAGAAATATTCTTTAAATAATTCATAATATTAATTCAATAATTTATATTATTCATAGCAATTTATGTTGTCTTTCATCAAATAATTAATAAAATATAATTTTAGGTTCTAATTTATTTAAAAATCCTTGTACTTTCAGAAATTCAAGTGTAATAAATAACAATATGGTTAATCTCCATTATGTCTCGTTTAGATTTGCGTATTCCAGAGTAAATAGTCAAATTTTTAAGAGCACGCAATGGCTTATTCAAATCTTTCTGATAAATGCTAGGGAAAGAAAACTTTGAATGCTACAAAAATATAACTATTAATTACTAAACTAGTGAAATAGTAAATAATATTGTTTCAGTATCCAGAAAATATAATTTACATTATATTTTCTAATATGTATTTGTGTTTGCGTTTTTAAAACTTATTGTAAAGACAGAATAATATTATCCATTGTAAATTGATTTCTAACACTGTTATATGTGAATTTAGAAACATATATTTTACATTTACAAAATAATTATTACTATTTAACAAATTTTTACTTAGTATTAGTTTTCATTTCTGATTTTGTTATTCCATTATTATTAGCATTATTAATTACATTAAAATATCAATAATTTAAACAAAAATTAAAATCCAATCAAAACTTACCCCTTTCTCCCTCTACCCGTTTTTAATGTTTTACAAATATGCTTTATTTAATAATGAAGGTAAAATTTGACCATTGACAAAAATGTATGATTTGGGTGCTGACTAATATAGTTAATAAAAAATTAATATAGAGTGTTCTTCACATATATTTATGTAAGAGAAATTTTAATCAAATTTTCAGTCATAGGAAATCTAGGAAATTCCAGGAATATTTGCTTTCGCTAAAAACAGAAAAATATTAAAGCAACAGAACATTTTGAAATTCGGTCCAAGGATACATCAGAAAAAAGACACAAAGAATGTATTTTTTGCACGGAACTAAATTACACAGTTCACGATATTTGAGGATGAATAAATATTTAAAGAATATTTATTTATGCACATTTTGAGATGTTTCTTTGAAATCTCCTGGAAAATAGCCAAACTGAATTAATAAACAATAACGTGTTCTCAGAATATATATATAATATATATATATATGATAAAATATGAAAAATAGGAAATTGGAAAAACGCTAAAATATACGAAACAAATGAAAAGGAGAAGGCATAGGGGCCACGTCTTCATCAGGAGGGAGATGACTAGCTATGCAAAAAGAAAGAACACTCTTTTCTGACATGCTCGAAGGACAAATGTCTAAAGATCTTCGAGCAATTTCCCCAAAAGAGTGTTCGTATTAAAAGAATTATTAATTATATTATTATTTTAGACTAAATTGTTAAATCACAGAAGCAAAACTTGGATCATTAATAATAATAAAACTATTTTGGATTTTTTTATCAGAAAAAAAATTTAATGTGTTAATTCTTTTGACTTTATAGACCTTTTTACAAGTATTCCCATTGATAAATTAAACGATGTATTACACCCTTATTATCAGGATTATAGAAATTAGATTATTCTAGTATTTAAACTTATTAAATATTAATTTTGAATACTGGAATAATCTAGTTAAAATGTATATGTATTTATAATAATTTTATATTTAACGGTGAAAATATTTTTCTTCAAATTGTGGAATTCCACAGCGATTCAACTTTTCCAGCACACTGGCAAATTTATTTTTACATTATTTTGGAAAAAAAAAATTTTTTTATCAATATCTTTTTGCTTTCAGATAAATGATTTCATTATTTTCAACAATTTAATATTTGAAAAAATTTCTAAAACTATTTACCCTGAAGAGCTTTCTCTAATTAAAACTAATTTATTTGATACTAAAAAGGAGTTTTTGGATTTATTTATCACTATTGATAATTCTACTACATATATTAATGTATTCGAGAAAACAAATCAATTTAATTTTCATGTTTATAAGTTAATTTTCTGGAACTCAAATATTTCTTTAAAAATTTACAGAAACGTAATAATTAATGAACTCAATCGCATTTATAATATCTGTAACAACTATGGATCTACTAAAAGATAATTGGACGCCTGATACCTCACGTAAAAAATAATAGTATTCCAATTAATTTTATTTTAAAATATGTAGGAAGTAGGGAATCGCTTGTAATATTGAAGTAATGCGTAGTTTTTATATCTACAGAAGGGCCACCCAAGCATTAAAGTTATTACAAAAATCCTGAAAACACCTACATTTATACTATTTTACACGCTTTAACTTTTACCTACATTTATACACTTTAACTTTTAAATCCAATTACTCCTGGAAACACTTCTTTACTCTAATTTCAAAATTACTTTTGGCGACTCTCCTACTATTTTCCTATATAACTTCAATCTGATTTGCTGACTTTGGCTTTATGTATTTATTTTTTTACTGTATGTATGTTTCATTTATGTGAGTATCTCTAATTTTCTGAATTTATGTTTAATTTATTATTAGTATTTCTAATTATCTGCATTTATATTTATTCAAATGTTTTACCTAAGTTCTTTTAATACGAACAATCTTTGGGGGAATTGCTTAAAGATCTTTAGACATTTGTCCTTCGAGCATGTCAGAAAAGAGTGTTCTTTCTTTTTGCAAAGCTGGCCATCTCCCTCCTGATGAAGACAAGGCACCTATGCCTTCTTCTTTTCATTTGTTACGTATATTTTAGTATTTTTCAATTTCATATTTTATCCCATTTATATTGGCAAATCTTCCTTTAGCTTCTTTTGCTATGGCTAGATTTCCTATTATATTGTATTGTATTTATTACTTTATATATATATATATATATATATATATATATATATATATATATATATATATATATATATATATATATATATATATATATATATATATATATATATATATATATATATATATATATATATATATATATATATATATATATATATATATATATATATATATATATATATATATATATATATATATATATATATATACATATATATATATATATATATATATATATATATATATATATATATATATATATATATACATATATATATATGTATATATATATATATAAATATATATATATATATATATATATATATATATATATATATATTTTATGTGATGGTTGATTTGAGTGTAGGAGTGTAGATACTGCTAATTATTCCCTTGTATTTTTTTAGCATTTATACATATATCATTGTAAGGGAGATTGGAGTTTCTAAGTGCATTATCTATTAGTACTGATATAAACAGTATGCTTCTGCACTCATTTATTGTTAATTATTGTTTATTACTCAACTGCTTATTAATAATTATTTATGCCTACATGTATCTATAGATGATTTTTTCTTGCAAACAAAGATACAATAAAATGGCTTAGAGAATATAGCTATTTGATATTGGAACATATTTACTTTCCTGTCTAATTCAATTATTGTAAAATAAAGATTACTGTATTATAAATACCCCAAAATATATTTTTAATATTTTCATTAGGATATTTTTTAAAAAGCTATTTATTCTTTACCAGCAAATTCTGAGAAAAAATTGTCCTTATTTATCCTTAAAAGTAAACTAAAAACAATTTTCTTGCCATTTTTATAAATAATATTTTGTGATTAAAAAAAACTTTATAGTAGCTATTCTTCTCTTTTTATCATAAAAATGAGAGAATTAATATTATAAATTTGTTTTGTAAAAATGATAAGTTATTATTTCTAATAATTATTTTATAATATGTTAAAATTATACCATTAGTTTGATTCAATTTTGCATTCTAAGATGCTTACTTTTTCAAAACTGTGTAAATTGTTTCCAATTTTTAATATTTGCTGCATCACTTACTAAAGACAGCTAATTTTAAAACACAAAAACTGTGGTTGGATACATGGAATATATACGGTTGGCGATTAAAATTTAGAACAACATTTTTTTAAATAACAGCAGAGTAAAAATAAAACGTTTATTCGTAAATCTTGAATTCAAAGGTAGATGAAATCTTATTACTCAAAATACAAACGTTATATCTAAAAATGAAGCAATATAATCAAAATTTTTAACCGAGAACAACAATTGCATTTCTCGTATCATATACTTTAAAACAAATAAAAACTATTGTGTTTTCAAATATCATATAGTTCAAAAAAAAAAAAAGTTGCATTTTCCGTATTATATATTTCAAGCATGGAAAAATTTAGATGAAATATTGACATACATTCTTTTAACCATTTTGGGTAACAATTACTTCTGTTTGCGAATGTGAGTCCATAATTTATATCTAATGAAACTCAAACATAAATTTAGTCAAATAAATTACAGTAAATATTAAATATTAATGACTATTATTTTTCAAGATAAACTTGTAAAAATTTGAAAAGAAATTGCTTTATATTTGATTTATTATTAACTATAATGCATGATTTAATCCTTTCTATTAGGAAGGTAGAGTAAAATAAAATACTAATATTAAAATTTTTAAAAAATTTAAAAATTGAATTTAAATCTAATTTTAGGTTAACTGATGTTTCTTATACTTTCATTTAATAATTATGATATTAGTTTATCACAAATAATTTATTTTTTCAATACTATGACAATATAGTTCAAAATATCATGTTAAAAAAATATCAGCATTTAAAAGAAGTATATTATTTAAGATATTCTTAGAATTTCAAATTATTGATTATTTGATAATCTATCAGTATGGGAGTATTATTCAGTTATATTGAGTTATATATATATATATCATTTATATTGAGTTATATAAATGTCACAAGGGAGGAAGGGAGGAAACCAGGAAAATTTCTAAGCACCCACCCCAACAAAAGAACATTTAGGATAAGTAGTCCGCCCCTATTTGAATTTGTTTGAAAATATTTGGAATCACATTCACGAGCTCTTGTTAAGATTTCAGATATAAAATCACTCAGAGAACAAATGAAAATCTTTCTATTTTTCTTTTATTATTTAAAATTTTACTTAAATTTATTACTCATGTGGTAAGCGGAAACAAACTTTTTTAGAAATTTAACTAAGACATTTCTATAAAACATAATCATAAAAAAATAGAATATGTTGAGTATAATTAAACTAAATTTTCATATGAAATTATTTTTAAATATTTTATAATTTAATTTTTTAATATTACTTTAAAGAATTAAGCAAAATATTATTATATTTATCTATTTTTTATTAATATTCTTTATTTATAGATACATGTTGATTTATATAGACAATAAATTTAAGACTTGCAACGACAAACAATAAAACCCTTTAAATTTATGTACCAAAGTATAAGTTTTATTGAACATAATGTTTAGTTAGTCAAAACTATGTTATTTATTTAATATTTCTTTTGTTAATAATAATTTAAACAACTAAGTTTGTCAAAAAAGTTCTAATAATCATTTTTGATTAGAAAAAATCTGCACTTTAAAAAAGTCCTTATCATAAACATAAATTGCACTTTATTTCTGGTTTTAACTCCATATTATTCAAGAAAAACTTTATTTTAAAAATTTGAATAAAAAAAATATTTATCATTTATTTATGCAATGATATTTTGGAAAAAAATTGATAGAGTTTTCTCATTGAAAGTTATATGAAAATTGTTCCTATATTAAAATAATATTGTAGGGAAACAGTATGGAAAATTATATAAATCAAAAAAGTAGTTTTTATACGTAATTATTTATCTACAAGAATGAATATATGTGTTCAAATAAAGAAGTCTTAAATAATTCATTTGTAAAATTCATATTTAGATATATTTTAAGCAATCTGAAGTAATTGGAGCATTTTTAAATAATACTGTTTAATAATACTGCTTTAAAAAAGTTTTTCATAATATAAAGATAAGCTTCTTGTTTCAAAATTACCTTCAATTTGGTAGGAAAAACTAAGATAGCGCAAAATAGAATTGTGTAGGTAATTTTTTTCCAGAATAAAAAATTTCTGATTTCAATTATTGTTTTTTTCAAGGAAATTTTATATCTTGGAATTCTAATAAGTATTAAAATAATTATTATATTAATTTAAATACTCGACATTTAATAAACTCACATTCACACACTATGAAGTAGGATTACACAAATGAGGTGAAATATTTATAATACCGAAATAAAAAATAAAATAGAAATCAAAATAATATTTAAGAACAATTGATACAATTCTATCGATTCAATTAAAAGAAAAATAATAAACATATTTGTAGTTTCAAAATTATTTCATTTGTACTATATAAAATAACAAGATTTCAAACCAGTAATAGTTAGTTATTCCGTTAAACAAATACCTAAACTGTTTCGAGAAGAATATAATTTTTTAAGCGAAATACGCGTGTCCTCTAATTATAAATGAAACGATAAATATTATGAAATCAAATGGCGTATATATTAGACTACTGAAAAGGATTACGCATCTCAACTCAGCAGCAGCATGCCGTTAAACTTAAAGCCTACATTCAATATAAAGCACTCTTCTAAAGCGTTAAATGTTCCTCAGTAAATGACGCCATAACTTCTTATTAGCTCAAAGGATAATCCTATGTAAATAGCAATACTAAAGGATATTAAGAAGAATGTAAATTGAAATTTTCTACTATTAAGTCTAAGAATGATGATTACTGGATTTACTTATGTGCTTAAGAGTAATTACATAGAATTGCCGTTTACAGCGATTTGTGCAGATATTTCAAATGTGTGTATTTCCTTACTTCAATTCATTGCTTTTAGCATGTAATTTTAGGAGCGTGAAAGTGAATGTTTGGTTATTTAGAGTTCCATTAAGTTTAATTTTTAATTATATACACACATGTCTTAGAAATTCACTGCGAAAATTATTGTCTAGTTTACCTTAAATAACTAATTTACAAATATAATATTTAGAAATTCTACTTGAGAAATTTAAATATTAATTTAATAATGAACATAATATTCACTAATAAATATAAATAAATAATAAAGAAAATATATAAAGTATTTGCTTTTAGTTATTCTTATAGAAACAGTGCGAATTTTACCCCTTTGTGTGAATTAAATTATATAAATTTGCACAGTAACACATTCAGAAAATTAAAATAGTTTTCAATTGCACTTCTAATTTAATGTCATTCAATAATCAATGATGATTATAAAATGATGCGGTGGCATGGTTGAGTAGGGTGTTTCTTCTCGTTATCAGACTGCAGTGAGTTCAAATGCTAACCAAAACAAATGTCCTTCGGGTTCACTAATAGCGATTTAGACACATAAATTATGTTTTGGTTGCAATATCCTCCATGTGAAATGATATCTCTGGGAGGAATAACTCAGTTCTGGAGGTCTTTTGCTCCACCTGTGCTTTTAAATTACAAAGGAACACCCACTTTTAACTCCAATTTCCACTCACAAAGTAGGATACACAACCTGGGTAGTCTATTCTACTGTAAAAATGTGCTATCAATTCTGCCTCGTGTAATGTTGAAAGGTGGAAATCCAAACGGTTGGACATTATATTAAAAATAATTATTGAATAATACATTTGTAATAGACACTTTAGCACATGTGAAGAGACAGAAATTTATATTAACTAATAAATATCAGAATATATGAAATAAAATATATTTGTGAAAGACCGAATATATGAAGAGCATTTGATTATATATCTTCGTATATTTAGATTATCTTCGGAGCATGACCACTAAAATTAAAATTATCTTGAAAAAGTTGAAGAAAAAAATCTGGGGTTAACAGAAAGGGAATTTTTTGCTTAATGTTTTGTTCTGCAGCAAACTAAATTGTAGGAGACATGTATTTATTACACCTAGAACATTATTGTTTGTCTGCTCTATGCTGGACAATGCACACAAATATTTACTTTATTTCTTTTTTCTCTTAACTAAAACATTTGTTTATTTTTATCTAACATCCTAATATATATTGAACTCATACTACTCTGAAATGGAAATATTTTTGAAATTTAAGTATACTAATTGCAAGAAAAAAACTCGGGATAATTTATTTTATATTTTATAATATGAGTATTCTAAATTACTTTATGAAATAGTTTCTACCAAAATTAAGAGCTAAACAACTCTGTGTTACATATGGTTCTAACATCTTAGAAGTTTAAGAGAGATAGTTATTTATTGTCTCATTTAAACTGGTAACAATTTTACATTATTATATTATTAATGATGAGTTATTCATTAAGAATATGTATACTTGAACATTTTCAAATGAAATACAAACATTTTACTATATGTATCATATTATATTTAACCCCTTAACCACCTGAATTTCTGTGAATAATCCTGTTTACTTTTGCTTTGCGGTGGTAGCATAGTTTATGTTTATTTTGGAAAGTAAATTTTTTCGTCTAAGCATTTGTCATGTTTAGCAAAACGTTTTTAATTCATTACAGCTGCCTATATGTAGGAGAAAACAACACAAGTTTGTAATTTACTTTGTCAATATTTTAATAAGAAATATTTATTAACCTTTGTTACAATTTCTTGTATTTGAAATAATTTTTCATATATTTTCATATTTTTTGCTTAGATATGATTATTATTCTAAGTCATTTAAAAGCAGAAAAAATGCCTCACAACAATTTTTATTGAAATTCACATTTTACTTCATTTTGAATGTATTCACATTTGTAAAATTCTTATGAAATACACATAACTATCACATTATATTTTTTTCCCACTTTCTATGAGATAAACTTTAAACCGTAGGTCCCGGTCTAGTTAGCCCTCGTGTGCAAAAGATGACCGTTGAGCGACAAACAATCAACAATCAACTATGAGATAAAATAATTTGTGTCTCAATCTTACATGTGAATTTTATGGAACAGGAATGAGTGAATTCATGACAAAATTAGAATAAAAAACTAAGGTTTAATAAAATTTAAAACTTCAAAATATTTTGAAAGATGGTAAATTTCTCGTTAAACGTATATGGATAAAGTATGTTATAAATTGATTGAGAAATTTGCAGCCTCTATATGAATAGATTCCTTGTTAAAATAATATATTTATTCATTGCAAAATGCACCTTTTTGCTCGTTTCGTCACATTAAAGACATTGTTAAATAATTTAATTATTATAATTTCTCAAAAAGTAACAAATTTTATAAAATTCATAATTTTTTTAAAAAGCTAGTATTTAACAAACATTTAAAGAATAATTTCTTTAAATGTTTGACTTATAAATCATAATACACTGGAGAAATTGATAACAATTAAGATGGAAACTTTGGCAGAGGCTGTTCTGAAGCCGATAATCAAAAGAAAAATTGAAGAGAAACTTCAAACTATTTTTTCCTAAACTGAAATAATAATATGAACTTATTGATACAAAAGTAGTGACGATAAATAGAATAAATCTTCTACTGCAATTATCAAAGATGTTTTTAACTAAAAATGAAATACTACTTCTCAAATTGAAGGTAGTGTACGATTCAAACTACCATTGGTATTCGTATAGATATCCGAAATATTTTGCCAGTATTATGGAATAGAAATATACAGAAATATAATATATAGAAATGGTTCCTTCAACCAAATTTATATCAGTAATAATTTCAAAAATTGTATAGAAAATTTATTTTCTAAATAGGTAATATCTTCTCAAGAAATGTCACAGAGAAAAGCAGCTACCAATAATTAGAAAATCTTAAGGAAAGAATAATATATCCTGTATTTGGTGTAAATATAAGGGCAGGAAAATCTTGCGGAATACAAAGTGTCGTAATTATTAAAGTTGTTGAAATTAATTTGATTTCAAAAATTTAGTTAGGTGTTTATTTATATAATTTTCTTTCTGATTTATAAAAATGCATTCTGTGATATGATTTATAAGATTGAGGAATGCTTTAATGTTTTATAAGAATGTCTGATTTTATGGTTTATAAAAATGTTTTGTATCTCAATTAAAGTATATTGCATGATACACATGGTGTGCTCGGATTGAATGCTGCACCGTATACTCTTTTAATTTCTGTTTCATAACTAGGCTACAAAGAACCACTTCGGAATTTCAGTACTTCAGTGTCATTTTTAAACAATAAGTAACAGTTATGCATATGTGTATGTTCTAAATATATATGCATAACATATGCTAACATATGCATAACATACACATATGCATATGCCTATGTGTATGTTATGCATATCTTCTAAATATATATGTGTATACAAAAAAAGTTTTAGAATCTCACTTTGCTTTACAATACTGATATAGTTTTTAAATGCGAATTATTCGTCCTTAAAAATGAAACGACTAAAAACTGTGGAAACTTAAATCACTAATAAAAATTTCCGATATTGGTTCGCGTATCAATGCTGGAATTGTGATAGAACACTCTTTGTGTATGTAAAGGTAAGTGTAGAATACTAATAAAGTTCCTTGTCGGATTATGAATTTTCACTTTTACTCGCTTGATGATAAATGATGTTCTGGGGGGGGGGGAATTGCTTACAATATTTCTATCATACATCTTTGCTTTCTTTTTCACAGTTCATAGGGCAAATCTTAACTTATCTTAAACAAATCTTTTCTGAATAAGATACAACACAACTGATGTATTCATGAACATGATTAGTTTCTTTTTCGAGTTGAATATGCAAAATGCAATCTCGCAAAACAGAGACGTAGAGTCATTATTATAGAGCGCAGTATCACTGTGAAAGTGCTCATAGTGCAAGGCAAATATGATTGTTTCACAAACAGCTGTCACTCTTCTATTTAATTTCCATAAAACAACGACGTATCTTTCTTATTAAATTACTTTATTCGAACATGTTTGAACTTATACTAGTTTTATAACGCTAAGGACAGCATTGAATCTTTTTTTGTATCTTCATACTTTCAACAATTTGAAAATTTTGAGGCACACAAAGAAAAAGGTAAATTTAAAAATTTTTCATGATAATAATTTTGAATGTAACATGCACTTTAATATGTACTACAAAAACAAAAGTTCGTTTATTATTCTACTCGTATAAAAAAAGCATAATAATATTTACTATATACATTTCTATAGTTGTTGTTTATGATACCTGGACAAGTCAAGCTCTCTATTCCGTCGATTATGCAAATTTAAATCAGAAGAGTTCATCTTTCGCTTAACCAGATTACTATAAAAGTCATACTACAGTTACTATAAGTATGACTTTGTTCTAAACTCCTCCGATAAATGGCACCACTCTCACAGTTTTTTATACATTTATAAAATTTGGCTGCGCAAAACAGTGCTACGTCACAGTTGTTTTGAAACACTAGCTGACATGATCGAAGATAAATCTATGGATTAATATTGTGAAATACCTTTAATTTTTTGGGAATGTATTTTTACACTTGTTTCATCAAATGTAAGCAATACTTTTTCTTGAAATGATACGAAGGAATTTATTCTCTTTATATTTAATTTATATTTGTGACAACAGGTAAAAGTTTATAATGTTTTTGTTTCTTTTTCGTAAATCTTAGAATAAGTTTATTTTGAAATTATTTTGTACAAAGACACTTTCAATTTCCAGTTACATTAATATCTAGAAACCTAGGACAGTACCTGCTTCTTGGGCAACTGTATTTTAATTTCTTACACAATACCAAAGTTGCTTAATTTATTACCTATTGCCATTCATTTATAAATTCAATTCTGAAACAAAGTAATGATTCTCAAATTCACGATTAATTTTTTTAATTTTCATGTGTACTTTTATAATTTATAAGTTATTTAAAATAAACTCTTTTTGATGAAAATGTTCTTAAATGAAAATAATATTGCAATTGTTTTTAAATTTTAATTAAAAGTGCATTGGCATGAGTTATATACATATAGAATCAACGTAAAAAATATAAAATTTAGCTATATTTTTTATTTGTTGTATACACATTTCAAGCAAAAATGATTATTATATCAGTTTCATTGAAGAGAGAGAGCAAAAGAGAGTTTTAATTTTATTATTTATAATACAGTAACTTTATTTTTACCTTTTTAATATTTATCCCATTTTAATAAACTTATATTACTATTAATAGCTTAATAATCACTTGCTTCTCTTACATTATCATATATCATTAAATTATATTAAAAATTAATTTAGAATCTAAATAAAAATGAATCCTTGTGTAAAAATAAATAAAATTCTTTATAGACAACTTTTAATCATTGCTATTTGTCCACTAAAGACTTAAAATAGATTTTTCTGCTATTCAATGTTAATGATTTTCAATAAACAACTTTATTCGGTTCAAAATTCAAAATATATTACAATATATTACTTAACCATGAAAATATGTGATAGAAAATACATAGATGCTCCTTCTAACTATTACAAAAGATAAGGCTGGTGACAGCTGCCAATTCCTGAATTGGAGATCCAATTTTGTTCTCGTCTTTTAGATATCAAATGAATATTCCCGAAAACTGGAATTTCTATTTCTCTTCCTATGAGACAAGATCCGATGCCAGATATTTTCAGACGATGAAAGATGTGCCATTTAGTTAGAATATTTTTCTGCATTCTAGGATATTGGTTACTAAAGATCAATGCGTGAATCCTGTGAGATAAAAAATAATTTGTGCATCAAAATATGAAATTTTTTTTCCTTAATGATATTGCGATTTTCAGTATATGAGCTAAAAGTTTAATTTTCAGTTTTCCAGTTTTGTTTTTCCTTAATTGTTCAGTGTATATATATATATATATATATATATATATATATATATATATATATATATATATATATAATATAAATGACATACATAATTGATGCACTTATAATATTTGTAATTAACGTTTTTTCAATCATAACTACTAGAATAACATTGAATTAATAAATCATTTGAAAATACCTTCTTTTATTTGCGTTCATTTTTCATTTTCTAAGAAAACTTTTAAATTTATTAATGAAATAATATTTGAATGCAAAGAGATTACTTATCATTGTTTTTAAATTTGTTGTTATTACTTATGACACTAAGCCAAGCCAAGCTCCCTATTTCGTTGGCTATACGAATTTAAGTCAGTAGGGTGCGTCTTTCGTTTAACTAATGCACCCCGTAGGTGAAAGTACGAATTGTTCTAAACTCCTCCGATAGATGGCCCCAGCAGAGGATCCAGTCTCTTAATTTTGACATTGATCTGAAATAGGGAGGTTTTTCTCCTGACCATTACACCCATGATAACTGCTCAACGACCGATTACAAGACATTCAATTCGGCCAATTTAACTAGCATTAGGGATTGAAGCCTTTTTGGACAGAAGACCGGTGTCATAAACACTAGGCTGCCACGAGTGCTTTAAATTTTATGAATAGAAAATAATTTTATTATTTATAAAAATAAATGAAAACACGTTTTTTTTAAATGGCTTAAATGCGAGATAGATAACATTATATCAAAATTGAGTAGAAATTGATTTAAATTATTAGTAATATTTTCATAAATATGAATGGCATGAAACTGTGAAAATAATGAATTTGCATTTTTCAAATCAAAGAATTGATTATTTTTTATTTATTCAAGTCATAATTATACGAATAATATCTGAAATTGTAAAGCATCGAAATATTGTGCTTTAAAGGTTTGATTGCTTTTATAATTGTAGTACTTGATTTTTCCTCATTCAGATCATTCCTCATTCAGATGGATAAATTTATCAATAAAATTTAAAAATTTATCCATTAAGATAATTAATCGATAAAAATTCAACATTGTGTAACTGATTATAAAGTAAATATATTTATTAGTTTTCACTTTTTTAAAATGCATTGTCTTTATATTATACACAATTACAGAAACTATTTTCTGTTTATTTTAATTTTATTTTTTATGACGTAATTAGAAATGCATTTAAATTGCAATTGTATAAATATCCCTGATATGACTACCTTCTAATAATTTATATAAAAGTAAACTAGACACATAATTAAGCAAATTCCTATAATACGCTTCATACACTTCAGAAACAAAGGCAATATATTTTTTCTTACTTGAAATTTTCCAAAGTTGATCATTTGCATGCTTATTATTTAGTTTTAATTTGTTGTTTTACAGAAATTTTTATGATATTTTATTAAATTATTTAATTATATTTTCCATAAAAACATTTGCTATATAAGATCAATAATAATGATAGATTTGTGATCAATTTTATATAACTTAAGTAAATGATTAATGGAAATGTGAATTTCAATAAAAATATAATCCCATTGGATAAATAAAATATGATGAAGAACATGTCTGAAGTAGTCGATAAATGCACTGAGAAAAAGGTTCCAGTTTAATCAATCAAAAAGTGATGAAGTGAAGATCCTCAACAACTTCCAATAACTTATCCAATCAGTTTTCAAGGCAACTGTGATTGACAGTTGACAAGGAGAAGTCCTGTGATTAATGAGTTTTGTGTAACCTCTTATGAGTAAGAACATCATCATAAGGAAATCTCAAATATCATTCATCATTTATTTATTTTATCAGGCTTTTCTATCAGGATTTTGGAATACAAGAACATCTCACATTTTTTATTAAACGAATAGAAACACTTTTGAAAAATGTCTTCCTAAAATGTTAACGAAAACTTTTAAAAAATTACAAAAATATTGCTTTTAATATTTTAGTAAATTATCTCCATATATATGTTATTTTATATATTAATTTTATCAAATGTTTCTAACAGTCAAAAATAATTAAATTATCATTATATTAAAATATAAATTTGAAACTCACTCTCTTTTTTTCTCTCTCTCTCACGCACGCACACACACACACACACACGCACACACACACACACACACACACACACACACACACACACACACACACACACACACACACACACACACACACACACACACACACACACACACACACACACACACACACACACACACACACACACACACACACACACACACACACACACACACACACACATGTATATATATAATGAAATTAAATGTAATATTTGCTTTTCTGAAATTATGTTTTCTTTTAATATTTATTTCATTTATAAAAAGAAATGTGTCTCCATTTTGTACCCGTTTCAAAATTTTATTCAGTTTTTCATTGGAAATAAAATAAAATTTTTTTTTTTTTGAAAATAATATTTTTATCTTTGGAATTCTGAATAAATTGTATTTATGAATTATCAGCAAATCAAAACTGTGAATATAAAATATTCGTCATGTTTTTTTATGAAATAAAATTTTTATATTTATCTTACATTAGCATTTTATTTAACTTATGCTTGATGAGAACAAACAAAAGATTTTTATTTTCATAGCTTATATATATTATATTTATTACAAAAGTAATTACTTTTGGATAGCAAAGATTATTAAATTTAACACTCTGATCTAAGTTTAATCTAGTCTAAGTAAAATATGTGCTAAAGATTTAAAATATTTATTTTGCAATGAAATTTATGTCATACTTAAAAACAACTGGAATATATTTTTATAATTAAAATGTGTAAATAAATTTATAAAATACATTTTTTGTATTAACGATTTCAATAATTTTTAATGAAATTCATTTGTTTTTGTGTCGCAGTTGTTTGGAACAAAATGAATAGTAGACGTATGTGCTAACAAATTAATTAATAATACTAATTTTATAATTTCAAGAATTTATTTTATTAACAATATCGAAATTTATAAATAATAACGAATTAAATATACAAATTTAATCTCTTTATGGTAATGAATATTGCAACATTTAAATCTTACTCACTGATATACTTGAGAATGAATGTTTCTTCAATGAATAAAATACATTTTTATGAATAAAAATTTTCAAACTTACATTTTTGGAAAAAGAAATCTTTTTACTTTAAGCAAATGCAAATACTGCCTCCATTGATGAAAGAATTTTTCTTATCTTTTATTATAATACCTTATGCATTTTTTACGCAATCTTTTTAAGAAGGATTTCTGAAACGGCAATTTTTACTTTTAGGAATATTTTTTCCATTTAAGAACTCAATTGTTATATTCAAAGGTAAAAAAGAAGGATCTATAGTGAAAAAAGAAGCTTTAGATGCAGTGAAATACCACAGATTTAGTGTTTGGATTTCTCAAGAAAATATTTATATTATATGCATGATTTTATATACTCTAATTTGTGTGTGTGTGTGTGCTTATATACTCTTATACTTGATATATTAATACTTATATACTCTTATTTGATACACATATTTCTTTTTATTTATATATATATATACATATTTCTTTTTATTTATATATACTGGTTTTTACATCTTTTTTTTAATAGTATGGTTAAAATGAATATAAATGTCCATTAAAGGTAATGTTAAATGCATGGGTTTTTTTAGTTCTGTATAATATTACTTTAAATGTTCAACTATTTCATTATAATCAATGTATATAATTACTAAATAATTTTTTAAAAATAAAATGCCACGCAAGTTTCATTGATAAATGAGATCCTAATATAGGAACTTTGAATTTATGCGATGTTAGATTATTGTATTAAGGTGGAGTAAAAATTAGTTATTCTGAAAAACAGTTATTATAATATAAAATAGAATTTTCCAAATGCATTCATATTAAATATAAAATTTTGTATGAAGGTAAATAGATATGTTAACTTGTAAATACTATTATCTTCTCCCAAAACTCATTATTTTGTGTGTGCTCAAAAAAAGTTTTTAATGATTTTATGATTGTAGTCTGTCCCCTATGAAACACTAAAACATAAAGTTTTCTTAAGGATAGATTATAATTTTTTTCAAATTGTGCAACTGAATTCATGATTAATCAAAATATAAGGATACATATAAGACATTTTAATGACGAGCATATAATGCAGATAAAAAATGCTTGCAAATGTGTACACAGATATCTTAATACCATACTGTATTCATGCACAATTTCTGTCTTCTTAGTCGATAAATTTTAATTAAAAACTTAAAAAAATTTTCGTAAAATTTTCTTGTAAACTTTTATTTGAATATAAGTTATTTTGGTAGACAAATGAATATCCACTTTACTAAATACAATAATGAATAATTAGCCTTTCCATCAGGAAACAATTAAATTTATATAAATCAAATTGAAATGACTTAAAGCTATTTTGACTATTTTTTGAATGACAAAATGTCTTGCTTAATAAAAAAACAATAATTTTCAAATGTAAAATTTATACATAAATTAGAGAGAGAGAGAGCAAGAGAGAGAGAGAGCAAGAGAGAGAGAGAGAGAGCAAGAGAGAGAGAGAGAGCAAGAGAGAGAGAGAGCAAGAGAGAGAGAGCAAGAGAGAGAGAGAGCAAGAGAGAGAGAGAGAGCAAGAGAGAGAGAGAGCAAGAGAGAGAGAGAGAGAGAGCATAATTTAATTTTAATCATAATGATATTATTATTAAAGAGAGAAAAATCCTAAAATTAATTAGTTTCAAAGATTTATATTGTAAAATATTTTTGCAAAAATATAGGTAATATTCCAAAAATGTGTATCTATTACTGCTAAAATTAATTAAAATAACATAAATAATTATCTCAAAATATTTAATTTTATATTTGTTAAAAGGTCTTGCTTATCTTCTTAAAAGTGTGTTCTGTAAAAATATTTAACTAAAATATTTTTATACATAAAATATTTAATGTTTATTCATATTTAACAATTTATTATAAAATCTTTTTTAAATAAAATACTATTCATTAACACTAATATTTACTTTTATGTAAATATAACTGTCATTGATATATTTCTACTAAATTTATATTGATTTATTTTTTCATGAAATATACTCTTGCCGCGAGATACCTACTATCTTTTTTTTTTAATTTCAACGCAACTATGATTATTTGAATTAAGTACAATGTAACTTGAATAAAATATATACTTATCTAGATGTTATTTAAAAGATACACATATTTTGTTATTTAATACTTATAAAACTATTATTAAAAAAATTCCGATATAATAATAAACAGTTTATTATTAATCTTTGGCTTTAAAAAAATTGAATTTCTCTTTGATAGGAATATATTTTATTAAAAGTTTAAAATTAAAATAATTATTTAACTAAGAAAATTATACATATATCAAACATACAATCATTCATGCATATATATATATATAAATCATTACTGATATATTATTTTCTTAAACGCATAAATTTTTGTCATAACTTGTGAACTTTGTTTTAGATATGAACATTTTAAATATATTAAAAAGTTAAGGAAATATACATGTGAGCAAAATTAATATTAAATTGAATGCAATTATCAATATATATGAAATAAAATAAGGCTAATTAATTTAATAATCTCAAAAAATTATTTAATTGTCTTCAGTTTCTATTTTAATAATTTAAATTATTGTAAATGCGTGCATTCAATTATTGTTAATAATCGATGGAACCACTAAATATAAGCAATGATAAATAGGTATACTTCTTGTCAAAGATTACTTCAGTATAAAGATTTATGAATGTATCTTTTTTATAGCTTGATTTTTAGCATATTTAAATACATTGGCTGCCATTAATCTTATTATAATGTACAGAACCAATTTCAGAAGCTCTTTGCCGATACTTAAATATGTATATTTAGCGATGATTATCTAAGTGTGAAGGTAAAGGATATTTGCAAAAACGTTGGGAGGCATAAAGTCACATTTTGTTATAACGAATATTTACCGATTGTTTTAATATTTGACGAAGAAAAACCCTTATAATTTTCCGTACATTTTTCAAGCTTTTCATGAGTAAATAATCTTCATTAATTATACAATATTTGAAAATCATACATTTATTTCCCAACATGTTTCATAAACTGGATTAATATACATTTCACTCATTTACTGAAATAGCATAGTAATTTATTGTTTTCTTTTATTTTGTTGCATTATTCTCTTTAAAATTAAGTACCCTGCAAATAAATAATACTGTTAAGCGGCAAAGAAATTAAATATAATTTTAAATATCAACATGACAAAGATATTAATCTATTTTATTTACTTCAATTCTTTGGGAAAAAGAAATAGATAATTATTTTCCATAACTGCATTAAAAAAACAGTTGCTACTTCTATTTTCTATAAATAAAATTAAAAATACTCAGATATAAAATGTGTAAATAATTATGGACAGATATATGAACTTTAAAATTATAAAATTATAACCTCAGTATAATAAATATTTATTAATATTTTCATTAAAATTTAGGCAAACATGATATTATATATTTCCTTTAAAATATTATTTTGTATTTGGAGTAAGTTAAATAAGAGAAAGAAAAAAATATTATGTTAATTGTTCATTCGTACTCATCGATACCTTTACTTAGTAAAACCAAATATTAATTATTAGGTATTTAATGTCTTTTTTTAATTCAACGCATTAAATTAAATAAAATACAAATATAAGTTTCTTCTAAAGAAACATTTTATATATTCTTTACTGAGAAATTGCTTTAGTTTTATATTAAATATGAGAACAGTGAAAATTAATAAAAAATGCTGTTATGTTTTATGTATGTACAAATTTTATATATTATATTTCACTTTCAGTTTGATCTATTTTTAAATTTATAGAGTAACTGGGTTGTAAATTCTAATTTCATCTCTTCTAATCAGATGTAGTATGCCAACAGCTTTAGTTTGCATTTAGCACATTCTAAATTAACATTAGCACGACTTCTAAAACAAGGATTGTAAGTCAAGGAACACGTGAAGCCTATAAGCTGTCAATGATAATTCACTGCTTTCCTTTTGATGTTTATTATCTTAAAGTGACTTTAATTGGAATTAAAATAAGGGCAGGTATTTGTCAAAAGAATCAGTTAGAACGAAGCAATTAATCTTAAAAATTATTTTACTAACGCAAATAATACTAAATATACAGATCTCAGCAAAGTTAAGGAGATTTTTATAATCAATGCTAGCAAATTTTAGAAGTCAATAATAACTAGATTTTAAATTTCGATCCCATTTCGGGAATCGGGAAACAAAAACAAACAAACAAACAAACACACACACACACACACACACGCACACACACACACACACACACACACACACACACACACACACACACACACACACACACACACACACACACACACACACACACACACACACACACACACACACACACACACACACACACACACACACACACACACACACACACACACACACACACATTTCTTTCCTTTTTAAGAAAATGTGAACTGATGACTATATTGTGAAATTATAAATGAGAAAATACAGTATTAAAAACTACATTTCACTGAAAATGCTTTGAAGCCGAATTTTTCACCATTAATTAGGAAAAAAATATTCTTATTATATTAATCTTAAGTTTCCTTTTTAACTTGAATTAAAAACTTCCATTAGTGTAAACATGATAGACTAAGTGAATATGAGATCTTATTTAAGGAATTTTTAATAATTTTGTTCATTAGATTTCCAAATTGACTATTGTTGATCTTAAAATGTAATATAAGGGAAAATCAATAAATCAGAACTTTGATGAAAAATGCGATTCACTTTGTTTTCAGTCCCCAAATATTTAAAATAAATAAATAAATAAATAACATAATTTGTCAGCTTAGGAGGTGACTTCAACATTCAATAACTCACTATTATTGATAGATCCTATTGTTACGTTTGCAAACAATGCTATATTTTTTATTGATGACTGGAAACAATTTTATAATACTGTAAGTAGAAATAAAAATTTTCGTAGCATAAAATAGATATTTTATGCATAATATGAGACAGCATACAAAAATAAATGCGTTTTTCAAATTAAAATTTAATTTACTAATTTTGAAAATTATAATTATCTCACGAAGTTAGTGTTTTAAATATAGAAATGATTTAAGCAGAAATTGCTTATGAAAATAAAAATATAGTTATTTTCCATTTTTCTTAATTTAAAAATGAAAATCTTTACTTGTTATGCAATTGCAATAGGTTTGCAAAATTTCCGGATTTATTTAAATAGTGATTTTTAATCTTTATCAAAATGTTCGATAAAGAATAAAAATTACTTTCTTATTTAAACTAATGATCTTTATTAAATCTGTAGACATATTTGGATTACATATAATTTAATATAAAACATATTTGGATTACATAAAATTAATTATAAGGTCATTTAAATACAATTAACAACATTATAAGAAAATTTATTCATTTAATTTTTAATGAATTTCTAACTCATCCGGTTAGCATATCTGTATAACGATGTGAATTTTTATTTGATTATTTCTATAGACATATTCTCACAAAAGTAATTCCTACTTCACGCTGCTTTAACCTCGCCTCGCCGATAAATAGCTATACTTAAGAAAATGTCGCAAATAAATGTTTGAAGAACAATTGGATACTCTTATTTAATCTTGTGTCACTAATCAGCAGAAACCGTATTTGTAGAAAGGACATAAAGCACTTCCCAACCGTAAACAATAGAGAACATATCAAGTATTATGGTATGCGGGAATGTTCTCTATTGTGTGTCTTATATCGACTACTATTTAATTCAGTTCTTTTAAAAAATACTCATTAAAATATAATAACGCAAATAAAAAAGAGAAATAGGAAATAGTAAGAATAATTACTGCTATTAAACAAGACAAACAAGTTACGAAAACATACTATATTGAAAACAGAACTCAGACTGAATGATACTTTGATGAATTAAAGCAATCGATACTTATACCGCTTAGAAAAATGTAAATGTTTTGAGTGTTTTTCTCAAAGATGAGATTCAACTATTGCCAGAATTTACAATCTCTACATCAGAGTTTACTAGGTCTCGACCACAATTTTAAAACTTGTTCAGCAACGGTCGTAACACCTGTTACGGTAAAAAGCATATCAAATCAATCTGATAATTTTGTCTTATTCAATTTTAGACTTAACATCATAATGTTTGTTAAAGAGGAACTATTTTTGAATTGTAGTTAAATACTGGTCAGTTGCTTATTTAACATAAATGGATACTTTGTCTAATTTATTGATTCTGTGGAAATAATTTAAAAGTTCAGTAATTATCATTCCGACTAATCAAATAATCATCATAAGAGACGATTGAAAACAAAGTAATTATCCTAAGAGCCTGTAAATTTTCAAACTAACAAAACATTTGAGGAAAAGAAAAGGAAATAAATTAAATTATTTATCCATGTATTCTCGCTAAGTATGTTTTCTGTTACTTTCAAGAGCATATGTTGATCAAGCAAGATAAACAGTATCATGTTATTGATATCTAGATTTTACATAGTACTGTAGTTTTTAGAGCCATAGATTTATGTAGCTCGGCTAAATGACAGCTCATTGTTCTGATTGTTAGTTGAATTAACTTAATAAATGATTGTTATCGTATCATTTGAAATTGTTTTATGGATTTATTAAAGAATTTGTAATCTATATTATGGTAGTAGTCATATTTATAAGCTTATGTTAGTTCAAAAAACTGTAAGCTTAATCAATAGTAAAAAGAATAAAATGACAAAATTGCTTTTAGAAAAATTTTACTAAATATTTTAAAACAATAAAACTAGTTCAAAGTTATTCTTTTTTTCATTATTAAAATATTTTACTGAGAATATTTAAAAAATACATAATTTGTTTCCAACATTTTAACAAAATAAAATAGAACTATTGGGCTCAGAATGTTTGTAAGCATAAAATACTATCACGGAATATATTTGAAAGGGATGAAATGGAATATTTATCTTTATAAAATTTGGAAAATAGAAAAAGTAGAGAAAACTGGAATCAAAATTATGCTTTTTTGTTGTGTCCTTGCGCCAATTCTATGATTTGAAGATATTGTGAGCTATAGTTCAGAATCTTTTACAATATGAAAATAGCAAGAGCTACATCTTTCTAATTCAAGATTAATGAAGCGCATAACCCATTTACATAAAATCAATGAGCTACCGATATAAACTTCTTAAAGTATCCTAGAAACGTTTCTTGCCTTTTCATGGAATTCATGGAAAATATATATATATATATGTAATATATATGTATGTATATATATATATATATATTATTTATTTATATATATATATATATTATTTATAAATAAATATATATATATATATATATATATATATATATATTATTTATATATGTGTGTGTGTGTGAGAAAATTTAAACTTTACCAAAAATACAAGGTTAGGGAAGATCTTTTTTGTAAAAAACAACTTGGAATAAAAAACAACAATAATATTTATTTTCATTTTCGAATGAAAATAAATGTTATTAAGCTTAAATAGGAATAAGAAACTTTAACGTAAACTAACCATTTGTGTAACTTGACACTTAACATTTTCCATCTATTTTAAAAATTTTAAAATAGATGGACATATTTAGTATCGAGTTAAATTATTAGTAAAGCTAATTTTATCTAAAATACATTTTTAGCAAGATTCTTTTCAGTAAAACGCATCTTTTGATTTTAGTGACAGAAAAAACTGAACCCAAATAAATTTTCAATTAGTTTTGTTTGAGTTGAATTCTTTTAATGGTATAAAGTTACGTAATGTTTCGTAAGAAATTATTCACAATATTTTTAAAATTCACAAATTCTCTTAAAATGTCATTTATTTACGTCCTTCACAAATTGAAATTATACTATTAACAGTTTTTTGCATTTGCAAACTACAAAAGTAAGCAATTATTATTTTTTATGGAATTATAATTTGCATCGTAAAATTCTGTATGGGGAAGACAAAACAGTATACATTTTTGAAATAAATTCTAGCACTAATAATCTTGTAAATGTTTTCCAGGGAAATATTTTCTAATACTTAAAGTGACTCTCATTAAAAATTAAAATTTTAAACATCTTGATTTTAAAATTATAGCTGTATACTTTCTTTATGTCAAAATATATTAAATTTTCAATAGATAAATAGGCTTAAATAAATTCTATGTATGTAAAATATTTTGTTACTAAAATTAAATTTAAAAATATTGATATCACTTATAATTAATTAAATATTATTCATAAAATAATTTTTTGTATAGGTTAATACAAAATTTCCTATAATTAAGTGCAATTTAGGAGTTCTTTCTACAAAGAAATTCATTATTTATATTTTAATGCTAAATTTAATACATATTAATGAAAAAGAAAATTTAATTTTCGGTATTTTTAATAGATCAGTAAGTTAATAAGTAGTATAAATATCGAACCACATTAAGACTTTACACAAAATTAACTTTTCTGCGTAAATCCATCACTTGTTAGGGTTTCTGAAAGAATTTAGGAAGACAATGAGACAGGTTTATATATTCCTAAATAGCACAGTCAAAAATCTGTCAAGTGTCTGTTTCAGCACTTACGGATCCAGGGAGCATGACATTGATTTCCAATTGTTCAACGATCACCAGATGGAAGATATTATGAGCACTTTCAAAGCATATGTTTATTTCAATGATAGATGGCTAGATATAATCTGCTATTTAAATGTCTTTCAATCTGAATGTTATATTAGTTAAAATATTAAAATTTTATTGAACTTATTTATTTTTCGACGTTATGCACTGAGTTGTGATAAAAATTTGATAGCAACTATTTGTTTTACTTATAGTATAATTGATTCGTATTACCTGATTGTATGTGAGAGCATTTTCTAGTTAAATTCACGATAATTTCCTAAAGAAAAATATTTGATTTTCTCCATTATTATTAAAATTGCATCCATACATACGAATATAAAATGCATCAAAATATTTTTCAATTACCAAAGATAAGTCTTACGAAACTACAGTGCCAAAATTAAATTTCTAATTAAATAAATAAAACTAAATGCAATATTAAACAGCAAAATAAATACAATCTAAATTATTATTTCTTAAATTTATTATATAAAGCGTCAATCTATAACGAAACATTTCAGTGTTCTATCAATACAATATATATAATCAAATCATACTTCTTTTAGAGTTTCTCTTAGAAAGAACACGTCATCAAAGAAGTCTAATTGAGGATTTACATACCGGACCATTCAATATTTGATCTGTAATAAGTATTAAAAGGAAATTCATATTTCTCTGTTATAACGCAAATAAAATACATAGATTTTAAATTGAGATCATTTATTCACAATTTCTTCAATTGAAAAAGTATTGTTTTTAATATTAAATGCAGTCTCAACGCTGGGACTTTATAAACGCTTTATAAATCAAATTAGACTAAACATTTAATTTTATTTCAAAATTTTGTAATGTTTAATTCAACATTTAGATATTAATAAATTATGAAATAAATGAAAACCTTTATATTTTTTATGACTATTTGACGAAGAAAAGTGGTTTTTTAATTAAAAGATTTTAAACTCTCGACATTTCTATACACAAAATAGAGAAAACACTTCATATAACAAACTTATTCCTAAAGAAAATTAGAAAAAAGTTTGCTGATCAAAATACATTTTTACCTGAAAAAATACCTTCATAAAAAATAGTATTATTTTTTTTTAAAAAAATGCGTAAACAAAAAATTGCTTCAAGTAGCTTTTATACATATATTAGTTCCTGTTTTAATACAACAAAAAATAAAATACTTGAGGGCTTATAGTTAAAGTAAGATTTCTTTTTGGCTTTGATTCTTCACGCGCACATGAAAATAAAAGTATTACACAAAAAACTTAATTCAAATGTCTTCAAAAAGTCTTTTTATCTTTCGTTCTTTTCGCTTGCATTGAGCTAAAATTGCAAACTAATGAACTCGAAAAATCATTTGCAGCTGTAATTCACTTTTTTCCTTCATTTATTTTTACTTGCCATTTTTCTCTTAACAATCTCTCAGGTGTTTATTGAAAGCATTATTAATTTTGTTTTTCACATTTATATTTAGGATTCGGAAGAATAAACCTAAATCAACCGAAAAATTTAACAAAGCAAATTGAGACCAGTATCTACCATTTTTATAAATAATCTTATTTTTAATAATGAAAAGACAAAACAAAATTACTTGCTATATTTTAAGTTACGTTGCCTTCTCTAATAAGAAGAGAAAATAACAAAAAATGACAATAAATAAAATACTGCATTTTCAATTTCTCTTCAAATATATTTTTCATTAATAGCAAAAATTTTATAAGATTTAATTTTAAATAAAATAAATAAACTTGTAAGCTTTTTTTGATAATCTATATCTCAATATATTACTTATATCTAAATAATATATAACGAACTTCAAAAAATATATTGCAGAGACTAGAAACTCCCTTTTAATGATACACAACTAAAATTGTAATTTTGACAATTTTTAAAGGTATTGTGATAGCTTTAGTTATTTTCAAATTAACTGATAAATGAAATTTATTGTAGAAACTTTCAATGTTTCCCATTTGATTCTTTTAACTAATTAAAATTCATATATAATTAAATTTACAGAATTAGAAAAACATCAAGGAATCAGAAATTATTATTTAATTTCTTTCTTTATATTTTTGCATGATTTTAATTTATTATATTTATGCAATAATGATTTCACACGTCTGATTTTATCCTTTAATTTAAAATGTATTTATTAATTGTGGTTTAAAAGTAATTGAATTTAATTAAATGATCTCTTCATTTTGCTGCTGCACTTTTGTTTAATATTTACATATACAGATCCCCTGAGCTCTATATATTTATTCAAAATTTAGCTTATATATTTCTTATAAAATATGATTATAAAGCTCCCATTTGTACCTCTTTAACTTTATTAATGCATCTCTATTGTTTATATAAATTTAAAAAGAAAAATTGAAATTATAGTTTGTAACTTCTCCAATTGATTATAAGTCGGAATTGGAGGAAAACAGAGCTCTAATTTATTGTTATCCAGCCAATGGTATATATTCATAATTTAAAATTTTGTGAATCTGATCATGTACATTTATTTTATAAATACACAAACATATTATTTAATAAATGCATTAAAGAAGATATTTACTGAATACACATTCTGTTATGAAAATAATATGCTACGTTATTTCGTTGTAATAAATGTTTTTTGTGTAAAAAATAAAATGATTTTTAAATTTTTTTCCATCACTTTTACGTGAATGCTTGTTCCTACTTATACGGTACAGCGTAAGAAATCCATGTAATGATGACTAATAAAAATGTGTCATTTAGAGGTTAATCACATGTAAATATAACTTCTTAAGTCATAAAATAAAACATGCATTCTCGTTATATATTCCAAATATCTTTGCTAAATATGTTAAAATTTTATTTCCTTTAAATTTTTCATAATGTTGTTATGATCATAGAAAAAACTTATAATTTACTTTGAAACTAAAAATTGCATAAATAAGGATATTTTTTATAGAAAATCTTTATAAGAAATTTACATTTCTTTATAAGAATTATTTTAAATTATAATGGTAAAATATTAAACCTCGGTTTAACTCAATTGCAAAAGGATGCATGCAGAGCAACCAGCAAATCAAAACTTATCGCTGGATGCTAATAAAATACATTTTTAAATTTGTGTTTATTCAAACACTAAATTTGCATTCCAGCAATATACATTTGCATATTTCAAAAACTTTGTTATAGAGAATCTATCATCGAATACTGAAAAGGATGTATATTACAAAAAGTGCAATAATTACAATTAATCAAAGTTAAAGATTTCATTTTCTTTGCAAAAGAGGAAAAAATATTGAAATAAAAATTTCTTTTCGTATATAATTATTGAACGAGTAAATAAAGAATTATTAATTTTTACAAGAAATATTGTAATTCAAATATTCGAAGTCTAAAAATTTGAACTTAACCTGAAAAAAATTAATTTAAAGAAGTAAGTGAGTTTCATGTAAATGAAATTTATTTTTTATTACCAAGAAAAATTAAAATGTGAAAATTAATTAATCGAATCTAAGAAATTCTGTTCAAATTTAAAGGAATAGAATGCATAGGAATATGTTAAGATATACATTTTCTTATGCTTTTATGCATTTGTCAAGTATTAAAGTAAAATTTATTTTTAGTATTTATAAACATTTTTTGAATGGATAAACTTAATTAAATTTCATATCTAAATTAATCCCGTTATCAAAAACTTTCATTTTAAAACATACTAACTAAAAAATCTGTAATTATATTTCAAATTTCTGAGAAATTTAATACTTTAAAACCTAATTATTCCTCATTATTTAGTTAATATCTTGACAGTGAAAAAAGTTATAAAATAATATATTTTCAAACTTAATGCTATTATATCTGTTCTTAAATTGCTATCAAAATAAAATGTTTATTTAAAATTTGCTAAAAATATTAGAAATATGTTTACTGAGTTTTACTACTCTGAATATATAATCTAGTATATACGTTTATACATAGACATACATTGCATTTCAATGATTTTTTATTATTTATACTATTTAAATCAATTAGTGATTGTTAGTCTTCTGTGTATTTGATCAAAATAATACCTTAAAAATAATTATTCATCAATAATTCGATGACGGATATAAGCATAATATATATATAAAAAAAAAAAAAAAAAAAAAAAAAAAAAGCCTAGAAATGTTTTAAGTTTACATTTGGATTTTTTATTAGAAACCACATTTTGTTTCATAAATGGATTATTATAAGAAATGAGAATATTGTCTCAGGAGAAATATATGTATACACAACTATAGAAAAAATTTTAAATTCGCTTTTAGATAAATTTTTTAATTTTACTGTAACAAAAGTGTATTGAGTGTTACAAATTCTTGATTAAAAATGTTAAAGTACTATAATTGGAAAATTTAAAAATAATTTGGTACTTATAAATAAGTTATTACTGAAATACTTATTTCATTATAATTTCTGATGTAACACCTGTTGATATTTTGCGAAATTTTAAGGTTTTTAACATATGAACCTTATGAAGTACACATCTTCTCACGCATATGTTTTTCCTCATGCTATTATATAGATCTACATTAATTTATTAGAATATTTTCTATATTTTCATAAAATTTTTCTCAACAAAAATCTCAACATCTAAGGCTATTTTAGTAAAAAGAATATTTAGTACTGTAATGTACTTAGGATTCAGATCAAAGATTGTACTATACGAAAATGGTAATAGATATACACTTAAAAATGAAATATTTAAATATTAAATTGATAACATTAAAATGAATAGTAAAAAGTTAATTACAAGTATGATTATACAAGAAAAAATATTTTTTAATTTAGTTACTGCCATATTGTGTACTGAAAAATGCATTTAATTGCTTATACCATAAATTATAACTTCCAATTAAGCATAAAGTTATGTTTTTTTCAAAACATTTTGTTCTTATTTCTATTTTAAATAAACAAAAACCAAAAGATGAATTAACTCAAAATGAAAACATACTCGTAGAAAATCTCATAAAGACATAAAATTATCTTAATATGTATACATCCATAAGTTTATTTTAAAATTCGTATTAAAATGTTATGATTTGATCTTCTTTTAATACAATTTTCATGTTTCTATAAAAAGAATAATGCATAAGCGGATTTTCTACCAAATCTTGTTATGTTGTGCAGAAGTTCTAAAACTTTTAAAGAAGCATGTACAAAGAAAAAAAAAGAATTTTCATTTGAATGATAAGATTTTAATTTTTTGAAAATATTCTTTCTGAAGCTTTTTTTGGATAATTGTGGAAATGTCAAAATTAAAGATTTTTATTTGCTTTATAATACATTAAAAATATGTATATAGTTACACGTTTTAAGAAATGTCAAGCAGAAAAGTCAATCATAATGTTAATGCCATAAAATATTTATCGAATTGAAACTTTTCGCTAATTTAGTTAATGAATTTTATTCATGATTCAATGTGCTACACATTGACCAGTGTGTATTTGATAACTATTCAAATTATTAGTTTATCAAATTAGTTGTTTCACTAGAGAAATCCTTTTCTACTAAGAAATACATGAGCTCAGACGAGAGAGTTTTCATAATTTAACATTTATCATCAAATTTTAAAAACGAATTTATTAATAAAATTTATTATATAAATAAATTAAACATAATATTTTCTAACATTTGAAAATTCCCTAATTTTCTACAAGCTTATGATTGTTAGTTATTTTCATTTGAGAATCTATGTAAAAAAATTATGGACCTAAAAGAATATTACAGTTGGCTGCGTGTTATGTTTTATAACTTATTAAAATTTCTTCATGCTTCATTATATGTGATTCACTATACTTATTTTAGAAAATATGAATGATATTATATGACTTTGATTTGAAGAAATTATGATACAAGATCTTAAATTATAAGGGAAATAATTCATTATTTTTGGGAGAGTTACACATTTACAATTTATTGGCACATCATTATGTCATTGAATATATTAGAACCTATTCCAAAAAATCTTTGGAAGCTGATTTGATGAATTGTGTCAAATATGAGTGCTGATATATATATATATATATATATATATATATATATATATATATATATATATATATATATATATATATATATATAAATATTTTGGTTAATAATGATTGTCAGCATTTCATGTAAAAATCTCATCCTTCATATAAGAGAAGATGATATTTAATTTTATTATTCTGGCAATTTAGTTCAAATTACACTGAAACTAGAGAATTTAACAATATTTGAGGAAGAAACTATTGAGGTTATTTTTATTAACAGTTGCCATTTTGAAATTAATTATTCATTATAATCAATTAGACAGATAAAATATATTATAGCTCTAAATTATTCTATATTAATATGAAAGAATATATTTAAAATCAATATATTTTGCAGATTGAGTTAATAAAATAAAAATGCAAAACTGCAAAAATGACTGAGTGAAAAGCCTTGTAAAATTATGTCTTTAAATGAAAATCATTATTTTAATTTATGAGAATATTTCAGGATATTATTAAATACTAATCACTTTTGATATTTGTTAAGATATTCAAAAGAAAATTATTGATTTATATAATTAATTAATTAACAAAAATTATTATTTAATTTCAACGCAATTGTTTCGTTAAGAATACGAAATATTTCACATTAATTTTTGTAATTTATAAAAGAGATTTTGCATTTCTCTACACTTTTGAATGTGCAATATTGATTTATGTAACATTAATTTTTCAAATAATTTATTTGCCATAACTATTCCTTAAAAACTTTATCCCAAACTTGAATATAATTATATTAAATTGAAATTTGGTTTTAACTTATTTCTTAATTCATATTTAAAACACTTGTTTAAAATTAACAAGTGTTTGAAATTCTACTATTTCATAAATTGGAGAGTAAATTTAATTTTGAAAAATAACTAATAACCGGTGTTTGATTTTAAAATAAAAAACATATTTCACAATTTTTATTACAAGCTTATGTTTTTATTTTCTATCCGTTCCCTGAGGCATAAAAATACTACTATAAGTAAAACTAAAAGAGAAATACTTCTAAAAGTAATATTTTAATTTAATCACCTAACAAACCTATATATATATATATATTTGAAAAAACATTTACCTTTAATTATTTAATAGAAGTAACTTAAATAGATTGTTTTAATCTTATATAAGAGAAAAATTTGAATGAATATGAATTAAATATGTTTCCAGTAATCTGTTTACAGCAAAAGCAAAATATAATTTAAAACTTGCAAAAATGCACACAAGTTTTTTTTAAATAAAAAAAGTGATTTGTAATTTGTTTTAAATACATTTAGCTTACAAAGGATTTTTCCCCCTTAAATATATTATAAATTCAAGGTTAATTAGAGAAGAAATTCCAAATAAATTGATATTAAATTGGTATTAAGACATTTTGAATTTTGCATGGAAAACTCTTATATTAATTTATAAATACTTGAAGCCAGTATAAAATATATAATTTTATTTTTACTGTATTTAATATAAAATATGCAATCAATTAAATTATTGATTCAGTATTTCTTTAGACTAATTTCATTTCTTTAAAAATTACTTCATATTGTAATTAGTATACGCTGATATTTAAAGTTTAAACCTCTGTAAAGTTACAATTTATATTAACATTAATTTTGTTAGATATATCACACTATAAAATTACTGTGAATTTTGCGGTCCTTGAAGAATATACAAGAGATAATAATCGTCATCATAACTTGCAGTCGTAATGATCTAAATATGCCAGGTAAAATATAAAACGAAATAAGCATTTTTGGGACAATATTCTTTAAATGGAAAAAATTGACAAAAAAAAATAAATAAAAAATAAAAAAAAAATAAAAAAATAAAAAATAAAAAATAAAAAAATAAAAAACAGTGGCATATTTATATTTTATAAATTCTAAGTGAAATTTGTGCTCTACTATAATTTAATATACTATACGTGTTATAGTAATAAAAAAAATATGGAATCAGAATGCTTCACAATTCCTTTCAACTAGGGATATGAAATTGCAAACTTCTCTTATTCTTCAAAAGTAATTTAATCAGAAATAAAAAATGATTGGTCATGAAAGCTATACTCGTAAGTAACTTTTTTTAATATTTTCTTTATATTATCGTTCACTAAAAATATCAACGAAAAAAAAAATCATGCGACTTCGGTAAGATATAATTAGTTTATGAGAGTTGTAGAAATGAGTTTCTTTTACTGTTGCTGAGAAGACTGATAAGACATAAAGAAGTATTCTCTAGGACTTTGCCTTGAAGAATAAACTTTGGAATGTCTTTCTTATGTCTGATGATGCAACAAATTCAATTATGGTTAGCATCCACATCCTATTTACTGCATTTCTTTCAACTAAGAATAGCCCATTGCATTTGCCCACCGATTTTTTTTTGGTCTGTCTGAACTATAAAAAATTTGCTTTTAGAAGTACAGTAATAGATAATTATGTATGCTACCTTTCTTGGATTTCTTTCTGTTAAATTATTTTTGATTAAGATAAATGCAATTTAATTAGATATGCTTATGTTTAACCATTGTTTGTTTGCTTTGTTTGTCGCTGAACGGTCATTTTCTGCACAGAAGGTCTAGTTAGACCGGAACCTACGATTTAAAGTGGATTCCGAACCGCTACAAATATCCATACCCAAGGTGGAATTCGAACCCACGAACTGTTGAACCGAAGGCAAGAGTGTTAACCATTCGGCTGCCAGCTCGGCTTATGTTTAACCAGTGTGTTACTTATTACAATTACAATATTAGCAAAATGTTTTAGTGTTTGATAGTTAATGAAAACGAAACACATTAATAAATAATTTTAGCTCAGTCATTTTTAAAAGGGATTAGAACATTATGTGTTTTAAATAATACTTTTTTAACTGGCATCTTGAAAAAGAATCAGATTCTGATATGATTTCTAAAATACTAAATTGTTTTTAGTTTGATTACTTAAAAAAGTCTATGATTAAATGTATTCTGTATATATAAACGCTTGAAAGAAAACATGATTACTTTAAAAATTAATTCCTATAACCATTCAATGAATAAGGTTTTTTATGGTTTGTCATATCATACGCATAACTTCATGTTATCATGCATTTAAAACACTTAACTGCAAATGCATTTTTGATTTTCAAAGGATATATTAATTTACAGCTTATTTAAAGTTAATATTGCTTTCATTTCGTAACTGTTAAATATAAATAAATAGTAATAAGAAAACAATTAAAATTTTTAAGCATTGATGATTTATTTTTAAATTGTTTTTTTATAACTTAATACCTAATTATAAATTATTACAACGTTTTGCTGAGGTTGATGCTAAATGATTAACATAGCTGTTCTTTTCTTCATTTCAATATATTCTGTATATATATTTCCTATTATTAACATGCAGGTAATGATTAAAAATTTATTTTAAAAATAACTTCTGTTCATTTTAATCCTTTGGGCGTACAGTCATCATCATAATATATATATATATATATATATATATATATATATATATATATATATATATATATATAATCTGTTACTTTTTTTTAACCGGTTGATTCACGAAATGAACACAGCAAGGATGTTGTTATTTATGATTATATTTTGTAAGAAATAATTTAAAATATAAATTTTTTTTTCAGAAATAAAATAAAGTTATAATTATTTCCAATAAAAATATTCTCAAGGGTTATTTTTTCTCTTTGTTCTGAAAATTACTATTCGTTTCTCAAAAATTAATAACTTAATGTTATTTTTCACAATTTTTATCATTATATATTTTACTGATAATTTCTTAGAATGTATTTCTCATGTGTTTTAAAGAACAATTATATGTACCTTACTATTTAAAAAAATTAAAAAAAATACCTTTCTTGCTAGAATATTAAAGCAAATGTAAAATTAAAATATTTAGCAGTTTAACGATTATATTCAGAGGCTGAATTGGGAAAGATATTAATATCAGTATATTAAGATAATTGTCGGTTTGTAAAACACAGCGCACAAATAAGCTCTTAATTGCAGCTGGTGCTGAAATTTAATTACTACAAAATGTGTCTGAGGTGCACTAAGTTTCCTTTCTTATTCGTGCAATTAATTATATCATGGAAATACTCCAACCTGCTCGCTTCAGAAGTTGGGAGTGAATGCATGAAGTTTCACAACGAAATTTAATCGGAGATTCATAATTTAAACTCTTGAGTTTTGTGTGTTAAGAGAAAAGACAATTACACAGAATATACCACGAAAAGTCATTAGGTAAAAAGTAAACTGCTTTGAAATTTCAATTTTAATCCAAGTAAAAATATGGCTTTAGTAAAACTTCAAAAGTATGAACGAAATTTAAAAAGAAAATGACTTGAAATAAGAAAGATATTGAGAAATAAAACTAGGAAAGAAGAAAGTATTGATAAATAACCTAAAATATTACACCAAATATAGTCATAAAATTTGTATTAAAATTATGATAAAAGAATTGATAACATGCATTTCAATCAGATACCTGTCATTAAAATATAATTCTTGGTAATTTAAAATTGCTTTGTTGGAAAATAGGGTATTTTTTGGTAAATCGCGACTGAATAAAATTTATTAAGACGTAATTTTTAAGTATTTTTGCATTAGTTACCGGATGTTAATATTAATACTTTTTGCATGCACCATCTTATACGGCAAAATTATTATATTTTATGAAAACGATATATTACATAACATTTCAAAGTTATGATGTATTTGTGAAATTATTGCAATTAGATAATGCATAAAAAAGAGCTGAAGAAATTGATATTTTCTATATTTTCTGCAAAAATATAAAATTATTTACATGAGCTTTATCATAAAATTTTTACAATAAGTTTTACTTATTGTAAAATTTAGTTTAAAATAAGTAAAACTTATTGTATAATAACTTATTGTAAATAAATTTTACTTATTGTATAAGTTTTACTTATTATTACTTGCAGAAAAACAATACCACTTCTTGAATAAGTTCTACAAATATTATTCCTATGAGACATTAAATTGTTTATTTTTTAAATCAATGTATATAGTTATTATTGGGTTATATAATATCAGCAAATTGACAATAAATTGATAAACGTATTAGCTAATAAATAAAAGTTATAAAGTGTTCGTTAAAATCATCAAGCTAATTTAAATATTCTTTAAAATATAAAGCAATTAAATTATTCTTTAAAATAAAAGCAATTTTTTCCATTTTTATAAAAATAATTAAAAAAACAATATATTAAATTACTTACAACTATATATTGTAATAAACATTTTATTCATAGTATATTATAAGATTTAAAGCGTTTGTATTTATCTTTAAAATGCGATAAATGCATTTAGTTCTTATTACTGCCATGTTTCGATTATTTTAACTTAGAAATAAAGCTTTTCAATTGAGTGTCTCAGGTGGTATGAGTTATGAAAGTGGCATTAAGTATAAATCCTTTGTTTCATTTAAGGCAATTTCTAATAAATGATATTTTCCTTCAATTAATTTAAATCTAATCTTTAGAAGTGTTTCATAAACTCAAGACAGTGCTGCAGGAAATAATAGAGAAAAATTAAAAGAACTTTTATGTAGTTTTGTGTTTCTTAAAATATCATTTTTATTAAGCAATGTATATATGTGTTTAATTTTTTAATTTTATCATGTAATATATATATATATATATATATATATATATATATATATATATATATATATATATATATATATATTATAACTAATACATTTAATAAATATATTCGTTGTTTTAGTATATTAATTATTTTTTTTCACATTTTACAGATTGTGTAAATTGATAAGTTTGAGTTTTTATAATACTGTAGCCTATGCGTTAAAAATGCTGAAACCTAAAAAAGCATAAGTCTTTTGTAAATAAAAAACATTCACTTACTGACTAAGCTTTGATTTACATACCTTTGTATTATATTTCCATTATATCCTCCAAAAATTTAAAATAAAAGAATTCAAGAAATTATTACAAAAAGGGTTTTGGAATTACGAATGTTTAGAAATATTTAAATACAAAATTTTATTATATGCTTAAATCATTTGTAAAAAAATGATTACATTGTTTATTTATAATTTTTTAGGTTAAAACATTAACCAAATTAGCTGTTTTCTTTCGCTTAAACTTTCCTCTCTAAGGCTCTCACGTAAACTCACAAATTGTCAAGAGACTCAAAATTAAAAAGCAAGTTCAAAAAGTAGAAAGCCAATTTGAGTGCTATATATGAACCTTTGAATAAGAAAAAGGAGACCGGCATTATAACGTCACCTTTTTAACCACGTAAAATAATCTTATCTTAGTATCTCAGTGCAAATATAATTTTCTGAAAGGAAAAGAAAGTTTTTAATTGTTTTTGTGAAAAGGATTAAAGAAGTTAAGCTATTTAGAATGTATTCATAAACGAAGAATTAATTACTTATTTATATAAAGTAAATACCAAACATTATTTTCTTGAATCTTTTAATATTGAGGATTCTCCATTTGCATTCTGCTTTCTTGTAAGTATTTCACTTCAAATATAAATTACAGTTGATTATTTTTTTAAAATACATAATGTTTTTAATGATTAAAAGTATTTATTTAAAGTAATAAACTTTTTACTTTTAAGTGATTTTGTAAAATAAAAAAAATTGCAAACAATTTATTTGTACGTAATTGCAAATGAAATTTAAATGATAAATTTGTTTCTGAAATAATATGGATATTTGTTTTATTGTTTGTGTGTGTGTGAAAATTTGAAAATGACACCTAGTTCTTTGCTCAATTTGTATATTTTGTTATATTACACAAATAATTTTTTCAATTAAAATTCTTAAATCATTATTGTAGTATTATTACAATTTTAAAATTATCACAATATTTCTTAATTTTTTAAAATTATTTTGTATTGAATCATAATTTGAAAATTATTTGATGCGACGTTTTTCTTGATTTTTTGAACATAAATAGATACTTTTTACTTTCCAAGACTGCACAATAAAAAAGAAAATATCAATTATGCCTACTTTTCTGATTTTATAGTCAGAAAACAAAAACAATGGAAGACATTTGACGTCTAAGTTATATCGTTATCTAACATTAAAGTCAAAAATAAAATATGTGAAATAAGTTATATCCAAATATTAAATTTGTTCAGTATCAATACAATCAATGAATTAATACAAAATACAAAATTTATTAATACATCAGGCTAAATTATAAATAATATTACCTTTCCATTTACGATTTCTCTGATTGCATTGTAAACCCAAGAATTTGCTATAAACATAAATCATTCCATGAAAATATAGAATGGAAAAGCTCTTAATTTAAAGTAAAATTTTCTAATGAAAATAGTTAAGACTGTTTATTAATTAAAAAAATTTAAGTTGGAAATTCTCTAAATACTAAATTATATTTAGAATTTGTATGAAAAAAATATTTTTAATACATAATTACTGTTTTAAATAAATCTAGAAAAAATAACAATTATATTTATAATTAGAAACATTTTATTCTAATGATGCTTAAATTAAATCGTTTACACATGTTTTTTTTCAAATAATATTTTTATAATAGTTTAAAAACTATTATAAAAAATATTTTTATGATTGTTTTTAAGCGGTTGTGAAGAGTAATTCAAGAATAATGATTTTTTTTACCCTATGATGCAGCATAAAATTAGTTGAATACATGTTGATTTGCAAAAATTTTATCAACTACTACTTATGACTGAACATGTTTCGTTTTCTAGACCACTTGTTATCCGATTTGCTAAAGTGAAAAATGGATAGTTTTTAAAATTACTTTTGGTTAAAGAAATAGGGATAAAAATTTATGTTAAATTTTCAGTGATTATTATATTCTTTGGTATTATTTTCTTACTCCAAGTGGATAATATTAGATAAAAAAATATTTAATCAGGTAATCATATCTTTTATGCTGTTGTTAGAACTGCAGAATTGATTCGTTAGGTAATAAAAATCCATTAAATACCAACAAGTAAATACAACATAAATTTTATTATAAAGTGCATAAAATGTTTTCACACTATATCTTAAATATTTTTATAAATATTGATGTAACAAATATATAAACAAAATTTAAAAATAGTTCGTTTTTAATTTTACATTTTAGACTATGTCTTTCAGTCTGTTTTTGTTCAATTGGTTTTTCTTTTTTGTGAAAAATAAGTTACTCCTTAAGATGTTTAACCAACATTGCTAAAATATTCTGGCATGATAATAATTATAATTGCATACTTTGTATTGTAAATTCAAAATAATTAAGGGCATCATGCGGAATTTTATCCTTTTTATGATTCGACAAGAGAAATATTGATTTCATGATTTATTGTGAGCAGAACTCTTTAAAAGTTCTCTTTGCTCTGAAATCCACATTTCATACATAAATTACTCATTTTTTATAATGACAAAAGCTATTCTGGATGAATATATTAAAGGGTTTACAAAAATCAGTAGAATAGTTTTTCTTTTTATAGATAAATCTCTAAAAGAAACAAAGAAGATATTTAATTCACATATAACTAATTTTTATATCGTTCACAAATATTTGTAAGCTATCATTAATTTAAAAGCATTTTGGAAGTTAGGTACTTAACATAAGATAATCCTTATTTATTCATGCAAACTTTAATTTTTGAAGTTAGTAATAAGTTATTCTTAAGTTTTCTGTACTAGTTATGCGCAACTGTGTGTATTAAAGCATTTTTATTTTACAACACTAAAACCTGATATCATATTAAATGACATCAATATCCGAAAAAGTAATTAAGTACATGTAAAACTCAATTTGATCTTTTGAATCTAACTCATTTAAGGTAATAATATGGATTTTTCCTAACTATTCCTCTTCTTGATGGTTCTCGTATAGTATCATTTCTTAGCAATTAAAGTATTAATTCCGTAACAAGTTTCCACATGAAAATGCTTGCATACTTAAGCACTTAATGTGTGATATTATAATATCTTATGAAGTGGTATTACATTACAGTGTGCAAAAATGTATGAAATTGAGGTCATTAGGTCATAATGTAAACATTAATTAAAAATATTATTCCCAAACTCCCTTCAAATTATCAAAATAGATTCAGTTACACAAAATATAATTAGATATATACTTTTAAAATTCAGGTGTTGATTTATAACCCGAATAATGAGTTTTAAAGATTATCAAATTTTATCATTTTTAATGGAAGAGTGCACACATATCAGGAAAAGATTTTGTCAAGCTTTCTTTTTGCACTTTTATTATTAATCTTAAATATTTATTTTATATTTATCTTAAATAATTTGTATATAATTTACTTACGTCGTTATTTTTCCCAAAAATTATTAATGAATAGGTAGAGAGATAATGTAGACAAGTATGTAATTAATAATGATCAAATGTTTGAACATTGTCTTAAAATGAAGTGAAAATAGTTATTGTTATTTTCATTTCTGTAAATACTCATTAATAAAAATGCCAATTTTTAAAAAAATAACAAGTTTTCCTTAAAATACCAACATTTGTTATTTTTCAAACTGTTGATAACTATTCATATGGTCATTAAGGATTTACAGTTCATGTAATTAATGAGAAAATTTACCTTCATTTCAATACTCGTTAATGATTTTCGTAAAAATGTACATTATTTTGTCTAACTACTTACACTTGGTGGGTAATAAAAATACTTTTTAATGACATAAATAATTTTCTGCAATTCCACAGATTCCAAAATAGTGTTATTTGATTAAAAAAAAATGTATTGGTGATATAACTTTTCTTTGGGTGGAAAGAATATTTTTTTGCCAATCCTTTGTGAGAGAATTATCACAAAAGGCTTGCAAAAAGAAAAAAGATAATGTACTATACGTATTTTTCTTAATTTTTCTATTTGTTTAATTGGTCTGGTATTTTTAAACATATGCGTATCTCAGAAAACAATTTTGCCAGGTATTCTTTTTGTACTTTTATTTTTTTAGTAGTCCCTATCTAAAACTATCTTTAGTATTTTTAAACAGATGTGAAAAGAATAGATATTGTTGCTTTATTGTGATCATAATTTCTCTTAGATTTTGTGCATAATACCTTATTAAATGTACAAGCATAACAATCAAGATACTTATAAACTAAATTTTAAATATACTTACTTAATGATATTTTATTCATTTGGGAAAAATGTTTTTTTACGAAATTATCAGCTATTGGGACATAACCTGTAATTTTAGTGCAATTTTTTTAGTACTTTCAGAGGACGGAAAAATAATCAGCATCACATCATGTCCTTATGCAAAACAGCGAGGCATTTTTCAAAACTTTACTCTTTTTATTGAAAACTTTATTATGTTCGATCTTTCTTATTTTTGATAACAAATTATGGCTATTTCTGCATATACCTATATTAATGTTGCTACTTGAAAGATGAACTAGTTTTCATCTTTGCGAAATAAGAAATCATTCTATGAAAAAGGAATCCTAAAGTGAACATTAAAATGCCTCATAGCACACGTGGAACATTAGGCTGTCTTCTACTCTTTACCAAAATATTTTAGAAAGTGTTTGAAAATATTGAAGCTAATTTGAATTTAGAAGCTAATTTTTTAAATAAAAACATGTTTTCCTATCACTTTTATTTTAATAATCATAAGTTATTATGTTACTTAGGCTATTAGGCAGTCATATATCGTTTACTGGAATACTATTATTAAGTAATTAGGTTTAGAAATTAAAATAAATGTTACCAGTACTTTTATTTTAAAAATTATAAATTGTTATATTACTTAAGCCATTAAGCTGTCCTTTACCCTTTACCATAATACTTATAGGAAGAAGGTAATTTTACAAACGAAAACATATTCTTCCATTACTTTTATTTCAGTAACTATAAACTTTTATACTTCGATAAAAGTTAATAATTAAAAGAATAACATGCACCATATTTTTGACAAAAAAATAAAGTTTTGATAAAATTTTATTAATTGAGAAATAAATGCATAAGCTGTACCTAAAATAGTAGCTTCTGTGAATAGATTTATTTTAAAGCGTAACAATGTATTGTATAACATTTTAACATAGATAGAACTCTAGTTAAATCATTTATATGTGCAGCATCTCTTCTTAGTGCAGCATCTCATTTTATTCAGTGTTTGTGCTTTGACCTCTGTTTAAATCCATGACGTACTTGATTTTTAATGCAGGTTCTTTATGTAGTAATTAAAAACTGAAAACGTATTACAAAAAAAAAAAAAAAAAAAAAAAAAAAAAAAAAAAAAAAAAAAACTGAAATTAAAATCCTAATCAAGAGACATTTTTCTGTTTACTGATTTTTCATATAAATATAACTTTTGTAATTATGTTCCTTAAGTAGATAAGTGATTGCATCTTGATATCATAAAATATTGAATATTAGTAATAATGATTTAGGAAGGAGATTCAATTAAAACTTTTTAACTATAGAAATTTATTATTGATTCTAAAAAAAAACTTTTTACACAAGAAAACAATCCCGAAATTGCAGAGTTTTTCTTCACTTCAGACTTCAATATTAGTAAATAAAAAAGAAGAGAAATGCTAGTATTCGGTAAGTTTCCCTTTATCCTACACGGAAAATTTCTGAGAATTAATTATTTAATAAAATTTTAATCAAGAATGACTTAATATGATATTAGAAATTAAATTTTTCTTTGTTGTTTAACAAAATAAACGCCAATAAAATATTATTGTAAAAAATGAATTTAAAATTTCCAATTATTGCTTGTAGCGAGTTTAAAATGTAGTTAAGTTTAATAGGTTTTGGATTTTAAATTCAATATTTACAAAGCTTATCTTGGACAAAAGTGAATTAAAAATTACATTTTAATGCCACACAGTAATAAAAATAAATTAATACCACACAGTAATAAAAATAAATTAATACCACACAGTAATAAATATAATCTTCACGATAAAGACGCAGTTAAAATGTTTGTATAAATGAATATTAATTTCATTAGATAATAAATAAATATTTATGATAAAATGCACATCATTTTTAACTTATAATGAATATGTATTAATGTATATTTAAATAAACGTTGTTATCGGGAAAATTAAACGTTATAAAGAAAGTTGTAGGGTAACTTGCTCACAAATCAAATTTTGTGATTACATTATTTCATTTTCTTTTATATTGTGAATATTTTTACACATATTATTTCCAAAATTCCGAAATCTAATGTTTGATTTGTATTAGATTTTCTATATTCTTGTGCAATATTTCAAGGCATGATATCTTGTTTTACTTGAAAAGGACGTAATTAATGCCCATAATGTTAACAATTTCCTTATTTAGCTATGTATCTGTAAATGTGTGTATTTACTTTTGGTATTATTCACACATTCCGTGTAAAATCTTTTATTCTGAACATTGACACACTCTTCCACATTTAAATATTCTAATTGAGGAAATTTTCTACTTAATGAAATGAGCATGCACTTTCTGCCCTGAGAAATAAATACAGACGTCTTACAACAACTCTCAGAAGAATGCCTTCTGGTTCAGATTACTCAATTGCGGAAACGACGTTGTTTTCCTGATATTATAATGGCTAAACTCAGACGTTTTGAGGAAACTTCCTTGTCTCTCTTAGGAGAGTTTGGTGGATGAACAAAACTTTATCTGAATAAGAATCTTTTGAAATGAAATGATTCTGTTTCAACATTTGTTTGATTTGAAATACAATGCAAGTTAAATTTAAGAAGCATTGTTAAATAATGTTCTTTTTCAAGAAAGGGAGACTTAAATGAAGAGTAAAAATCTGGTAGTAAAATGGTGATTCGTACTGTCAATAATATAGCATTTACGCGATATTTTTATACAAACTCACTATTCAGATTTCATACTTATGTCATATAAAAAAGTACTCTTTTATTGATAAATTTGCAAGTACAAGTCCATGTTATACTTTGTATTTGTAAGTATAAAAGTTGTATGACATTATTATGAAATAATTTTAGTAAAATGTTTATATACTTAGCTTTTTTAAATATCTTAAAGAATATAATGAACTACCAAATTTTAGCAATATTTATTTTTACACCATGATGCATTACTGTATAATTACATTTCTCAGTGACTGCCAGCATAATTGAAAACGAATATTTTTAAATAAATCACAAATTAAATATATTTTATGAATAATTATTAGGTAATATTTGTAATTACCATTAATAACGTAGGTATATTTTAAATTTTATTTGCATTCATCTTGTGAACACTACTAATTACAACATAAATTTTGGTTAATTGCTTAAATATTCCCTTTCAGGAATTTAATTTCTGGAATATTTTTATAGTATTTTAATGTGTTCCCTTTTTCTTGATCACTTTTTTGTTCTTAAATGAACATAAATATTTGCTTTCTTTTTAAATAGCGATATAATGACGAAAACATATATTGCAATTGGCAAACAAATTTCATTTTCAAAATTACAGAATTGCTTAATATTTGTGCCACAATGTTAACAAGATAAAATTTTCATGCATCTATTTTATACATAATTTTATATGTTTGTCAAATTCATTATATAAGATAACATGCAAATCATTAATATTTTTCATTATTAAATTAAGATCTAATACTTTTTATACATGAGTTTGTCTGCATATTTTATATATAAAAAGATTGTGCATTATTAATAACTAACCAGTTTAAATCTAAAAGAAACAGAATATTATGTCTACAAACTGAAATTTTTATATAGTACATTATCGAAACAATACATATTTAAAAATTTGGATATGCAAATAAACTTAAGCACATTTTTAAGCAACTGAGATTGAAAAAGCTAGAGAGTGCAAAAGAGAAAAAAACAGTAATAAAAATGCAATTAAAATTTAAAATTCTTACACTTCCTTATAAGGAGAATAATTTTTTTCGTTAACATTATAAGTTTATTCTATTAGGTTGTTCGGAAAGTTGTTTCGTTTTTTTATAAAAATAAAAAAAGTATAGCAAATGAAAATTTAATTGAATTATAACTTGGCAATTATAGTGCAATAACTTTTGCTTTTTTCGTAGTAGTACAATAAATCCCCATTCTCAAAATAGTTGGTTTTTACTAGCAAAAAACTTATCCAAGTACGAAAAATGAAATTACCTTTCTAATAACCCAATAACATTTTCTGTACCATTATAAGTTCCCGCTGATAAAATTAATAGTATTTTCATTTACGATTCCTCTTTTTAAAAAATTTAAAATTTAGGTTTTGTTTTAAATATAACAATATAACTTTCTATAATGTAAATAATTTCAATACATAATTCTCAAAATATGAGCTTTTGTTATAAGTTTAACAAAAACATAATTTTCCAAATGTAGAACTCGGCATTTCAAAATTAAAATCATGGTCACTATAACATTGTTTTAAAATAAATATGTTTGCTTAATTGAGATTAATTTCAGCTTTATAACGATGAAAGTATTTTATTGCAGGAATTAAATGAAAAAGATGATAAATCAATTACTATATATTGATTATGCGACAACGATGCGCAGAAAAAAAATAAGATAAAAAAACGCAGTTTCAAGAATCAGAATAGTTTAATTTATGGTTTCGCATATTTGATATACCAGAAATCCATTATATTGAACACAGACAGAACAATTAGATCTGATTCATCATGAAGTATTGACCAATGGGAACAAAATCCTATCGGCTTTTACACCAGGAGCGATAAAAAAGAAATAATAGTGCAGTTGGACGTAGCTGAATCTCCATATTTTTAAACTTTCTGCAGTTTCATATGGGTTAAAAATAAAATCTTTATAACCATGATATTCAAGGTACTCTGGGAATTATTTTAGTTCAAGAGACACGGTAACGAGATCAAATATAACTTGAAAAGTACCAGAGTATCTAGTTCATGTTTTTCATAAAAAATAATTTTGCTCTAGACCATGTTTCGTACTGCTCAAGACTTAAAATTTTGAGAAAGATTAATATTACAAAATGCATAGTAAAGATTTCCAGTAAGATTTGTTTGATCGAAAGACTTCAAAAGAAAATAAGGATGAAAACATTTAGTCTATGAAACTTCATAAGCACAAGAGGAATAGGCTTTCCTTATTTAGATGAAAATCTTGCAGTCGGAAGTTTTAAGAAAAAAAAAACTTGTATTTTTTGTGGTATCTAAAAGAATATAGACAACATTTATAAATTAACTTTTGCGTCGCAGGAAAGATTACACACGAAAGATTATTAGGAACTACAGAGTTTTGTTACCATGCCGTGTTTATCATAGTAATTTGAAAGAATATATAAAGTTTTCCAATGTATATTTCAACAGTTAATGAAATATGTAAATTTCTGTCTTTATGAAGAATGTTTCTTTGCATTTCTTGAATTTAACAAGAAATTAAGCTATCTATGTATATATCATTACTATATATTACTAAAATACTATAGTATGTATATATACGTACTACAGTAAATGAATAAGATATACTTTCGAAGTTTGGAAATGAATGAACTATATTACTAAATAGTATTTTAATTATAATGTGTGATACGAACGCTTATTTGTATTACAAAATTACAATAATTTCATAAATAAAACATTTTTTCTGTTATAAAAATAATTCACAGAAAATCTAAGTTATTTTATTACTAACTATTCATATTTAAAAATGTCGATGAACAAGTATTCCGTAATTTGTACCATTCATTTTGAATAAAAATTTTACACATAAAATTGATTAAATATTACTAATTACATTTAAAAAAATGGATTTTCTGAAGGTTTCTCAAACAAATGATATAAATCCTAATGTTTATGCTTTTAGCTCTCTACGTATTGCAAATATTTTCGAGAGGTAAAATTTTCAATTATTTCAAGTTGCCCTTTAACGTTTTAAATTCTACTTTTGAAATCGCTTTTTAGAAAATTATATATATTGGTTCATCTTAAACGCGATTTTTAATATAGTTCTTACAAAATAAGTATAAATAAAATAAACATTTCATTATTATCCTTATAAATTATAAATGTATCTTATATCACTAATAATACGGATAGATTAATAATACTATCCATATTATTAATCTATCTAAAATAAATCTCTAGAAATTTATTTTAATATATACGTTTAAATGATATCAATAACATTATTTTATAGATTATTATAATTGGAATCAAATAATATTGTTATACTTCAAACAAATATATCATTAACAAAGTGATTAAAATGAAAAAATCCTTAAAATAAATAAAAACGAATAAAATAAAAATGAAAAAAATAAATAAATAAAAATGATCCAATAAAAATATCAATTGCTTAAATTTCTTGAAATCTATTAGCACATTTTATCATTCCTTACGAATCATAATTAAAGTCAATCTGGAAATAAATTATTATAATAAGAAGAACAATGTTTATTATTATTTTCCAACAATCGCGAATACCAATGCGAATATTTAATTTTATCTGAGCACAGAATCTGCCCTATGCGGCTTACAAATGAATTCTCAATGGTAACATAAATATTTTTTATAAAGTTAAACATAAAGTACTGATCTTTGTTGGAAGCTATACCAAAAGAAAATATAATTACTACATGCTAAAAGGTGTAGTAAATTTTCAAAAATTGAATCTTTTCATAATATTAATAATGAAAATAATTTTAAATAATTATTTGTTACATTGAAAATATCAACCTTTTAGTCTGTAAGTAGCTATGAAAAATATGTTAAAGGAATTAACTTTATCTATTTTTAAGAAATACTTAATTTTTTTGTCCGAAATTTAGTCAAGGTTTATTTATCAATTAAATTGTAAAACTAATGGTGAATAATGCATGTATTATATATATATATATATTGGTGATAAGGATTGAATATATGAAAGTTACAATCACTAAACAAAAACAAAATAAAAACTAAACATTGTTAACTCTTTCACAGTAACATTCTTGAGCAAACGAAGCAACTACTTTCCTTTAGCTGAATGGATAATTCTATTCAAATGGCAATTGAAAAAGACATTAACATTTTTCTAACATTAAGGATAAAACTAATGTCTACCGGCCAATGTTTAAAATAAATTACTTAAAATTGCTATTTCGTAAGATTTGCGTCATATTTTTAAGGTAATTTTCCTTTTTAAATTCAATGTTTATAAATTTGAAATTTCAAAAATGAGAGAATTAGTAGTTAGTTTTAAGGATCATAATTATTTTTAAAATTTTTATCAGCTTTTATAAAATAAATAAAATACTTTTAAGATATAAATACATTAATAGTTAAATAAAATATTATATTTTTCAATAAAACTATCTGTTCAAAAACCTAATATTTCTGAATAGAGGTTTTATCAAGATTTAACCTATCCATATTTTATACTTGTGTTTATTTTCGTTACTGAGTGTGAAACTAAAATTATTGCATTTCTTGTCTTGTAATTAGTAAATATTTGGGATTCAAGCAACATAAATGAAATGAAATTTATCATTAGTAAAAATAAATTTGTAACTTTACCGCGCAATAAATTGAAATTTTTATATTCAGTAAAATATATTCATAAAATTATACAACCTAACATTACATAACAATAGTATATATAAACCTATTAATATTCAATTATAATTAAGTAATTATTGGTAGACATATATTTTACACAAACAATATTTAACAATTCTACCCCTGTAAATATTTATATATGCCATTCTTAAGAATTTATGTCATTTTACTCAATAAATAAATGTAGAATCAGGAATTCCCCTTTACAAATAAAATTGCATACATAATGATATACAACCTTATTTATGATAATTCAAAATAATGATCCCATTATAGATTATATCATTATTTTTAACCCTTCATTTTCCTGAAATTCAATCTCTGTTTTTCAATTTCATTCATTCTTTAGTGGGAAACGAATAAATGCAAATGGACTGATTATCTATATAGACAATATATATTAGAAATAAGTTTAAAGACATGATCTCTTTAGATCAATCTTTCAAGAGTTAAGAACTTATGGTGGTATCCTATTTTAAAAAACGACTAATGCCTGCTTTGCTGGTACATTTTCAAAAGACATTTTCGCCGCCAAAATCGTGCTGCCATTTTAATGTCTTATTTTATGATTCCATTCGCAATCTCTGACTTTAACGAGATTTCTTTAGCTGAACAACTTGCTTGTGGACTAGAATATAGTTTCTTTTGAATTTTAGATATTAGAAAATATTAAAAAATATTTTACAATTTACTTTATTTCTTTTCAAAGTCTATAATAAGTTATTAATATGTATAAAAAATTCTCTGAAAATACTTCAGACTACAAATTCTGCAAGTTAATACATAAATTAGCTTTAATATTTCTAAAATATTTTTCAAATATAATTAAAAGAATATATATTACTTTTATTTTGATATAAAATATTTGTTCAACATGTTTTAAAAGTTCATTTAATTTACTTTATTAATAAATAAAAACGATTCCACACTTTGTAATGGGATTACAATATAACCTCAAATGTAATTATAACAAAAATGAAACTTATTTTGGCCGTATGAAATAGTATGTTGATATTTTTAACTATTACTCATATTTGCTGTCTTTTACACCATATGCTCATGAGAGACGAAGATGTTTAACATGAGGCCACAAAACTTACTATAAGCTCTAAGATCTAATCAAAAGTATACGGTATTTCTAATGTCAATACACTTATTCTTATATAATGGTTTCATTAATATAGCTTATGCGTTAGAATCTATATGCATCTGAACTACAATATATGATAATTCTTTAGAGTTATATTTCACAACAACAATATACAACTGGAAGTTTACCCCAATTTTTTTAATCGAACTTAATTATAAACAAGTTGGAATATACTTAAAAAGTTAAATGTATTTATCTCTAGTTAAAATTAGTATTGAGTGGGGTATTCTACTTAATGCTTGCTTCTAACTCTGGCGTTTCAACTTACTGATTAAACCCAACAATGTGCTATGTTTAGAGAAGTATGATGGTGCAACAAAATCAACAACAGGTTAAATACGACAAGTCTACTATTATCTTACATAAGCATTGTAGCAAATGCTAATCACTGCTATTAATGAATTTTCATATAGTACTGAAGATGTAGTAAATTGATATCTGTGCATGCCATTCAATTTCTGTCCATGTGGTGAGAGAAAAAAATACGTTTAGTTAACGGTGTAGAAGATAGAATAAAGTTATTACTGTCATGAAATCCTGTAATATTTAGAGATTTTTAAAGTTATTTACTTTCAAGTTTCCTGTAAATATCATGGCATCACTTTCCATTCCAGTATGTGAATCAATAAACATCACAGTATTATTTGTATTTCTACAAGGTTCCACATAAAGAAATATATTAATTAAAGCAGTAAATATCGTATAACACGTAGTAAATTGATCTTAACTACATGTAAATTTCTTTAAATATTTAAAAAAATCTTTTCTATTCTATATAATAAGATAAAACAAGTGTAAGATAAAATAATTACGTTAATTTTTCAAGCAATTTAACGTATAACATTTTTAAAAAGCACAACTTAGTTTCCAGGTTTAATGACTATTTGGTCCATATTGGTTAATTATTGCTTTCAATTTTAAGATTTAAAAATATTTTTACTCATAAGATGACTTAGTTTTCACAAGCACATTCCTTCATGATTCCATAGCACATTTATACAGTGACACCATTAAATAAATGAGATATTTCACACATTCTCAATTCAACATCTTGGTTGCTATAATTACTGAATAAAAACGGTGATATGATAACATGAATTGATATGTTTATGTAATATAACCTATAACACAATTCGCAAACTTAAAAAATACTTAAATTTAACAAATTATAAAATTAAACATTGAAGGAAATTTGCTTTTGATTTAAAAATATTTCGTAATTATTAACGTAATTAAATAATAGAGATTAAAGCGAGGAACTTTAGTAATTATTGTAGTAAATACAAATTTTTCAAAAAAGATTTTTTTATCAAAGAATCATGCTTCACTAATTAATAATTGTCTGTCTGGCTTTATGATAATTATTTTTTTCTTGATATTATGTGCTTATTTAAAAAATCAAATCAATTGCAACAATAGTAATTTTGTATAAAGAATACTCAATTTTTTAATACTGGATAAAGCTTACTAATGATTAATTCCTTTTGATTATGTGTTTTTAAAGTTCATTTATCAAAATATAATTTCTAATTATATATATATATATATATATATATATATATATATATATATATATATATATATATATATATATATATATATATATATATATATATATATATATATATATATATATATAGGAAGTAAATCAGTTTTTATAAAAGTATAAGATTTTTGAATCAAGGTCAAGTTTTGGATGTGCTTCAAATAATTTTAGCAGTAAGAAATACTTTTCACAAAGTATTTCTGTATGTATAGAACCTGTATGTATAGAACGACAGAGTAATATTAAATACTGTCACTGTTAATCAACATAGAAAATGTTTATATTTTAACACTTTTATCAATCGTATGATGCATTGATATTTACCACTTAAGGTGTTAATTGAGTATTAGAATTTTATAATAGTTGATTTCTGGCCTGTAAATATGGATCAACTGCTGCAGCATACTACTATTTAATTAGATTAACGAATACCATTACGAGTTACAGATTTAAGTTTAATATAGTAGTTTCATTTTATGAGTAAGTATGTGTAATACACCAAACTCAACCGTGCCTAGCTCTTGAATTTTCCACTTAAATTGCTTGATGTCAGCTGATCTTCTAAAAGTGAGTGCTTGCAATTTGAGCTTTGAAATTTTTACATTCTTGTCTACCTGGCAATCTCTTTGTTTGGAATTTATATTCAAATAATAGATATTTAACTTAATATGTTAATGCAATTCATTTGTTAAGGCATTTAATTTTGGGGATATAAACTGAAACTCAAGATTCAGAGATATACAGTCTGTTCATTTACTAACATTAGCATATAGAGGCGACAAAAATTTCACAGTAAATTTCACTGTAACTGTAAATGTCGTGCGTATGGATGTCACTGTTAGATTAGATTTTTCTAAAACAGCAAAATATCACAATTTTTTACTTCTTTCGTCAGCTTGCATCCGAATTTTTACATGATTTATAACGCTGAAAGAGCCACAGACAATTCTTCACATGACTTACTTGTTGATTTGGAATATTTTTAATAATTATGGAAAATGAAAATATAAATTAAAAATTTTTGGATTTATTATTCCTTCTTAATACATTAAAAGATGTAACAGACTTTGATATTTTCAATTCATTTTTCGAAATATTCAAAATACATTTGGGCTAAAAATTAAATTTCATATAAACGCTTTAAATACACTTGCAACACTCCTTTATGCCAATTTCTTAGACAACTCCTTATTCAGCATAGCAGTTAATACATAACCCTAGTTTCCTGACTTTGAATATCTTTTTACACGTTTTTTCCTTTTACTTTAAAGCAAACTCGAACTACTTCAATTCATATTATTTTTAAAAAAAGTATACAGATCATTCTGCGTATTTAAGTTGTAGGAGTGACAATATAATACCCTTTAACATATTGGCATAATATTTTAAATTACAGTTTTCTAAATTAGTAATGATATAGTAGTTATTTTATGGTCTTTAAGTTTTCTCGAGAACTTCCTTCCTACATAAATTGCTTCTTTTAAAATTATGTTATGGAAATATTTAATTAAAATATTTTTGTTTTTTAAATATGAGTTTCAAAGAAATTGGAGAACTCTATATATGGAATTCATAAGTTACAATTCACAAGATTTACAACTCTTTATGTTTATCGTTTTTCGTGTGTAATTATTTGATACTTTTTATAATAGTTTTTACTCTGTACCAGCATAAAAATTAAATTTGTGCCAAAAAATAATTTAGAATCTTAACACAAAAAGAATAAGTTTGCCAAAAAATAATTCTTCATTGTTCCTTATAAATAATTCTATAGTTATTAGTTTAATAAAAAGTGAAAATTAAAATAAAAATGTTGAATTGTATCCTTTATTTATGTCGTAACACAGGCAACTTCCTTTGTTTCAAAACATGTTATAAGCGATTCTTCAACCATAAAAGTATATGACAAGAAATGTATATATATAACGTTTTTAACTATTACAAAATAAATGGCAACTGACAGCTGCTGATTCTTGAATTGGAGATGAAGTTTTATTCTCGTCTCTTAGGTATCGAATAATTAGTCCTGAAAACCAGAATTTCTCTTTCCTTTTCTATGGGAGAAAAAATCCCAGATCTGACAGCAAATATTTTCTGATAAAAGGAGTGACATTTTGTTCGGATAAATTTCTGCATACTCTGATAATTGTAAATGAATTTGATTGATTGCTGTGTAGATCCTATTGCGTATGTATTATTTTGAATAAAAATGAATCAATTTTTTAAAGAACTTGCTTTTTTATTAAGCGAAATGAATGCTTTCTTTTCTAGCTCTAGTAACATCTCTTAAATTTGTTTTTGTGACGTATAAGTTATATTTTCGAAAATCATTGATTGATTATGTAGTACCATTACAATAATCATATGTGTGTTTATTGCTTACAAATAATGATAGACAACTAGTAATTTCCTAACTAATAAAATTATTTTGCTTAAAAATTTTTAATTCAGATTATTTATCTTTTATTGGTTGATACTTTCGAGAAGCTTCAAATTTGTTATTAAAGTAACACCTGTTTAGAACGACGTCACTGTGATTATTTTTTATCACTATTTTAATAGCTGATGTAATTTTTTTTATCAAATATTTAATTTCACATTATTATTAAAAATTAAATGCCCCTATTTATAATCTATATTCTTACAATTTCTTGAGAATAAAATTATTTTTACTGATTCTATCATTGACTTCTGTTTCTGTTTTTCAAAGTAATACCATTTAGGCTAATTTAGGCATTATTTTTTCAAAGTAATAGCATTAATTTATACCATTTAGGCCCTTTTATTGTACCTGTATAAATATTAAGATTTAGCTTTTTAATACTTACAAAAATTTGCGAGGGTTTCTGTTAAATGGGAAATATTCCTACACATTTTCCTAACAAGTACATTAATGCATAAAATTATATATTATTCACAAACTTTACAGCATTGAATTAAATGCACATATGATTTCATAAAATGTTGAAATAGACATGAATTGCCAAGGAATTCCTTAAAATCCAAAGATAATAAAATAAAAAATTATTTGACATTATAATTTAATTTAAAAATTATCATTTATATATACATTAATATTATGTAATATATTATGATATTTAAAATAAAAGCTAAGTAATTAATTTCAACCATGTACTTAAGAAGAGTATTATACTTCTAAGTTTAAGTTCATAAACTGAATGAAAAATATTTTAAATTTAGTACAAACTATCCTGTAAAGATTTGCTAATTTTTGTATAATAAAGGACTATTTTATTGAAGTCAATCTTTTAGTCAGAATATAATAATTACTAAAATAAAAAATGGAAAAAAATGTTTGATACATTTTAATAAATGAAATTTTTAGCAAATACAACACACACACAGAGACATAGATTTATATATATATATATATATATATATATATATATATATATATATATATATATATATATATATATATATATATATATATATATATATATATATATATATATATATATATATGTGTGTGTGTGTGTGTGTGTTAATATATATATGTGTGTGTGTGTGATTATTTGATAAATTATTATTGTAAATTTGTTTAAAAACATACAAGGAAAAGGGTAAGAATATCATATTTCTCTAAACTGAGAACTAATAACTGCAATATTAAAAAGAGTAGACTACATTAAACAGAAAGCATTGTAATATTAAACATACTTACATTTTATTTTTATTAAGTTTTCGTAAGGAGACTACATTATACAATATCTGGGAAATAAAAGCACTTGTAAAGCATATTTCTCATGACAGTTTTTTAAAAGTACATTTAGGAGTGTTTTTCATGAATGCATTATGCCCTATTTTTTATTTTCTAATACTTTATAACTTATGTTATATTTTACAATTTATGTTGTAAATTGTTTGTTTATGTGAATCACTGTAATAAGTTGTAAAAATGAAAAACAATAACACATTTAGTCATAATTATAGCTATATCTGAGAGTTTTTAAGTTTTTTTCTTAATAAAATAAAGCTTTTACAGTCTGCCGTTTGATTAATTAATACCATAAAATATGTAAAAAGGAATATTAAAAATGATGTTTTATGAATTACAAATTTCTAATTTCATTTAGTTTTTCTTTTTTAAATATTTAATTTAAATAGCAACTAAAAGTGCGGTTAGTAAAGTTAATGTACAGGGTGATCTTTTTTAGAGTGTTTGGAGCGTCCTGCTACGCGATCTAATAGCCAAAATGACACCAAACTTGGTATTTGGACTAATCAAAGCATGGGATAAAAGGTTCCGTAAAAATATTTAGTTCCAAAATTCACCGCTATGTCATTTTGTGGCTTTTACAAAAAACGAGAATTAGCATAAAACTCGAGTATCAAAGAAAAATGCAAATGCTATGCATTGACAGGGCCAGTAATGGGTCTATAAAGTCAAGTAGTAGAAAGCTTCTACAAATAATCTCAGCTGAATTAACAAGATCCAATCGCCATGCCTCTCAAGTTACCAGAACGTGCGTTTATGTTGGTGAAATATCAAATTTGTTTATTTTAAAGGACAACATAACAAAGAAAGTGCGGCATATTCCTTGTGATTTGTTACGCATGGATGTGGAAAACGTGCACAGAATGCACGTTGTTACTTCTGAAAACGGTACTCACATTGAATGTGGTTTAATTCCTCACCGGAGAAATTAATGTAATAAATGAACAGTAATAATTTAACTGCACAGTTGTATGTGTTTGTATTTTTCTTTTCTCACATTTTGTACATTGTAAAGCGCCATAAAATGCCCTAGCGGCAATTTTTGGAATTAATATTTTTTGTGTCAGATGATTAGTCTAAATACCAATTTTTTCCGTGTTTTGATTAGTCTAAATACCACGTTTGGTGCCGTTTCGGATATTAGATCGAGCTACAGGACACTCCAAGCACTGTCACTTTAAAAAAGATCACCCTGTATTTTGAGAGTTTTGATAGACTTTATATAGTAATATACAGTAAAATTACTCCATTTTCTTTTTAAAAAAAAATAAGTGAATAAATTTGAAAACTTATTAGAATATTACTGTATTTATATTCCTGAAATTTATTTCTCATATAAGTATAATGAACAATATTGCGTGTAACTATATAAATGGCAAAATTTGTTGTTTGAAATACTGCATCGCTTCATGGTAATGAATATTGATGGATTTTGTTTTAAACATTAAATTAATGCACCAATTGATAATGCTTGCTTTTTCTGAAATTGTTTATTTTAGACTTATAGTGATGTCTGTATGAATTTTTGAAGACATATAAGTCAAAATCAAACATATTTTAATTTTTTAAATCTTATATTTCAACCTTCAGTTAATATCAAATCATATCATTCAATCATATCAAATCTGGAATCTTTCCCTCAGTAAAAAACGCATTTGTCTTCCTTTCGTCATTTAATATTGTATTGTATAGGTAAAAATATTTTTTCAAAATTTAAAAAAAGGCACAGTTTTTCATTTTTTTAAAAAATGAAACACATGTACTACTATTACTAAACAGTTTTAGTGATTATATAAATTTTATAGTAGGCATTTTTTGCAATAGTTTTGTTTGAAAATAATGATTATTTACGTTGAATTTCAAACTTAATCTGACATACATTTAAAAACTGAAATCTTGAATTTTTTTTGAAAAAAATCTTGAGGCAGAAAGAACATTTTTATGAATTATTCTACAGAAAATCAGTATTTTGAATAATTATTTCACCTACTGCAGTGTTATTATATTTAAGCTGTTAGATAGGCATGCAAAACTGGTACAAAGTTTCACGCAGTTCTCAATAAATCCTCTTATTTTTCAAAATAATTAATAATAATGGTATGTTTTAAAAATTTTTATTTTCAAGCCTTCCTGATATTCTTTAAATTACGATACTAATACTTACAAGATAATGCATTTCTAAGCCACAATTGCTAAATAAGAAATCACAGAATATAATTATGACATATAAATATAAAGGTAGATAAAAAAAAATAAATAGAAACGACATGATGAATACCGTACTGAGCTTCGGGGTTCGTGTGGATTGAGAGTTGAATAAAGCAACCACTCAATGAACACAAGACTTTTAATCGTAAAATTTCCACTAGATATACCAGCTGTAACAATCACAATTATATAGCTACAATTCGTCAGATACAATAAGTAACAGCTTCCAATTACAGGTCTCAAATACCTCAAGCAGAGAACAGCTTCTCCAGACTATCAGTCATGACTAATCGTCTTCACTCTCTGTCTTCGCAAAACGAAAACTATGTCGGACTGCGGTATTTATACCTGACTTGTCGGGGAAATCTATTAATTTCGCCAAGGTTCTGGAAGCTTCTAGGCTATCTCGCTAAATTTTGGTCCTAGAGCTTAGGTGATGGAGGATTCCAGAAGTATCTATTTCTCGCCAAGTCACCAAGTGTTCTCGCCAAAACATCGCCAAATCATTAGAAAACCTGCTTTTAACGTATAACACGTCTAAATACCGCAATTTTTGCCCAAAATGTGATCCGATCTGTCTGAGATATTTTAAGGCATATACAATAATTATTTATAAATTCGTAACAATACTTCGTAACAATTCTTCCCTCAGAATGAACTGTTAGAAACTCTCTTAACTTAACTCTCGAGAATAAATTTAATTAACAGAAAGTATGCTAAGTGCTTAAAATATTTATAATGAAATGCAATTTTCATTAAGAGCATACCAATATATAATAGATGTAAACAATGAAATAAAGAGCAGATTTTTATACATACTTACATAAAGGTCAGGCGAGTCCCGGACTGTACCTTTAGGTTAACGAGTTTGGAATATTCTCCCATAACCAAGTACCTTGTAATTTTGAATCCTGATCAAGTGACGAATTCACATTTGAGCTGGCATCTTCCTCACTAAATCTACGCCATACCGGCGGAATGCAGCTTTGGTTTATAATTGCTGCTGCCAGTAGATGCCATCACTATACTTCAGTGTATTTTTAAAGATTATAAAATCAATCTTATTGAAAAACTCGTGTTTTTAATTTTAATCTTATTTAGAAATTTCTGCTATCGTGTGAAAAGAATCTTTTATTTCATACGTTCTTAATACACACTGTATAATGCCCTGATTGCAGAATATCCTGTGTCATATCATTTCACACTTTTTAATGACATACCACGTTATTCTTAAATTTAAGTAGTTAAATCGTGTTCTATGTTTCTCTTATGTTTGCATTTGTGTTTGTCATTACAATATGAAAATCGAACACGTATTTGTTTTAAATTTTCTGAAATTTTTTTTAAATAGCTATAGTGTTACATTTTTATAAATTATTTTATTTTTCTCATAAACAGTATATCATAGATGATTTGATGGGAGATACTGCGATTTTAGTATAATGAAAATGAATAGATATCATTGAGAAATATTCAAAAACTAATATCATTCGTCATTTTGTGATTTTTGTATATTTTTAAGGAATCTATTGATTTTAAAGTCTTAGTTATTTGGATCAAAATTAACGGTTAAAATATATGTTTAAAATAAAAAAATGCGTATATTTACTTCATAATTTAGAAAAAAAAATTAAACTCGTAAACAATGAAAAAATAAATATTCTAATATTATTCTCTTTCTTTTGGTGCTTATAATACATTTTTAGCTTAATTTTCTTGAGATACGAGGAAATAAAAGTCTCTTCGATAAAGAGAAAGGAGATGCACATTTTTATGGTCCAAAACTTTCAAACTGAGATTTTTAAACTGAGTCCTTAGAGAAATAAAGATTTTTACCTCGAGCAAATGCAAATATTTCACTAACACATAAAAGTATTATTTTAATCTTAGATTGTATCTGAATCTTTGAAGCCTTTTTCTAGGGAATCTTTTCAAAAATAAAAATTCTATTTCATGCAGATTCATCCATTTAAATATTGTTATATTAAAGTGCTTGTAACATTTTAATGCATATAAAGCATTTTCCTTTATTTTTTTGCTTTCTTAAGAAACATTTTCCATCAAATAGTTGATTTATAAATATATGGTATTCATGAGTATAGAAAGTACGAGTTAGCGTAACATTCTTGATATTATTAAAGATTTTGTTTTTATGGTTTAAATAATTTTACTTAGAATTGTAGTGTGTGAAATATTTATGGATTATAAATGCCGGAAACTTCATAACATTACTTTTTATATTTAGTATTATTTAGTATTATATTTACTTTATTTTTTTGTTTAGTATTTATTTTATATTTAGAATTATTTAGTATTTTATATTTAGTATTATATTTACTTTATTTTTATATTTAGTATTTATTTTATATTTAGTATTATATGAGTTCGTGAAATTATTTAATATTTATATACTTTTTTTAATAATGTAATTAATATTTATATGTTTAGTTAATAAAGTAACAATTTCAGCTATAGATGTGATGCTTAAATGTGCCGTAGTAGAAATATGTAATATTTGATTTGATCTATGAAGCTTCCTTAAAAATTACTTTCTTTCAAAAAAGTTAAGTTGTAAAATATAACATTAAAATTTAGTAATTTCAAGCTTGTTAAAAGATAAAATTCAATATGAAAGGTAAAAAAATAACTTTAAATTTTGTTTACAACGGCATATCCAAACATTGAAAACTTTTGGGTTTGTTCAGGCTAAGTTATAGAGAGTAAATTTCTTGAAATGTGATAATCATTTGTTTTTTCCTTTATTTCCATGATTTTTTACCGGTAGATTATTGCTAAGTTGTAGTTTTCTTTTTATTGCTACATCTGATTGCTTATTATGGAAAAAGTTTTTGCAAAAACCAATATTCTGCGGATGTTTGAAAAAAAACTTTTAATAACTTTCAGCTAGTAGTTTTTGTTAAGAAATATAAACGTGTAAAATTTTATTTAAGAATAACTTACAATTTTCCAAAAACTGCAAATAAATTCAAGATTCTTTTAAAAGTGAATCACAGATATTGAAACTCATGAGCAAAAATAATTCATAAGGAGATACGAACAAATTGACATGGACGTCAATAGATACCTTATTGAATTATTGGAAAATTTTTATGTCCTTAGAATATTTATTTATATATATTACAAAGATTTATGTTCTAAAATTGTATTTGACTGCACGTAATTTTGATAAAAAAATACATCGAATGAACTTAATGAAATTATGAAAAATTTTTCTTTCTGTACAAACATGATAAGTTATGCACATCAAACTGAATTAATTTAAAATAACTGAATGTTTTATTCGACTTCTATAACATTATACACATAAAAATATTAGTTTCTTAATCTAAAGTTTATATATAAATTATCATAATGAATTTTTCCTCAGAATCATATTATTAAAGAATATCAGTTTACGAAAAGATTCAAGTACAAAATTTGAGTATGAGTGATAACAGTGTTAATATCTGAAATAGGATTTTATAGGTGGGTGTAATAGTGGTAGATTCAATTTGCTGTAGAATTTCAGGTGCTATTATATTCTTTTCATTTGTTTAAACTGAAAGCACTTACGAATCTTTTATAAAAATATTTAAATGCGCCAATTAAACAATTAACAGATATTCAGGATTTTTTAATCGAAGCCGTGTGTATAATGGAATTTTTACTGTTTGAACAATTTTGGTTGATTTCCACAACACTAATTTGCGCCAAGTTATTAAGTGCTATTTAGTATACGTAATGTGTGTTGGACAGTCTAATCACAGGAGTTTATTCGTTATGAATATTAAATGTCATTTTGTTTTTTTTTTTTCAGGAAAGTTTTTTTTTATTGAATAATTGACACTTTTTCTATATCACCAGGAAAAAAAACTTGTAGTTCTGAAAATCCACACATATCGATGTAAATGTAAGAAGCAAAAATACACCTATAATTTACTCTTCTAGAATAGTGAATGGGGATTTAATTCACATAATTCCCGATTCCTATCAGATATCAGAAAAGATAATTAACTTATATCAGATAAAATAAATAATTGGTAAGTTACTTATAGCATTTCTTTTGATTTAAATGTAATAAAAGATTTTTTACATGTAAATATGTCACATTTATATTAATTTATATAATGTCACTTAAATATTAATTTTAAATACACTTGAACAAATATGGTTTTAAAATATAATTTTCATGATAAGCGTGCTTTCAATCTTGACATTTTTATTTTTGAATTTTATTAAATTTGAAGCGTTTTAAACTTATAACTTATGTTACAAATAAGAGAAATTTTAAAATTCCTCATTATTCTATTAACTATTATTATTTATAGCTGACTTATTTTTGAAATCACAATTAAATATTTGAATAATTGTATTTTTCATGTAACAAATGAAGACAGACTCTTAAAACATTTTGATCAACAAATACAATTAAGGTTAATAAAAACGTCAGTTGTGCATATTTGTTGCATGTATCTCAATACACTGTTTAAGATAAATGGAAAAGATGGAAAATGTTTTGTTTAATAAATATGACAGTTGATTCTGTTACATAAATTACATTAAGAAGAATCAAATACCCTCCAAAGCAGAACTTTTCCAAACACCTTTATTCATATAATATATTTATTATTGTATTCAATTCTATCCCAAAATATTCATGAAAATAAGGAAAATAAAACTAATAAAAATGGAAGGATAACGTCTTTGAAAATGACATTTTTCAAACAAATGTTTTCTATGGTAAAGTCAATTAATAAATATAACTGAATGAATAAACAATTTATGAGAAAATATTTGCATAAACAAAATTTGAATTTAAGTATCACTTACTTACATAAACAAAATTAATAATTTTAAGGTATTCAAGTTATTATTATATAGAACCATCTGTAAAATTGTAAACTGCTCGCTCCAATTCTTCTATTTTCCACTATGCAAAAATTCTCAAATTATTTAAGCAATATGTGTATTATCTGGAACTGTATTTTATAATAGTTTCAAAACTTTTATGATGGGAAACAACCAAAGTCATTGTGATATTGTTTTTAATTTTAAGCCTACATTTTATAATATGTCCTGAGGAAAAAAAATGGAGTTTAGTTTTGCGAATAAAATCTTAATATTGATGGTTTGAGTTTTATTGTAATACTGATGGATACATTTGTTCATTCTACTGAATCTGTGGAATATATTTGAAACTTAAGTATATTATGGCAGAAAATAAATGTGTTAAAGATAGTTACTTATAAGGATTACTGATATCATTGGGAAAATAAATTATTCTTTTTATTCCAGTATTTTCAAATAAAAAGTGAAATTTATTTAATTTTCATGGAAATGCAGAGCAAGGAAGCTAAAAATTATAACTCAGTTGTCTGATTTGCTATTTATTGTTACTTTTCAGCGTTACTTTGAACAATCCTAGGTAGATGATTTATTACACATAGTTTATATGAATTATTGTTACTTGTAACATTAAGGATTTTTCATGGATTTATCAAAGAATTTATTACTTGACCAACAGAAGCATATTTGATAACAAATGTTATTTCAAACATGCAACTTACTTTAATTAAAAAAATAGTAAATATGTTTTAAAAATAAGTCAATTCATAAGTTAAATTAATATCTAGTTTAAACATATATTTACTAAACAAACACACTTTATTCTTTTATATTTTATAATTTTATTTTGGAATATTCTGCACACAGTAATTTATTTTAAAATAGCATGATGCAAGTTACATATTTTGTTTCCCGCCTCTCTGCATACAAAAAAATAAAAATATTATTTGGCTAAAAACACTAGAAAGCATAAAATAAGGACGTCGAATGTAATTCAGTAAATGCAAGGAAATACAATATTTCTCCCGTTTATCGATTTCGGAAAATAATGACCACTTTTAAGCATAGGAAACAGAAAATCGGAATCAAAATCAGTCTCCTTCTAGTGCTTTTATGCCGAAGGCAATGATTTTGTAAAGTTATGAATTATACTTCAGAATTTTTGAGAATGTGGAAAGAGCAAGTGCCATCTCTCTCCAGCCAAGATTAATGATGCGCGTAATCCATTTACATAAAATCAATAGGCTTCTAAGATAGGTCTATTGAAGTATCTCAGAAACTTTCTTTGCGTTTCTCATGGAAATCAAGATTCTACAGTTGACTTGGAAAGAGTTATAGTTTGAAATTGAAGATAGCGCCCGAAGTATTTCGCACACAGTAATTTATTTTCAAAAGTAGCTTCTTTGAATTTCATATTTTTCTCTTCATTTTCATAAAATCGATATTAGAAACCTGATGAGTGTTTCCATACTTCAAATGTTTCCTTTCTCATTTCTTTTTTTAAAAAAAGAAAATGCTAAAGTTGAATATATATATATATATATATATATATACATATATATATATATATATATATATAATTAACAGTATATTTTTATAAAATAAATAATCAAATACAAATACTAGATGGAGAATACTACATTTAAAATACGAAATATAGTAAAAAGTTGGAAAAATGTTCACTACTTATTTTCAAATTTCAAAGAAAATAGAATAAAATAAAATGGAACGATGTACCAACACGGTCAGCATCATCAGGGGTTGTTGACCACATTGGCACAAAGTATGGCTTACCTGCACTCGCACAAGGCATAGTCTTAAAGAAGCCAGTAAACCCCAAAGTCACACCAAAATGTTCAAACCAAAATATAAAACCAGAATAAAAGAAGTAAAACTCAAGCTAAAATATATAGGCCAAAATCCAATATTGCCAAAATACATTTAATTTATTATAATCAAAATTAAATTTAAATCCAAATCCATATCAAAATACCAACTCAAACCTGCATGAACCGCACCAAATACTACATGTAAACCACACAAACACATATATAAATTTAACGACTAAGAGTAAGCAATATGGCAATTCAAGCTTCTTATAAATCCTTCAAGGCTTGGGTGACCCTTCTGTAGCATATAACTACGCCTTATTTCACTCTTATATAAGCAATTCTCTACTAGCCAAATATAGTAGCCAATAGCTACACAATCCAAGCCTTTGAAGGTCTTATAAGAACACCTTATGTATGTTTATATATATATATATATATGTGTGTGTGTGTGTATAGTGTGTGTATATATATTACTTGAGTTTGGAAAAACTTGTGCACCAGTAATATAAACCTCAAGTAATATGTATATATATATATATTACTTGAGTTTTGGAAAAACTTGTGCACCACAATTAGAAATAGACGGAAAACACATATTTTGGAAAATAATTCTAAAGCGCATAATTTTATGTCTTTTTTAAGGGTAAAATGTTTTTAAATTAAAAAAAATAATTTTTCATTTAATGCTTTAAACGTATGTTAAATCTTTTGAATTATGTGAGTTTAATTTTTTTTCTTTTTGTTCAGTGTTTCTTGAAATTAAAATTTTTAAATTTTATAAGTTAAAACATTTAAATAAATTTTATGAATGGAAAGCATTTTCTGAATCATGAATTATACGGCACCTGTGCTCAAATGTTAAATCATAAAATGCGCATGACTAGCTGAATTTTCCTTATATTTCGCCATAGTGATCTTTCTTTTAACTTTATGATTGGTTAAGGAGAACAACACTATACGGCCGGCCATAATCCTTACAAATTAATCTGGAAACTTGACAGTTCAGACATGGCATTCAGGATTATACTCTTGTGTACGTGGCCTTCCAATGTTCACCCGTTATTTAGTAGTAATAAAAGTGAAAGACTATTTGTCAGAAAATCCGCAGTATACAATATTTGACATCAACATTTATGGATAAAGGATTGGTAATTATTGCTCTACCATAAGTGCTCTGTATATAGTAGAGTCTTATAACTTTTATCATTCACACTCCAGAATCTAGATGCTGATTTGATGCAGATATCAATTTAGATGCCGATCTCGATCACTGAATTTGAGCTTTCGTTCACTACAAAATACGTCTTGCCTCTTTTAGAGTATATTAGCATGGCCTTAACTCCAGGAACAGCGAGAATTTGAGATGTTTTGGTCACACTCTCTGCAGTTAGACTGGCTTCTAAAATTTAGTCTCCTTGAAAATATCAGTGTTATACATTTTAGACTTTTAAATCTTTTCTAGAATCTTGATTCTTTTTAAAAAGAATTAAGACTAATAAAAAAAAAAAGAAATTAAGACTAATAAAATATTCAATAAATCACCATAAACTACGATTTATAGATTTTAGAAATATATCTTTTTTTTATATTTAAAATATAGATTTCAGTTTATAAAAAATTGGATTATTTTATATTTTTTTGTTTATTTCTAAGCATTTAAATATATTACTTTTATTTATTGGTGTTCACTTATTTCAATAAACACCTGCTCTTATATTCTTAAGATCAATTTTACGAAATTTACATAAACTTGCTTAGAAAACTCGCTTCGAAATTTATATAAACTTTTTTGCTTCTAAAATAAAATTGTTAAACTCTTATGAAAATAAGAAAACATTGCATAAAATATATGAAGCGTATAGTAAAAATATATAAACCACTTATCATCTTTGCAAATTTTTTTCACCATAATATATAACTAAAAGATTTTCAATAAATTACAAATGTAATTAATGTTTAAAATCTTTTAGTGTGTTTCTTTCTTAATTTGAAGAATAACCAATATTTTTCCAGAAATTCTTCCTGTAATATCCACATTTATTCATGTTTTATTTCTATTATACAGGCTTTTAGTTTTAGGGGTTTTATTATTAATAATAAAAAAACAACACATGTAAAGATTATCTTAAACACAATAATGTCATATTGTCAGCATTGAAAATAGTGGTTTTTGCATTTCAAAGTGAACATTAGAAAAAAAATGAAGAGATAAAGAAAAATAAATACCTAGCATTATTTGTTTATTTATTACAAATACCCAGAAATGTAGCGATGACGCCATTATTTCACGAGCACAATAATATTACTGGACTCTACAGTTAAAAGAAAACAAGTGCAGAGCACGTATGGAGATGAGTAGCATCAAAAATTTGATGTCGCCTGCACAGAGTACGCATAAGAAAGTCTAAAGATCCAAGCCTATGCAAATATGCGGGAAAGCAGTCACGGCCCGTAATCAGGTGGAAGAGAGATACAGCTGAGATTCTAGAGAAATCAGGGATGGATTGCCTATATTCAATCAGCGAGGCCCATACCTTACTAGCAGAGTTAAGCAATGCTTTATTTTGAAGGCTTATCTTCCTTTTATCAGGAGTTTCACTGAATGAAAACAGAGGCTTTTCAAAGGTCGCTGGAGGACTAGCATTATTAAAGAGAAAAAATAATAATAGATATGATTGACAGATTTGAAAGCTTTGCCCTTTTAATATGGAATTACAAATGCATCTGCTTATTTTCAATTGTCAAAAAATAATATTATATATCATATTCCTTCCATATCATTGAAAGTTCCTGCAGACTTGTAACTCACAATAGAAGACGTGGTAGAAACTATTTACTATTTTGCAGTACAAAAATTTAGATTTTAAGAGCAAATATTAAACCTCAGTTTTTTAATTAAAATATCTTAATTTTTTTACTAAATGCGGTTATAATGTTTGGAGTCTTAATATTTTCTTGTAATATATAATATTTTGTGTAAATAATACAACAAAGCAAATTAAATTTCTATATAAATTTTTGACAATAATGTAAAATAAAACAAGGAAACCTTAAATATTATTAAATATATCTTAGAAATATAATAAGAATTTAAATAATTAATCTTATAAATATTATAAGAAATAACGTAATTTATTAAATGGAATTTTCTTATATATTGTTATTTAAATCCAATAATCCAACAATAGCTTATTTTATTTTTACAATAAATAATTCAATATTCTTTGTCTATTCCAATGCAATTTCTCTTTCTCTATAAAATAAAAAAGAATATTAAGAATGAATAATTTAGTTTTGCGTTAAGCTGTTATTATTCAACTAATATGCTTTACAATGAAAGCATTCATATATATATATATATATATATATATATATATATATATATATATATATATATATCCACACACACACATCACACACACAGAATCTAATCTTAGTGATACTTTCAGAAATTGTCTGAAACGTGTTTGTACATAGACTGTTTAATACGTTAAATGTACATAGATCTTTTTATATGAAAGACAGTAAATCAAACTGGAATTTCGGATTTTGTAAAAACATCATATTGGTTTTGAAATCTGAAAAATAAAGTATTATTGAAAAGAAAATACTGAATAGCTATCGGCTTTATATAATAAAATGTGTGACAGATTATAAATGAAGACAGATGGAAATAAAAACTTAACAGTCAAAAAATATTTTTCACAAGATAAAAATGTTATTTTATTTTGAATATTTTTTTGTTATATAATAAAGGAATGTAAAAAATTATGAAAGACTGTTTCATTGTCATTGTTTCATATTATTTCCATGTTTAGTAAAATCATCTGTAGGAAAATGTCTTAAAAACTATAATATCTATTTAAAATCCTTTTATAGATAATTAGCATATTAATTTATAATTAAAAATGCTTAATAATATTATAAAATTTAAAATGTATTTATATTTTACATTTTCTGCTTTGCCTCTGTAAACAGTAGCTTATGTTTATACATGTGTGATCATCATTAACACAATTAATATCATTTTTAATAGTGCGATATATATAATTATTTAAATGAATATATAAATTGTATTATTCATGGCATTTCATATAAAAATAAAAATCCATTGCTATAAGATATATGTATATATATATACTTAAAAAAATCAGAAAAGTGTGTGAATATCAATAATTTTGCAGATAACTGTGAAATATTCTGATAATTGAGTCAGATTTTGCAAATTATTAAGCATTATTAATTTAAAATCGAATTTAAATTTTATATTTTTTTCAGATACATTATTTTTAGTTTTAATGCTGTATGCAAAATAAAAGCTGAAGAGCTGTTTTAATGTTACAAAACAATTTTTACAAAGAATATTTAACTTGTCTTATTGTTTGATTAAAAAAATTATTACATAAAAGATTTATGCTTATTGTTTGAGTCAAAAAAATATTTTATATGTATTTCAATATTTATTTCTGATGAATTTATTTACTGTGGTTATCAATAGCATTAAATAATACAAATCATTTAAAACTTAATTAATATAAAATTCTTCATTATATTAGAAAATGAATATTTTTAAATTTTTATAAGTATTATGTTATAAATTGTACAATATTATAAATTTTTATCAAAAATCTAGGTTTCAATTAAAGAAAATTCTAAAAGTCATTTAAATTTAATAATAATAATAACACACACACACACACATGTATTCCAATTCTGTAATATCACTTTGCAATTTATAGTTATTTGTTTATAGACTGTAAATTAATGTTAAGATTCCAAAATAATAATAATAATAATAATATTAATAATAAAATAAAAAATTAAAATCCAAAAAGAAATTAATATTTATATTTTCTGTAATATGTGAATTATTACTTAATTTGGTTGAGATTTAACGAACACGAACATGAATTTCTTATTCAAAATTATGTGCTATTCTATTTTTTTATTGACGCCCAGAGATAACGTAATTTATTAAACAATCAATACAAAATAGTTAATTAAAGCGATAATCTGGACACCATGTTGTATTTATGAGAAGAATATTATAAATGTACTGGGACTCTATTATTAAATTAATTCAAACTCAGTTATTATATCTTCATTGTCTTATGGTATGGTACAAAACCTGAAATTGTTGCGAAGATTTGTAACATTTTATAGCTAATAATTTCTAAGACTATTACCTCATAAAATCTAAGATTCTGTCATGGAATTCCTAAAAACCTTATAAAATTAGAAAGCAAATTTAAAATGCAACTGTTTTGAGTTGAAGTGTATAATTTGAGTATTTAATCTCTGATCGTGACATTAATAATGTTCTTCAATAAGTATTTGTAAATAAATAAAAGATCCTAGCAAATTAAAAAAAATTATAAAAAGTTTATTTTGGTAATTTTATTAAAAAATTTCAGATTCATTTATAAATATAGAAAATCTAAGTAAATGAATTTTAATCTAGCGATTTTAACATAATAAATATCAAAATTATTAACAGACCACATTATTCTTAAAGTAAAATAAAAATAATATTTTTGCTTAAAACACTAATAATTTAAATTCACTAAATCAATATCTTAAGCCAAATTAGGACATAATTTAGTGCAAGAAAATTAAATATAACATGTATTACTTAGCGAGATAATTTAATTGTGTTCGATGTTTAACAATATATCAAAATCATTTTTCCACGAAATTTAATTGATATTTAAGCACATTCTATGCAAAACTATGAATACGCTTAGTTGCTAAGATTTTAAAGGAACTATGTTTTAAATTCTAAACTTGGTGAACAAGATTATTTTTATCCTATGCATGGTGAAATTTTAATATTTTTTTTTGTATTTTAACTATAAAGATTTTAAAATAAAAACGACAAATATTACTAAATTTAATAGCTGTACATGAATGCAATTTAAAATGATTTTTTTACTGATATAATGATTTTTTTAAGGATAAGGATGATAAAATGGTTTTAAGAATCAAGAGATGCTACAAATGAAATAAATAAAAGAAAATTTGACAAAAAATTATCTTAGCTATTTTAGTTTTATGCAAAAAAATTGTTGAAATTGCATTTCCAATACATAGATAATTTTTCTCATTTAAAATCTAACGCAACATGCTGTAGTTAATTTCAGCAGCTCAAAAACGTATGATATCATCATAAATAAAACTTAGCATGCTCTTTACATAACATTAGTTTCAATAATTTTAGAATAATATTAGAATTATAAAATAATTTTTTTTTTAAAGGAGCATATATATATTATATGTGCGTATATTTATCACAATTAAATCTGAAAATTTTTATATTATTTTCATTACATTTTCATTGGTTGCGAATTTAAATTTATCATTTGAATATTTGATACTTATTCAGTTTAGGATAATATACTTTTTAACATAAATATGTTGTACAATTTGTAAATGAAATACTAAATGTTGCTAATAAAGTAAATGCATTAAAATGCAGAAATATTATAGTAAATCATTTTTTATCAAGTTAATGCAAGGTTATGTAGTGTAAAATTTACGATTTATTAGACAATAATATTAATTTTGTTCTCAAAACTCACAATGAAATCTAAATGATCAAACGTTGCACGTTTTTACCTTTTTTATTTATAAATAAACAAGCATTTCAAAATGAATAACATTGCTGAAAATTCAGAAGTACCATGAAAAGAAATTGAGTTTGAAATTTATGTTTAATTAGAGATTAATTTTATACCTGAACTTGAGGAAGAGATTAAAAAATCATAGAGCAGCATTTATATTATCCTTTTGGAATGAAAAAATTTTCTTGTTAAAAATTACTAAAAATTAATTGAAATTATATTGATAAATCTAAACTAATATAACAGTTTTACGCAATGTTCAAAAGACATTTTATAAAGAAACTATGCATATCGGAATGAAATATATTTATATAAATTAGTTTTAATTTGTTGCAATCTCATATATATAAACAAAGTTAGAGAGAGATAATTGCTATTATTGATTTCTTACTATTTGTATACCTTCATTTCTCACAATATTTAAAAAAATATTTAGTTTAAAATATAAATTTTATTTTATTTTAAATCATCTTCATGTTAATATTTAAAAGTTATTATCATAATTATGTGTCACTAAGTAATACTTTTAATCAAAAATGCAGGAAACGAAGTTACGTGCAAATAGCTAAATTTTCATCAGGAAATATATATATGATTTAAATTACTTTCTAATTCATTAGTTTAAGATTCCTAGATTGTTTATGTAGTTCTTATAACACACATTTGCCAATTTTTTTTCTATACCTTTAGTACATGTATTGCATATAGTAAACATTTTGCTAAATATAAGATACATTAGCAAAATGTAAATTTTTACTACATAGAATAATTGTTATTCTTGTGTTGTGCCAGAAGGCTGGCAGTATGTGGTAACCTGTTGCACTTTTCCAAGTGAACCTTAATTTATTAAGGAATCCAAGCTCCTCAGTACACACATGTTACAAGTATCCGTTTATAGGATACATAACTGTTCACAACCCATTCATGTAAGCAAGGTACAAAGACAGGAAATAGAGAGATAACCGAATTGGGATTCAAACTGAAGGATACCCTATCTCCTGTCAAGCATGCTGACTACTAGACAGTGTAGGAGGCATTACATTTTGCTAATGTATCTTATATTTTGAAATATTTTATCACATTTATACATAATTAGTACTGGATATAATCATTTAAAAATCTATATTTTTTATAATTAATAAATATGATTAATAAAACCTTGTAAAAAATATAACTTTAGTAAACACACACACACCTTTTAAAAGTAATTCTGGATTTATAATTTGAATATTTTATCAATATGCTTGTGCATGAAAGAATTTCCAGATAAAAAGAAATATCATTTTAAAAATGACAAATTTTGATTTCAAAATTTATCTAACAACCTATCTTAATTACATACTTTATAAATAAATAAATGACCTTATACCCAGGTTTCAAGAAACTTCTCTCAATTCAGTATAGGAATCCTTAATACTTTTCTTTTCTTTTTCACTTTTTTTTTTAAAAAAGATGATTATGAAATGTTCTTAGGTGAAAATCATGTCATGGGAAACGTATGATTGGATCATTAGTCATGCTTTTTCTTTTTTCTGATATCTGAAAAATGTTTCTCATTATTTATTATAATGAGAAACGAATCTTTATGTAATAATAATAAAGGTGGAAATAAATTTTATTCTTTCCTCACTTTTTTAAAAAAGTTGCATCTGATTCTTATATTTTGCGTGAATAAAAAAATAAGAGTATTTTTGAACATAACTGTCAATTCTAAATTCAGATTTAACCAGAAAAAATTTAAGTATGTGAGTAAATTTGGGTACATTTAAATTAAATATAATGAATGATTATATTATGATCAATTTTTTTTGATCTTTTCATACTTATACATATTTCTATTACAATTTTAGGACAATAAATTTGATTTGGTACATATTCCTTTTACACAAAACTAATTTTAAATAAATTGTATTTTGTATAACATTTTTCAGTAAAATTTAGCAAAGAAATGTGGTTTCATTCTGTGAGAAAAAAAAATTAAATCATGCATGAAAAGCCAGTGCTTTTAAGCAAAGCAGAAGAAATTTTGTTAAATATCATTACCCACTTAAAATAAACTGCACGAAATTTACTACTACGGCAGAAAAGTTCAATAAATCAATTTCGATAAACTGCCATCTTCGATCCTCTGAATCCAAGTCCATTCTAAAATTGCAAGGAAACAAGAGTCATTAAGAAAATGTTTTGCATTAAGAAGAAAAAAAAATTAAACTACTATATTTTTTAAGAAATTTATATATTTTTTATTAGTTTAGTTTAATTTCCTTAACTATGTAATCCGCATAAGAAAAGTTTATGAAACTGTATTTGTAAACATATTTTTAAGTAGTTGAAATAAACATAATTTTACCTTTCTTTTTATTTTCTAAACAGGATTGTAAATGTGAATTTTTGTGTATCCACTTTTTCTGTTTATAGAAATTTTAATTCTATATGTTATTCTATTAACATTTCTCTTTGTAAACCATGACATTTGTTATAATGTTACTTCTCAGTTTGTGTATGCATAAATCAATGTCATTGAAATTTCAGTTTTTTCTGATAATTGTATAAAAATAAACTTTAACTTCTTCAACATCTGAAACAACACACTTAACATAGAATGATAATTATTTAATCTTAGCGTCAACTAAATTAAAAACTTTTATGGACTATTTGCAACATTTTAAGTTCTTAACATATTACCAATTGTAAATAAATGCTCAACTGCGAAAAAGACTTTTTGTATAATTTATAGTAAAAATTATAATACTGTATAATTTATAAACATCTTCTTTCGCCTTCAGTTTTCATGTTTTCATCAGTTAATGAAAAATTATCTTTTTTAAAAATAGTTGCACGGACTACAATTTTACACTTACTAAATAACAGAAAAAAAAATTTAGACATGGATTTTTTAAATGTTAAACTCATGTTTTCATAAAATATGAATTTTAGATCACCAGAAATGATGACAAAATTACTTAAAAAAATACACACTGTTATGCTTACAGTTTAAGAAAATTTAAATGCTCTGAAGTGTCATGGTATAAATATAATTTTCTTGAGAAAAACAAATATTTTGTGAAATAAAATTGACTAACTTTTTCTGATATATCTTTAATTCTACTTTTGGTAGGCTTGCAACATTAAAATTTACAATAAATAATATAAGATTTTCTAAAAAAATATCGATAGTTAATTTAGATGTTTTTCATGCAAAAATTTTTAATTGTTCTGTCTTGTCTTCACGTTAAACATGCTTTATTAAAAATAAAAATTACGTGGACTGTGCATCTATTATGAATTTAACGTTTTAAATTGTATTACTTTAAGTGAAATACCTTATTCCCTTATAATTATTTATTCCCGTATACAATGTTTTAAACAATTAACGGAATAAATGAAAGGATAAAAAATTATGGACAATAGCAGCTTGTAATTTTTGGACAGTATAATTTTTCTCTTATAGTTAATTAATGTTTGTGCAAAAATCTTTTCTTCAGCAAGGATATTATTTAAATGAAAATTTGATAAGTACTAAAGGCTTTTAGTGAATCTGACTTCAAAAACCATTATTAATTATGTTTAAAAATGATAGCTTAATTAGGTAAATGAACTGCTTAGTTGAAAAGGTATGCTTTTATTTGGTAAAAATACTATCTCCCTGATGAAGAAACGTATAAGGGAATACATTTAATTAGTTATTTTGCTCATGTCCAAATAATTATTCATAAGTAAAATCCATTAGTTTCTCAGAATAAATTTATCATTTTGTTTCTTATATTTTTATATAATTTGTTATTTATTTATAAATTAAACATATTTAATATGTATTTAGACTATTGCTGAAATTATGCATTTTCTGGTAAAATACTAGACAAATAATTTTTGAATATTCATTATTAGTCCTTATTAGAACTTTAAGTTCAAAATAATTTTGAATTAAAATTTAAAGTTAAAATAAAATAAAATAATTCAAAAAATCTTTTTTTTAATTTTAAACTTTATTGAAACCTCTATCTCAGAGATTTTTTTACAAGTGAATTAAATATTTTATGACTTTTTACCGCAATTTAATAGTTATTCAATAAATACCAATTTGTTGTTAACATTTCTTCTAAGATTAGTAGTTTCAATGTGTGTGAACCTGTATTATTAAACAAATTTATAAACTAATTAAATAAAACATAACTAAACATGTTACTCAGAACCCCCCAAAATCTAAATGCACAAATTTGAAATAGTTAAATTATCATGAATAATTTCTGTATAAATGCAATGTGTTGTAATATGAAAGTTAAATTATTTACATACTGTGTATTTAAAAGTTTTGAAATAATCTAAGAACAGAAAAGGTCCTTGTATTTTTAATAAGTTTTTAAAGAGGCATCTTCTGGTTAGAGTCAGTTCTGATAAAAAGGGCATTTGAATATGAAAATTAACTCAGATTTGTGAAATTGGAGAGATAAAAATATGGATGATTTTGTACTGATAATTTTTAAGATGGATGATTTTTGGTCAAATATTTTACCAATGAATTAAATTGCATCTTCATAGAATTCTATCTCTGGTAAACAACTTTTAAAATAAAAATGTAAATTCTTATATTATGCGATATGATGTAGAAATTATACATATTTTGCCACTTAATTTTATAAATTAATATAAGAAGAAAATTCTCAATTCTGTATTTTTTGATATATGTATACATACATAAATGAATAAATATATAGTTATATAATAATTAGCTATGCTGTAAAAGAAAATTTTAAATAATACATTTTATTCATAGAAAATTATTAATAAATTCAATAGTACTTAAAAAATATAATTAAAATAATATCATTTATATTAAATTTTAAGCTTAAAATAATCAAAATTATAAAATGTTAGAAAAATCATATGATTCTAGTAAATATATTCTTTAATTATAAACTAAATATGCGGAATAACATTTTTGAATGACAAAAGATGCAATTCATTAAATTCTGTTTTTCAACTTTTATCTTACAATTAGCTAATTCTAATGGATTAAAATGTCATGGAATAGTATGTGTTTGTATGGCTTATTAAAAAATTATAATTTAAAAAAACAAAAAAACTGAATCCAAATTAATTATAATTTGCAATTTTATTAAAAGTAAGAAATGCAGTTTTGAATACAGTTGTAACTATTCTCCGATAATAAATTTACGCATTTCATAATTTTAATTTTTAGATTAAAGGGTTTAACAATAATATTTTTCAAAATTTTTAGAATGATTTTTCTTTATAGTTTTAATTATAACATTTCATATTAGATATGAATTGATATCTCATGGATTAATTTTTTTATCTAGCTCAGTTTTTCAACCATCAAACTCTGTTAGACAGACTAATACAAAATTATGAAGCAAACGAAATGTCATCCTCCTCAGACTTCCTATCGAGAGCGACGCCATTAAGTCCAGTTCAAGTAAATAAATGGCCACCAGTCATATCGTCACATGTCCCCATAAATGAAGAATCAGAGAGTCTGTCAAAACTAAACGGTGAAGGTATTTTGAAGATAATCATATCCATTCCTAAACGAAAATTTGCTATAACCACAACTCTATGGAGGTTGATAAGAATTGACTTTGTCAGCAAAGAAGACCATTGTGAACATCTTGTAAACATCTCATCGCTTTTCAAATAATTTTTTTTGTAATACTTTTACAAAAGTACAACATAAATATGATTAAGAATCTGTATTATCTAATTTTGTTACTTTACAAACTTGAAAAGATTTACTGGACACTGTGATTTTTCTGAGTTTTATTAGCAATTTTATATAGTCATTTGTTTTTTCTACAGATATTAACAGACATAAAATATAAAAATATTTGGGATTTATCATGAGTTGCATTGTTAATTCAATATTCAAGGTTAATTTGAGCAAGATGTACCAGACATAAGCAACTTTTATTTTATTTTTTAGGATATATAGTATGCATAAAAATGTTTTCGGAATTTTTGTTATGTAACGAAAAAATTGCATATTTAAGAAGTTTTGTAATATTTCGATTAAAATATTAAAGAATAAAATTATATATATATATATATATATATATATATATATATATATATATATATATATATATATATATATATATATATATATATATATATATATATATATATATAATATAATGTAATAAAAATAACATAAATAACAAAATATGAGTGAATATATAAATAAGTAATTCTAAAATGATATCAATAATGTATTGTTAAAAGATAATTAATTATAATACAATTTTTATTATTGTAAATAGGTTTTTGTCAGCATTAAATTAGTTTGCCAATAATCTGTTAAATTAATGAATTAATAACATTTTTGAAACTTTGTGTAATGTAAGAAGAAAATGTATAAAATATTCTCTCACAAATATGGAGCCGAGTTGGCAGCCGAATAGTTAGCGCTCTTGCTTTCGGTTCAACAGTTTGTGAGTTCGAATTCCACCTTGGGCATGAATGTTTGTGTGGTTCAGAATTCACTTTAAACTGTAGGTCCCAGTCTAATTAGCCCTCGTGTCCAAAAAATGACCGTTGAGCGACAAACGAACCAAACCTCACAAATATGGATTCTATTAAATCGGAATTAGCTTAAACTTTATGGCAATTTAGGTATAGATATAAAGCATACATATGTATTTACATATCTAAAAAAAGATAAATTCAATAATATATTTCTAGGACATCCCCGTCAGTTAAGAAATAATCACTAAAGAAAGAATATTAAAGATCAGTAGTATTTTCAATGAAGAGAGTGTGTTAAATGATGTCAGGCAAGATGAACCTGAACTATCTTGTTCAAAGTAATTTTCCATCTGATGTTTATTGTAATTAAAATAATCTAAGCACATAATACACTTAATTTTCTCTTATGCTGCTTTACATTTCAGTCTGTTAAATACAAAATAAAGTATTTTGCGGTTATTTTTTTATGGAATCTGGTGGCAATTCATAGGTTATTTCTTTTTAATCTGTTTTCTCATTGCATCGGATGATATATACAAACATATATACGAAGCGGTGCAGGCGAGCTACAGACTGTACCTTTAGGTTAACAGATTTGGTATACTTGTCCACCACCAATTGCTTCAAAATTCTGAACCACTGTCAGGTGACGAGGTCACATCTGAGCGGGTACTTTTCTCTCCACATCCACGACACACCAGCTGAAGGACTTTGAACGTCTCATATGAACATGGACATGGTCCCAAACCACAGAGCTCCAGCAACCCAGTGAGCGGGATAACGTGGTCAGCCTCCCAATCAATGCCCACGACAAACGATATTTCACTTTGCTGATCTTAACGGGAAGTGGCGTGAAGCTACTGAGCTCCTGAAGCTCCATTCGGATGGTATAGATCTCCTAATATCTCAGATTTATGAGATGCTACTATAAAACTACAGGCATCTGGAAAATCTTTTTTTCTAATGCCCTTGCCTTGCATCTGGGATATACCTATTCAGCGTTACAAGAGTCGAATGTGATGATACTTCATACGATGGGACAACCAAAAAAAGAGAAAAAAGCATTCATGAAAGTACCAGCATTTTAACACGGGATGATAACCTCTCCGTCACCTACCAGCTAAAAAAAATATTTAGTGTATTCTGTAGATAATTACCTACACATGAAAAAATGTAATAAAACGAGTACATACTTAATTTTATAATATGTGTTTAGAATGATAATATATGTTAACAAAGATAATAATGAAAATAAAGGAATAATAAGTGATTAAAATGATAAGTGTTTCTTGTAATTTCAATTGATAACAATTAATTTTCATTTTTAAATCTTTTTCTAGAAAATTACTCCAGTTTATAGAATAGAATACGTGAGTTTGACACATTATAGTTCATTTTATTTAATGAAGTTTAAATTCGGGTTATAAACATTACTTTAGATTATCGTAAGAATATTTAAAATGCATTTAACAACCAATATATATATATATATATATATATATAAATATTTACTGAACATAATACTGATATCTATATCTCATCTTACTCAATACAAGAATAATAATCCATAGTCCATAAAATGCATATAATGTACAAAATATTTCATAAATAATTAAAAGGAGTATTTATGTGATAAAAAGAATTATTTACTGAGATGTTGATACAATATCGCCTTAAATTTATGTCCGCTTTTCATATTTTTTCAGATTCCTTCTGTATATCAGAAATGTAATTCGAAAAATCTTATTTATTTGAAACGATGATTTGCAGGTTCAGCATATTAATGATTAATAACTATTTCCTCAAATAGTTAGACATTATTTCATTTCTTTGTATTTTTATTTTTATGCATAATTTATAATCCATTTGAAAACAAAATTTTCAATTTAGTGCCTATATAATTTATAAATTTTTATGCCTTTTTTGTTTCTTTTTCATTATAGGGAATCATAATAATTATTTTTTCAAATTTTATATTACTGAAATGGTTTATTATTTACAAGAGACAAAACAAACAAACATTTTTTGTTTTTTATACTATTAACAGTGTTTAAATAATCGTTAATAAACTTTTAATTCAAATTCTAATTTTATAAATTATAGTTAAATTAGACATACATAAAAATATAACAAATTGATTAAAAATAAAAAAAGTAATTTAATGAATTAGAAATATACTTGAAGTAAGCTTTATAAAGTTTAAATATTTTTTACTCCCTTAATGTTAATTACATTTAAGGAAATTTTTAAGATTAATTTTGAAAAAATGAAGTTTTTTTTTATTCAATGATATTTTTTTTTAATTCATAAATGTACACAGATAAATCTGTATGTACATAAAACCAATATGAATTCAACATTCTAACTTCTATAAATGCTTTAAATATTTTTGAGAATTTTCTAGTTATATTATTCATTTCTTACTTTTACTATAACAATTTTCTCTTTCTGTAGATGAAAAACTGTAAACGCTAAACTTCTACATCATTAAAACTGATTTCCTACACATTTTCTGAATCTTAATTATCCTATGATGTTAATTATTATAGATCTACATTTCACTGTATTTACATTATTTATATATAATTTGACATCGAAATTGTCATGATGAGTTGCAGTTATAACAATCCTAATAAACTTTTAAACATTGTGGATGTATATAAAAATTACTTGAAATTTCACGGTTTAAATAAAATAAAACTCTAGCATTATATTAAAGAAATGCTAATCAGAATTTCACATTCAATCTGATTTTGTACTCCATCAAAATAAATTTATAGATAAAAATAAATGACCAGAATTCTCTATAAATCATAATAACTGGAGTTATGAAATTTGAAACTATTTTTACTGTTCAATGGAAATTTAATTAATGATAAAAGGGATTAAGCATGAAGGTTACCAAAGAAATCCTTTTATTTATTTTTCAAACGGTTACTCACTTAAAATATTTCCCTTAAATATCAACAGGAAAAAGACATTATGTGACATCCGTGAGATACAACTAATTTATATAGACTGTAGAAATCAGTTTCTTTTATGTTGCTGAAGAAAATGATGATGCGTCACGAAGTATTCTCACGGAATTTACGATAAATAATGCATGTCTTTCCTCTTGCGTATCATAGTACAACAAATTCAATTACAGTTAAGATGAGCTTCTTATTCACGGATTTCTTTCAGAATAGAATATGTATCTTAATGCAATTTTTTGTTGTGCCAACCAGAACCATAAAAATTACTTTTAGAAAAACAATAATGGGTAGTTATGAATATTTTCTTCTTTTCTTTCTCGTTAATTTTACATTTTTCATTAAATTAAATTTTTGATGCACACAAATATTTTATTACCTCTTTCATTATAGTTAGAGTGTAAACAGCATTGTGGACCGGAACATTTTACACATTTTTTTTCATATTATTTTCTTTGCTAGGGAACTGTAGTTAGTAACAATCATGATCCCATAATCTTTCTTTCTACAATCTGCCTATCTTATTGGGGAACTTTTCCTAAATCTTCTTTCTATTGGTCTATACGCAAAGATTCTAAATGTCGTGGTGAAAGGATTCATACGGCATATAGGGCTAGCAAATATCATTCGATAATTTTAAATTTAAATGATTTCATAAGCTTCTTAGCTCATTTTGTACAACTCATTGTTGTACATTTCTTGTTCATTGTTGTACGCATTGAAATATTTATTGCACGCATAATCTTCCTCAACATCTTTCTTTCAAAGAAAGCCCCTTTTATTGCCATTTCCTCAAGGCTCAGGTTTTGGAAAAGTATGCCAGTATAGGTCTAATAATGATTTCATGATGGCAGACTTTATTTTCTATTTTTACTAATTTTGATGTAAGAAATCTCTTAACTTAATTAAGACAACGGTTAGCAACAATTATTCATTTCTCAATGGAAAGAAAATAATTAAACAGCATTAAAACATCCTTTAACTGATAGTTAACAGAAGGTGTAAAATATGTATTCATGATCAACAATATATATATATATATATATATATATATATATATATATATAATCAAGACTTTTGTTTTATCTATAGCCTTTGAAAATTTTTTTATTCATTTAATAACTATTAAAGGACATATAAGGATCTGTATTAAACAATGTTACTTCATTTAAATAATAATTAAATAGGTAAAATGCTATTAGGTAGATGAATTAAAAAATTTAAATAATATTAAATAACAAATGAACAGGGTACTGATTGTATAATTAGCACATTCTGAAATTCTTTTCAATACTTCCTGAATTTATCTTTAACCTTGATCTTGTTTTAGTAATAATTCTAAAGAGTACATTTTACAGCGTAGTACATGTTTATGTTAATATTCAAGAGTAAAAAGTGACTGCAGAGAAAGAAAATACCCTTACTGAAATTTACCATACATTATTTTTGAATCGTTTGATTCATGCTCGTTTCGAAAATAGCTTTTTTAAATTAATGAATTATGCTTTTCCTCTCAAATCATAATTTTAAAGCAAGTTATTTAAATTATTGGTCACTAGAATATATTTTTATAAATAATGAGGTTTGAATTTAAAAAAAAAATCCTATTTTCTAAAAAATGCTCAAAAATATTTTGATTATTTTCTCTTTCTTTGTTTCGTATGTACTCTAATCAGTTTTTCAAGTTGAATTCTGTCAATTTAATATGAGTTTCATTTTTTAAAAAATTTTTTCTGTCTGATGACCAATTGCTTTCGATCAAACATAGAAATTCTATGAGTAAAGGGCCCTTTTGTAATGCACCAATCAATTTCAGAATGGATGTTCCTTTCTCTACGAGTATGTGTGTTTCTTTATTCTTACACTTTCGGCGTGAAGATGGCATACCCCATGGTTGCTCCACTGTTTAAGATGTCACCCCATTTGTCTCTTGTAGTGCTAAAAATATTAAACCCTAAGTGCAACCGAACCGGGCATTTATTATTCAACTGAGAATTTTTTATTTGATTATGAACATCTTAGCTCAAAACCTTAAAATTTATATACTAGGTATCAAAATACAAACGATAAACCTAATCGTTATTTTACTTTAGAAACAAGAAATTTCATTAAATAAATTAACACTATAGTAAATTCAGAAATTTTCTTAAAACATTATAATAAGCATAATAAAACATAAACATTATAAATTATTACTTTAACCATGTCCTTAAATTTTATTTACAGGTAATTTATTTATGTATTATTTAACATATAACCTGTATATAATTTCCTTTACTTCTCTACAAGATGTAAGCTTCAGTTCATTTGTCAATAAATCACACACAAGGATATTTTTCTTTAGTCTAGCAAGAAACTAATATTAAAACATTTGTGTTCGTGTTTGATTTATAAGTAGAAGTTATATAAGACATATTTAAACTCAATTTTTATTATACAAAATATTGTAACATTGCTAAATAAATCTAAAACCAAAGAAACATATTTACTTGTTCGAATAACACTTGAATATAAAATTAATCTTTTATATTTATAAAATTATTTCAACTGCATAAACTACTATTTTTGATCTGAATCCTAAATGTTTTCCTTTAGTAAGTACTTTAATACTAAGCTATCTTTACAGTTTAGATTTCCTTTGAAGAGATTTTAGGAAAAGGTAATCTCCTCTAACCAGCTAAATATAGTTTATATATTAACACGGGTAAAATAATATTAAAATGGCATTATATGAAAATTTTTAAGTTGAAAGTTTTAAAAAAATATCATAATAGATAAGAAAATTAATGTTATAATATTTCCGAGTAACGTACTTGAAGAAAATTTTTATTAGATGACATAAATTATGTTTTTATTATTTATTCTAAAATATTTTTCAATACTCTTAATATTCAAGGATTTTGAAATCTCAATCGACAGTTTTTATATTAAAAATGATACTTCCGATTTGCAAATTTTATATTTCTTTTTTTAACTGCAAATTTATCTGGAATAAGATAGTATATTTCAATATTTTATGTAACTGTTTATTAATGAAACAAAAAGGCTTTTCCAATCAAAAATACAAATATAAACTACATCACAATAATTTGTATTATTTTATCTGTACTTGTTTTACCAATATATTAAAAACTAATTAACTTCCGAAATATTGCACTGATAAAATACTCATAGTATATACAATTTATTTCGATTGATTAGCATATGAACAATTCATATAAAATTGCAATGGGTATATATGAGCAACGACCAATAAGTTATCAATATCCATAAATACTAGATTGAAATGCTGTTTTTTACTGCACTTATGAAGACACTTCTTGAACTTTAGCCATACATGGAAAACAATAAAACTGATTAGATTAGTACCTTGATCAGGCATTTCATATTAGGACTAGATTCACCGGATCCTACAGTTCTAAATGAACTGGTAAAGTTAAGACCTACGTGTAATGGGAAATTTAGGAATGCGCAATAAAACATAGTTTTTTTCAAAAGTTTTTTATAATGAATCACATATTTTCATTTATGTTCAGATTGTCTGCATAACTAATAAAACAATACATACATTGCTGATATGAAATCTATATTTATTTTATTTAGTATATATAATTTGATTCGATGATTAAGCCATAATTTAATACGATGATCAAGATATATAATCTCCCCTTAAATGTGGAAATATAAACTATTGTTGTTGTTCTCGTGTGCTAGCTAGGCTGGCGAATTGGAGTGTGCTGCTCCACTTTTCCAACTGAACCGTATTTGGTGTGGAGTCCGACTGCTTCAGTACACACACATGCCATAGGGACCCGTTTATAGTGTAGGCAACCATTCACTCCTCATTCACACACCAGGAAAGGACAAAGACAGGATAGAGAGAGAGAGAGAGAGAGAATACATCTATGCCTGAACCGGAATTCGAACCCAGGACATCCCTATCCGTAGTCCGGCACGCTGACCACTAGACAAGTTGGCCGTCATAAAAAAAACTATTAAAAATAACTATTTTAATACTTTTATTGAATTTTTTATTTAATTCAATTTTAAGCTTCATATGGTTATACCAAAATTATAAAATTCATTTGTTAACAAGGTTTCTCAGTATTAAGATATTAATTGGAATTCAAGAAACACAAAATTATTTTAAAATATTTTATTGCTTTCGAAATTTTTAAAAAATATGTTATTAAATTGCGTTTCTAATTTTAGTAATTAAAGAAAAATTCTTTAAAATTTATTATTTTAGAATTTAAAAATAAATAATAAGGTATTTAGAGTTCTTCATCACATTTTAGAAAAATTGGAAACATTGATCCACTCTGTAATTAGTAGTTACATTACATGCATTAAAATTCAATTTCAGAAGATTAAATTTACATAACTTCATTTTTAGGCTAACTAAAGGGACATAGAAAATTTATAGTTTTATATAGGAAAATAGATTAATTCTGCAAGCTTTCCTTTTCTAGTTATGTATCTCTAGTTATATAGCATTATATAGATCTGCGTTATAATGTCTTTCTATAAAAATAATATTTTTTATATGTTTGCATGATAATTAAATTTCAAAGTGAAAGCTTTATTTCATAGCATTTTACAATTGAAAGAAGAATAATGTCTCACTTTGAAACATGAATATTTTCCAAGCTGTATAATTTTCATTCATTTTAATTGTTTCTCTGTATACATTTGATATCAAAATATGTCAATAAAACACAGAATGGATAAAATTTTTATTGGAATATAAAAATACAATTTTTAACAAAATAATTAATGTTATTGATATTAGAAAATTTGGTATAGGATTTTATTTTTTAAAAATGTGAAAGTTTAAAGAATGAAAGGATAGATTTCAACTCTACTTAGACTGAAACAATTTAGTTATTAAAGAGAGTCAAAGTCGTATATGCATTCTGAACTGTATTGCATACATGCACACTCTTCAGCTAAGAATCAGATGAAATAAAATACATTTTTATTAACTATATTTTGATAATTTTTATTATTTATCACAGTTTTTCTATAGCTATATAATATAATTCTTGTAAATAAAGCAGTGTTAGAATGAAATATATATATATTATTGCAGGAATAAAAAAATGCAATTTTATAATAATAAGAAATTTATATTTTTAAAGTTAGATATTGAGGTTCAGTTTGGTTTTTGTTGTACATGGATTTGTAAAATTAGGTAATAAGGTTTAGTTTTTTTTTTGTCTACCTATACCTGAGATATTTAGCTAATTTACAGTTTCAAGTAGATTCTGAACAATGTTGGAAACATGCTGTCCTTTCATCTGAGTTGGGAATCAGATGAACTCTAGGGATTTATCAATAAAAATAAATCTAAATGTGAAATAAATTATAATTGTATACCTTTCATCACAAAACTCTCACTTAAAAATTTTGAAATTGTAATCTCAATATTATAAGAAATTCAAAACAAACTTGTGCTTTTAATGTATTCGGAATGTGTATTTAGTATGTATAGATTCCATATTATTTATTTTATGGTTTGAAAACATTAAAGTTGACTTTGTTTTGAATATTTAATCCTACATTTTTATTAATACTTATATGTTTATCCTATACCATGTTGGAAATTAAAATGATTAATTTATAATATTGAAGTAAAAAATATTTTAGAACATTTGCTTTTACACAATAAATATGTATTGTAAAGCAAAAAAAAATAATAATCTTGTGCAATTAGTTTTGTAATGCATAAAATTATTAAACGTAAGTCTATATGTAAAGTATCAGATATTTAAAACTGCATTTTTTAATTTTCACATTCAAAAAGAAAAGAAAAAAGAATGTATATATATATATATATATATATATATATATATATATATATATATATATATATATATATATATATATATATATATATATATATATATATATATATATATATATATATATTATAATTTTTCATTTTATTATATATATTTTTATTTATATATATATATAATAAAGAAACTGAGTGAATTTTACTCTCTAAAACCAGTTAAGGAGACATTTTTACTGATTACTTGCTAGTTAAAATACAATGTAAATTTTTAATTTAATATAGAACTTAAAAAAATTATTTTATCTCAAAATATGTAAGAAGAAGAACAGTATAAGAAGAAAGTAAGAATATGAATTAATATTTCGTTATATCCAATTTGATTAAGGAATTTATATTTAGTTATCGGACATAAACACATAAATTAAACTATATTTATAACAATTTTATAAAATTAACGTATACATTATATAGAAAATTTACAAAAATATATCTGATTTCTTAATTTTCCCTCTAATTTGAAAAATATAACTATGTATAAAATAATGTTATTGCATATAATAAAATATGGGCAACAGAAATATGTGTCACATCATATTATTTTTTAAATTATTTTTTATAAAAAGTGTAGCAAAATTCCATTAATTAATCGTTCTAAAAAATTAACAAAAAATATTGTTTTGCTTTTTCTAAATTTTTCAATTTATTTGAAATTCAATTTTTTTTTTTCAAAAAAAATTCTAAACTAAATCGTACGTTTGAGAAATTTTATTTTAATTAAAAAAATTTAAAATCTCTGTTTTTTAGATATGTATTTAGAAATGTAGAAATCTCAAATATTTTTTGTTAATTTACATATTTTACAATAGCTTTATAAAATAATTCACGATTTGTGAAAACGAAGGTTACACTGAAATGAAGGAAACTGTATGTTGCATTTTATTACAGTTTTTTTCCTTTATTCATTACGTCCTTTTATTGGAGGATATAATATATTACTGAATAATTTAACAAGTATTTTTTGTGTGCTTCGTTGTTACAAATATTTTGATTATTTATAAAAATGTGATATACTGATCTCTGTATGTTTATCTTGTTTTTACTTTATGCTTATTTTTCTTGGTTTCATATTCATTCTACCAATTCCTAATATAAAATACACTTACGATTTTCAATAAACACTGGCGAGATAACTAAGGGATAAAAAGCAAATTCAAATATGTAAGAAAAATAAATGAGTGAAAAAATGAAGTCCTATTGTAAAAAAAATATTTTGAGTTCATTAGTTTGCAATTTCAGTTCTGATGCAGCGGAAAGAAAGCATAATGGAAACTTTCTGAAGACATTTGATTTAACTTTTTTACTGTAGTTTTATTTTCAATTTTGAGCGTGAAAAATCAGAGGCAGAAAGAAATCTTCCTTTAACTATAAACCCCCAAGCATTGCAGTTTTTGATTTTTTGAAACATCCAAGGTATATGTACGAAAACTATTTTAATAATTTTTTTGTTAATGCTTTTTTTATAAATAAAACTTTTTTTACTTACTTAATATTTTTAGATAAAAAAGTATTTTTTTTATATCATAGATTTTTATAATTATCTTAAAAGATTATTTGCTACATATTAAGTATATTTTTTAGGATTGTGCATACAGATTTATATTCTGAATATAAACATTAAGTATTCATATATTTAATTATAAATTAACAATTCAAAGATTTTATATGCAGAAAAGCAAATGTATTTACAAAAACTTTCCTAAAATATTTTGTAGCATTATTTAATTTTATCTCTCTAACAGTTAACATCTAAATTTGATTTTTCAAGTATTTATAAACTGACAATTTGGTTGCTCAAATTAAACTTCCCTTTCTAACCGAAAAAGGGAACTTTTTCCCTATATTGGACAAAGTAAGCACAAAAATCCATTTTAATGAAAGAAATTCAAAATTTTATGACTTACATAGGAGTAAAAATTATGTTAGTATAATGTTATGAAACTCAAGTATTCAAATATGTATTTGATGTGCAATTTTTCTCATAACATATGTGGGTACTTTAGTTAGAAAAATAACGAACATTAAATTGAACATATTATTTGTTTGAATGATATTAATTTAAAAAAAAATCATTCTGATAATTCTTAACTTTATCTCATCTCAAATATTAAAATCTATTCAAATTTAATAAAATATTATATTGTGCATAAACAAGTTTTAACATTTACAATTTTAGAAATTTGTTTAGATTTAATTGCGTTATAAAATATTGATTAATAGAAACATCAATAAGCTCATAAGTTATTAAATGAAATGAAATTTTTTGAAAATACAAAAGGCTTAAGCTGTGGAAGAACAAAACTTATGCTTCATTTTAAATCTCTAAATGACATTTGTTGCAAGCTTTAAATAGTAAGAAAGGATTTTCTAAGAAGAATTTTGATCTATTTTGTTCTACCATGCATACACATATTCACTAACTATTGTTGCAAAAATTAATTTGGAATAATTTAAGGATATGCTTTAAAACATTTCACCACTAATCATAAACCAAAAAAAATATATGAGATAAAAGTTGAGACCAGTTTACCACTATAAAATATCAGATAATAGTAAGGTTTGAGTACGTAATCTTTTACTGTGTATTAATCCATTGAAATATAGGAGTAAGCTATGAAAATACAGAAAAAATAACTAAATGCTGCTAATTAAAGTGGTAGATAAAAGTAATTTTATATGAAGATTGATCAAAAAGATTTAAAGTAATGCTTTCAGACCTATAAACAAATATTCGCTGCAAACCATTATTGCCGCTTTAAATTTTTATGTTAATATAAATGTCAATATTGTGATGTCACTGAGGTTAAAATACTTTCTTTTGAATTCGTAAAAATATATAAAAAGGGATCTTCCAAATATTTATGAGCAATATGATTATAATAATAATTTACTCTTTTTATTTTAACTGTAAAATTTGAGCGTTTTGAATATCATTTGTAATTTTCCTTATGTTTTTATATTCTCAGATGAAATAAACATTATAATAAATAAGAAAATAAGCAGTGTTTAAATGATTTTAATTATTAAGTATCTGGTATCAATATCTGCTTTGCAGTTAACAATATAAGCTAATATCTATGAGATATATAAGCTGTAGCCATATTCAAATAATGTGTGTATTTAAATTCATGCAGTAAATATAATAAACAAATGAAAATACGTATATGAGATTCTTGTTAAACATAAAGTTATCTGGTTACCTCTGTAATATAAATAAAATTTCTCAGTAAAGTGGAATAATCCTCTACTTACTTTTATTAAAAATTCTAATAGAGAAAGGGAGAGAGAGAGAGAGGTCCAAAATAAATTTTTAACAATTAACCTATTTTGAAAACTCAAAAATCTGTCTGTACATACTCGTACAAATAAATAAAAACATAATTGCAGAAATAACATTTGTATTAATCATTAATTTTCAGTTTTGGTAGAAAAGTTAACTATCGAAGATCTGTATAAAAAAACTGCCAGAATTACTTGAAAAACAAGTTTAAGTGACAACGGTTACATACATTCCATTGGAAACAAACCTAAAATCAAACTGCATTCAGCAAAACAAACTTTCAATGTATTTTCGAAGAATTATTAAAAAATAAATATTTTTGAAAAAAATTATTTATGTCTAAAAACTTATAAAAGACTTTTCTTATGTCAATGAAACAATATTTTAATAATACGTTTGATCTTTTATATTCATAAAAATGGTATCTACAATGTATAGCGATAGTTTAATTTTTAATATTGACTTATATATATATGTATATATATATATATATATATATATATGATAAAATTAATAATATACGAAAGTAATAATATATAATAACTACAAAATTAAAATATTTTTTGTAAAGTAATATGGAAAGAAAACAATATTTTTGGGAATTATTATTATTTTTTTAAATTATAATTAATTAAAAAAATTCACGTTTTCCATTATATATATTTTAAATTTTCTGAATAAGAGGAGAAATAGTTTTACATTCAAAACTCAAGAGAATATATCATGAATCTCAGATAAAATTTTATTGAGAAACTTTAAATATTAACTCGCAACTTCAAAAGCAACTAGTTGGAGCACTCCCATTATGTTATTAATAACAGAAGAAAGAAGGAGAGCTCCGATATACTTTGCCGTAATTAAACTGCGCCACCAGCTGCAATTAAGAGCTTATTGGAGCGTTGTGTTCTGTAAACCAACCATTATCGTAATATAGTGATGTTAACATAGTTCCAATATCACTCACTGAATATAATCTTTAAACTGTACTTAATATTCTAATTTGGCACTTATTTAATATTTTTATAGCAAAGATTTCTTCCATTTTTTGGAAGTATATATTTATTTATATGTAATGCATTGTTTTTTAAAAGTGAGTGAGATATATTCGAAAAAATTAAATTGCTCATTTAAAATGATAAAGTGCTATTTACATAATTATTTTCATATTTGCCACATCTAAATTAATCATTATTTATATTTTTATTAAGAATATTACAAAACAAAAATTTATTATTTAAACATTAGAAACTGATAAAAGTTAATGGAACAGAATCAGAAGAAATATATAATCATAATGACTAGATTTATAAATTTTAGCAAATCAGTAAGCAAAATTTGGAATTATTACCTCATTATATTAATCTTCGCAAAGTATAGGGATGAATACCAACTTCATAATAAGATTTTCTCACGTGATCCCTCTACCATTAACCAGTGCATAATATTATTACCGAATACATAATATTTTAATAATATGTATATAGGTTTAAAAATGTGTATATATAATTTTTGATTGAAATATTAAATTTATATTCCTTAAATGAATTTATCATATAATCCTGTAATTAGATGAGAATTTAATATATTTCAAGAGATAAGATGATTTAATATATTTCAAATTTATTTAAGGATTATAATAATTTACAGTAATACCTCGAAATATATTTATTTGTATACTATGCATTTCATTTTTGGATCTATAAAATATTACTTATTACTCGCTCAAAAATCATAGAAATGATTTTAAAATCTATTTATGTAATAAAATATATGAAATTAATGTATATTATAGTTACATTTTCATGAAATATTACAGAGATAAAGACTTTTATATCTGCTTGTTTTTTTTTCAAATTTTACAGAATAATACATATATGTTTAAATTACATAATGTAAATTTATTTTTAAAGTGGTTTTTACCGAGCCTGAATAAAAAATAATTGCTGGTTCTTAAAAGGAAACATAAAATTGATTTGCTTTTTGGCTGTTCAGCATTAAGTGAAATTTATAATTAAATTACTCTATTCTGTTAATAATCAGATAGATATTATGAAATATTTTTAATTATATCAAGATGTTTTTTAAATCTCTTTTTATTTGCTTAGCTTTATTTTAAATAAAACCCTTGGTATATTTAAGAATTATTTCTGGAGATTTTTTTCTTATGATGATAAACATAATAATTCATATTTATTTTATTAAACTAATTACAAGCATGTTTCTACACGTATATAATAGTTTTAATTAAAATGAAACAAATGCATTCGATTATTTAATTCTGCTACCCTAAGATATTCGTAATTTTAAATGAAAGCTTGGCATTTAAATGTCCCAGGTGGTATGAACCAGAATTTATGAAAGTTGCATTAAGAATAAATCTTTCACACATTCCATTTAACCATTTTCCCATTAAGTGGCATTCCACATTAATTAACTTAAATCTAATGCTTATAAGTATTTTAATCAGTTCAGGACAGGTATGGTAGGATTGAACAGAGAATAGTCTTAAAGAAAATTTATATTGCTTGATAACTTACAATAGCATTTAAGATAATATATATGTAGACATGAATAAAATATGTTTTAAAAATATGTATGTATATATATATATATATATATATATATATATATATATATATATATATATATATATATATATATATATATATATATATATATATATATATATATATATATATATATATATATATATATATATATATATTAACATAAATAGATCAGAACTGTAATGTATAAAATGCTCTGTTTTTAGAAATTAAAAGTAGTAAAATATAAATTTTTCTTTTCATGATAATTTTATTTACTTATAGATTGAAGAAAAGTTTTATATTTATAAATGTTTCCCTAAGTGTAGATCGTTCAATAATATAAATGGTAATTTCATTTAAAATGAATATAAGATTCATTTTTATTTTGGAAGATCACAAAAAATTATGCAAACAGCATTATGAAAATACTTAAATTGAGAAGTTCAATTTTTCAATTTTTTCATTTAATAATAAATTACTTTTATGAATAATAAAAATCCTAATTCGGAATAGTTAATAAATATATAATGTTATTTATCAAAATTTATACACATTGAAAAATTCTTGTATATAGAATATGACATTTATAATTTCTTTTTAAATTTTGAAAATATGTATATAATGTTTAGATAAAATTATCTTTTAGAATTCCAAGTTTTATTCTAAGCTATTTAAATTACAATTGTTACAAATTAAGGAAAAATATAAAAGCACGATTATCAGTAGACAGTTTATTTATCAAATAATTTTTCAAATTAAATTTCAATTTTAGTTACTTGTTTCAATTAACTGGATTGATATTGCTATTTTTTTTCTGTTGTGACTGCAATTTTAGTAATATTAAGGATAAGTTTTTTATATGATCACCATGATAAGTTTTTCTACATATGAAGATATTGCTAATTTTTGATAGTATTTATTATGATGGCGTATTCCCTTCAAATAATGTTTTTGGTGGTAAGGCATTAATTTAAATTTATATCTAATGTTAAAATCTAAAATTTGTGTAACTAATAGGAGCAAATGCTTTGTTAAAAAGAATTTTAAAGACATATAGACATAAAATAATTAAACAATTATAATCATATTCTACGATTAAGAAACTTATCTGAATATTTCTTTGTAAATTTTTAGATAGAATATTTTACCATAAAATTATCATTGGCTTGAAAATCATAAAAAATTGGAATGTCATATGTTATACAATGCAGGGAACATATTACATGTAATAATAAACTTAGATTTTAAAATAGATTTTAAAAGAGTATTAATTTTTTCTCAATGAACTTATGATAATTATCACTTAATTTATATGCCAATATAAATATATAAATAAATTACAAAAGATAAAGTATTCGGAAATTTGGATCTAACGAAATGCAATAATGCTCATTCAAGGAATAAAAAAATTAAAGTAATGTTCTGATATATATGTATATATATATATATATATATATATATATATATATATATATATATATATATATATATATAATTGAATTTGACAGCCAAAATATTAATGCTAAATTTAGTTTAATCATTATTATATTTATTTTTTATGTATATGAAATTGTTTAAAATAAGATAGAAGTTACTGTAATCCCTTACTATGTTTTATCGCTCAAAAAATTTTAGTTTAATATTGTCTAATTAAAATTAGAAAATCTGCTTAGAATCACAGAGTACTATTAAAAATATATTTTTTCCAAAATCAATTGTTTTCTAATTTTATATCAATAGAAATGAAAATCATTTTTATCAATTGGAAGGAAAAACTGTAATAAAATTTATATTTGAATCCCATAAATATTCTCATTTGTTTCCAAACAATGCACTTGTCAATGATAAAGGAGCCAAAATATAAAAACTTTAATATATGAAGCTTGTAAATTTTAATTTTGAACCATATTATTAAATTCATGTAATTTATACTATATTAAGTTATTTGCCTTATTTAGTATTTACTAAGGTATATGTGTAACAAAACGTACATGTGGTAATACTATAATACCATATAGGTGATATTCAGTCTTTGAATACAAGTTATATTTGTTAAAATTAGGTGAAAATATTAATATTAAATTCTGTATACATTTACTTATCTGATTGTATAAGTAAACAATTATTAAAATATATCCTGATATATATAGAAACAAATTGTTTCAATGTACAAATTGAGCAAAATCGAAAATATGTTAATTTATGAACTAAATAATTTAAAAAATTTAAATAAGTTTGTATGTTTTCCAAAATTAAAATTTATATTCTAAATTCACTTAAGAATATTTTGTATAGTTTTTAGAATAAACTTGTTTTCATTTTCTATCATTTTATAATCATTGATAACATAAAATGATCCTATTTAATTTCTAAAAATAATCTTAAAATGAATCTTCTCAAATAATGTAAAATATTTATTTCAGAATTATGTCAATATTTTTTCTAGAAAAATACTGCATTATAATACAGTGTAAAATCTATTTAAACATTCATAAATTAAAATTAAATTTTGTTTTGATAAAAAAGTAACCAAACCCTGATTTATTTATTTAAAATGCATTTTGTATGCTATAAAAACATGATTTATTGGTGATTTTGAGTACGTTTCTTGAAATATCAGCTTCTAAAATTTATCAAAGAAATAGGTGACTTTTAGTGGACTTATTTTATTGGATGGATTTCAAACAGCAAACTGTATTTTCCAGTTCACTAGGACACTCAATATGATGACTACTTCTGTTCCAAAAGTAACCCTTCAAAGAGGAACTTCCTTTCGAAATGTTTGGCAATAAATAACTTTTTGAGGAAAATTTGTTATTTTCAGAAACAGAGAATAGAATCTCACACCATATCAGAATGAGTAACAAAGAAGTGCAAATCAGCTACATAACTTCGGATATCCTTTTTTGTGTTCTTATGCTCATTCATTCCAAACCATGTTGAAATAATTAAATAAAAAAGAGTAAGATTTGTTGTTTCACTAAAAACAGAGTAATTAAGTATTTTCATTTTACATAATCTTGAAATAAGTATTCATTGATATTTCTTATTAGAGATTTAAAAAAAAATGTGACTTAAATCAACTAAATTCATACTGTAAAGTATCTATCTATCTATCTATCTATCTATCTATCTATCTATCTATCTATATATATATATATATATATATATATATATATATATATATATATATATATATATATATATATATATATATATATATATATATATATATATATATATATATATATATATATATATATATATATATATATATATATATATATATATATATATATATATTTTGTAATTATTTAATTGTGCAAAATATTATAGAGTACAGAAGAGAATATGAGAATATTACACATTATGAGTGAATGAATGCCTAATATTTAATATCGAAATTATAAAAATAGTGGTTGGTGTACAAAATAGCATCAAGAATTTTCTTCTTAAGCATTAAAATCAAGACCTATTCATAACACTGATTATTTAAGAAGAAAATGTACATATCTTGTTTACGTGAAGTAGCTTTTGTGAAATTGTATACATTCAAAGGAAAACTATTTTAATCTGTGTTACATATGAAAACTTCAATATAAATGATGGAAAATAACAACAATGATAATTGTACACAAATATAAAATGGGTTTTTAATGTATAACCTATTTTATATTTGTGTCTAAATAACGTGCAAGTATCGAATGAACATGTTAAAAAAGAATAAATTTTTTGGAAGAAATACTTATGTTTGAAATAACACTTAAGACAGCGATAAGTGATTATTTATGTAGAAAGTTCGAATTTAATTCAGACAATTGATGATGCCAAGTTGTCGAAAGATGGCTGTTAGTTCTTTTTTCGGGGATTTCTATCAAGTTGATCGCGAGATTTAAACGTTTCTACATGGAAATATACAAATACATCATACTATAAACAAAATTTCTCCCAGAAAGGCATAATAAACTACGTAGGATTTTGAATTTTTACAACAAGCTTCAGTTTTCTGGTTGCCTAAATTTTATTTCGAAATACTTTTCCAAGGAAAAGTGGGAATTAATAATATAAAGTAATTTCCTTAAAAAATATTGCTCCACATTTCATTTATTTAAATCTGTTAATCTTTCTGACTTTGATATTAATACATATATTAGTTTCTTATATATTAGTTTGATATTAATATATATACATACATGCTTAATTTATGTTCATGCATTTCATATATAAAAACAATATTATATTTTACTACTTTATAATTTACAAAATATTACATTTCTCAGAGAAAATTGCTTTAAAATTTATTTGAATGTAATATACCAAAACAATATTTATGAGTAATTATATCCAATAAATTATAAAAATAGTTGTGCAATAAATTTAAGTTACATTACCAGAATATATATATATATATATATATATATATATATACATATATATATTTGAATAAATTGAAAATAAATAAATTTTAATGAGATGATTGATATCAATTTGGGGCTTATTTATAGTCGTGCTTTATTAAAAAGGATAAGGCTATACTTTTAGTTTAAATATTTTTAATTTGTTACGTTAATTTAGTATATATATATTTAATTTTGAATGTTCTTAAGTAAAATAAAATATATGAATGAATAATTTCCATAGCCATTATTCTGGTTTCAATACAATATTTTCATACATTTACCTGACCGAGTAAATAAGGGTGTAATGCTCAAGATAATTTTCCATCGTTTCAGATTCTATAATTTATATTTTTTCAACGCTGTTTTGTTAAATAATTACTTATTGCTGAATTTTTATCATAATAAAATTGTGATACGTAAGTTATAAGGGATGAAAAATCATGTAAATCATATGTTTTAGAAAACGAAATTTAATAAGTTTATATTAAAACTATTGCAAACAAAGGCTTATAGTTTGAATTATGTAAATTTAATTTTATAAATTGAATAGAATAAATGTTGAATTATATTTATTCTCTAATTTAAGAGAAGTTTAACGTATTATTGCGACTATCAAATCAGTACCTTCACGAAAAGATGTTAATTTAGGAAATTCCTTCCATATCATTCGTATAATATTTGTTCGAAACTTTTTTTCTTCATTACAAATTTGTATTCCATAAAAAATGTTTTTTCGCGCTTATTCAAATCGTTATGTTCTAATACAATAATCTAACCTAAACTGACTTTTTATTCTATTTTTGTATTTTTCGTATGTAAATTTAATGCAACACAATTTATTAATTAATTGATTATGTACATAATATTAACTAATTGTGTACATGATTAATTTTATGATGTTTTCCAAATTTCATATTTTATTATGTTTTCCCAATTTTAGCTTTCTTTCCGGCTTAAAAAAATTTTAAAACTTTTCTTATCTTTACGGTTTAGAATTTTTATTTGACTTTTCTATTAAATAAAAGATATTTCATTAATGTTAGTAAAATGTAATTTTTATACAAAGATTTTTCTTAGAAAATATATTTTAAAAAATATTCATTTAAATGTTTAATTTTTTTTCAAAATAAAAAAAAATGGCTGTTTGTGTTTTTTAGAATTTTCTTAGGCTGCAACATCAAACAAAATTAAATATTCTCTTTGCGTAAGACTTTCTTCTCTCACGTTCCCAAGTTCATTAATTGTCAAGAGACTGGAAAGTTACCAAAAAAGTTTAGAAAGTGGGGAACAAGTTTCAATGGACTTCAATTCTGAATTACATGAAACATTGAATAAGAAACATGGGAAAGGCATCAAAACATCACCTTTGGGACCAGGTAAAGCGAAATGCTCTTAGTAACTCAACAGATAAGTGCTAAATGTAATTTTCACAAGGGACAAGAAAACGTTTAATCTTTTATTTTTTATTGATTCCTTTTTTAGAAAATACGGTAACGCACATTATAATTTTAGTACAAACGTGGCCCTTATTAGTTAGTTGTACATAGTAAATATTAAACATTTATTTTTGACTTTTGATAGCTTTGAAAATATCCGATTTGTTTGTTTGCATTTCAACATTCTTCCACAGAAAAGAATGAAAGATTCCTTTACAAATATTCTAAATCATTTTCAGTGAATAAAATGCTAAACTTCACATTTTATAGAACTTCTTTATGAAAACAGTTTTTCTATTTGATTCTACAGAAAACTTCTTATTATTTAATTACTAAGGAATTAATTGAGATTTTTGATGTCGGTTTGTGATTTTAAATATTATTTTATATTTAGGATTTTATTTATAATATAATTATCATTGTAAAATAATTATTATCAATAGTGTTCTTATGTAATGAATTGAAAATAACTCTCTCTACTTTCAAAAGTATCTAATTAAAATTTATATCGTATAACTTTACTTTTAATTTCAGGAATTAAGTTAAAGTTATTCCGAAAAGGAAATTAGAAATTTATGCAATGATTTGATTAGTTCTGGCCGAATGATTTTAATTTGAAGTTGCTCAGAGAAACTGGAATTTTGACTCGTGTTACCATTTGACAACCACACGCAAAGTGACGATGCTTCAAATACTTTCACTGAATGGTTTCTTCTAATTTTAAACTGCATCATAAAAGGATTTAATTTGTGATTTTATATGAAAAAGGATTATTTTATATATAATAAAATGTTTGAGTAAAATATAATAAAATGCCTAGATGATTTTCTACATTTTAAATACTTATTTGAAATTGATATTAGTTCTTCTTAATAATTGATTAAATAGATTTTATGTTAATTTTGATGCAAATATATTTAATCATATTTTTGTTAAAATTTAATAAATTAAAAATAGTTAAAAAAATTAAACCACTATTGCTTATCATAAAAGTGAACATTTTTATTATTGAATTGTGTGATTGGGAAAACGAGGTTTCTTTATTTCTAAAAAAGAATGACGTTAAATTAAAATGTATTGCTTCAAATATGCTGGGTAATTATCGAGTAACAAAATCCAGAAATGTAAATTAAATAAATGTCGAATTTCCCTCTGATTTGTAAAATTATTAGGTGTACTACGTTGTGTGTATTAGTCACCTCTAACTGATATATTGAAATGCTTCAGATATAACGCGCTAAACACTCCACATGTGCACTAGCTTAGAATAATACGTAAAATTTGATTTGTTGTTTTATTTCCTTAAAGTAAAACTACAAAGTATCAAATGACAAATTGCTCAATTTTATTGGCCATATTTCAGTGATGGAGACTTGTAGCATGTTCATGTATAAAATATTAGAGCACCTTTGCTTAACGAGCCACATATTGATGTAATTAAACTAAAGACCCTGGACACATGCCCATACCTTCTGTTCTCACTCTCTGTAACATAATTATGAGACTTGCTTGGATAAAATTATGAACTTCGCCTTTCTCAACATACAAAGTGCGCGTTCAACAATATCAGTTTTCTTCTTACTTATAAATTATAGCTACATTGAATTTTTTTGGTAACATTATAATGTTTGCATTATATTAAGGAGAGCAAAAAACTTAATATATCAAATGAAATAACCATTAGTACATAATTTCAGAAAGAAGATGAGCAAAGAAAAATACAACAGTCAACATTAATGCTGTGTATGTATATTTATTTTCAAAAACTTCTTTTATTTAAATTTTAAAATGTTCGTGTTTCATGCTTTCTGAAGTAAATAAAGCTTTTGTCGTTTTTCTAGAAAACTCCTTGTAATTAGTTATATATTATTAAGCATAAATATTATATTTATCGATATATTATAAATCAATATATAAAAAATTTATTAAATTCCTTCAATAAAACTTTTTATACATCGATTTTTGCGGAAGATTTATCAATGTAGATGAAATTAAAATTTGTGAAACAAACTATCAACTAATCTACCATAAATAATATTTGGATTTACGTAAAATAATAACTTTATTAAGATAACTTATGGTTTAAATTTTTTTAAATAAATGTTTACCATGAAAAATAACATTTTGTATTTATTGCAGGTATTTTTTTCTTTTAATTACAGATAATTATTAAATTTTTTAAAACTAGTTGTATATTACAATGTGTAAAATATTCCAGTAATTGAAAAAAATGGAGGCTGTTAAAATATGCAACAGATAATACAAGTAAAATTTTTCACTCCTTATTATAAAATGAATCATTGTTAGTAATGAGTTTCACAAAGATGTAAATATATAAGAAAAAAACAAAGTTTTTTGAAAATATAAATGTATTTCAGCCGAACACGTTGTAAAATCTCCTTTTCATTAACTCAAAGAAGGGTACTGTGTTTTTATATGATAAATGCCCATGATAATGCCATAATTGATAATATTATTTGCTCATTGAAAAATTTTCTAAACTTTTAGATTTGGACATTTATGCCTATATGTAATTATATGTGCATTTATAAGTATTTCTTTTGTAGTTTTCAAGGCCCATATTCAGATAAAAAACATATGTACTTTGAAAATATTGACATTCAGTTAACATAAAAGGTTGGCTTCTTATTAGTTGAACTTATTAAGTAAATTATATGAACGCAATAGCAAAGAATAGAAACGACAAAAACATGTATTTTCTTATTTCAATTTTGAGTGGCAAAATTATTAAAGAAAAATATTTACACATCTTTATTTTTTTAAAGTCAAATAATGAAGCAGAATATATTATATAATTAACATCATTTTCAATATTGTCTTGTAAAAATTAGTAAAATCTATTCAAAATTCTTAAGCACACACACACACACACACACACACAAAACTTCACTTTCAAATATTTTTTTTAACTTTTACAGGAAAGAAATACTGATCCTGTTTTATAGTGTTTGTCAGACAAGTCTTCGTTTTTGATAAAATCTTCGCCATCAAAAAAAAAAAAAATTCTTTATCCTATATTTTTTATTGTTGGCTGTTGAGAAAAATCCCTAGTCAATTTCTTTTTTTTTCGAGAAATATTTTCGTATATATCTACAAAAATAGTATATATTATTCTTTTCCGCAATAAAAACAATTTGAAATATTTTATAGGTTTATTTGGATTGTTCTATGTTATGAATATAAATAAATATGTATATATTTATTGCACAAGACAAAAATATATTTTATATTTTAAACATTAAACTATAAAGTAATTAAAAAACAATAGTCTAAGGCAAAAATAGATAAAACCATTAAATTTCACAGTTATAGATACTATATATGTGCCATTTAAATGTTATTAATTTAAAAGTTAACACCAGATTTAAAGTGATTTGAGGAAAAACATTTAATGAAGCGTTTTTATTTTCACAAAAGTTTGATTATATAAGATTTCAATATACTGATAGGTAAATTAATGATGCTATAATTTGTATATTTATCTTTAAAATATATTTTTGCAAATTTTTTTAAGAAGTAATTTCCTCTTTCATAAAAAGAAAGATTTATTGAATTTAAATCTGAAATAAAATTATTGTATATTTAACCTTTATTGGTAAACAAATACTTTGTTTCAAAAATATGTAAGTCATAAGTTTTCTATTTTATGTGATTATATTTTATTTAAATTATATTGTAAATATTCGAATATATTTAATTATTTATTCAAATTATATTGGAAATTTGTGATGTAAATATATGATATCAAATTTAAAAAAAATATACTTCCTGATATTATCTAAACCATTAAATTACTAATATTCTTATAAGTTACAATGAAGAAAACCACAATGAATAAACAAACATAGGATAATTAGATTTGACCTAAATGTTTTTACACGATAAGCAAAAGTAAGCTAACTAAGTAGAATGAATAAAATCTGTAATAATAAGAACTTATTTATTTATTATTACTATTTTCTAAATATTAATATGTGGTATGTTTGCAAAATAATATATTTATATTAAAGAAGGTAGAAAATACCATACGTATTTTTGATACACCATAAAATTGGAGGACCTACATAAAATACATGCAGCTTAATTTTTTTTTTTTTTTGAAAAATTAATGTGTGTTTCTTAAAAATTCCTAAAATATAACAAACATTATAGTGAATATAAATTTTTTCAGCTTTAATAAATTTATTGGATTATTTTCTAATTTTAAAGTTCTCAATGATATTGTATTTCACTTTTAAATTAAACGATTATTTATTTTAAATATTTTATAAAAAATAAAATTTTCCATTCATTAATCATGAATTTTTCTTAATAATAATTTTGATGACATTTTAATTTATGTAATTCAATAAATAACAATACAAAATTTAAAATCTAAGCTCGATTAATCTAATCGCAACAGATATTATTTATAATCATTCATGTAAAAATTGTATTTAAATATAGAAGGCATCTATTATTTATATGGATTCGCAAGTACAATAGCAATGTGAGAAGAAGTTTTATAATAAATTCCGACTTGGATCGCGTTTAGATTGTGCTTTATAAAATTTAAATTTTAGGCAGTTGTATATTATTTTAACTACCTTTTTGTATTGAGTGCAAAGTTTACAGTGATCTACATGACTTCAAAGTCTACACTATTTTATCAGTTTATTTATCTCCACTTTGTGCTTTATAACTTAAAAGTTTTATCTTACTAAATAACATTTTGGATCATTTAAAAAATAAATATTATAATAAAATAGCATGTATTTGCAGAAAAATGAAAATGCAATGCATCTTTCATTAAAAAATAAATTTATTACTATGAGTAAAGTTATCCACAATCTATTCGTAACATTCTGAAATTAAAAAAAAATCTAATTGTATATTCAACACCATGTTTTCAAGCTCTTAATTTTATTTATATAGTTTATTTTGTCTACAAATATATTATTGCGCCTGATATCTAAGAATTAAAATAGGGAATGCGCTCAATTATATTTAATATGGTTATAAAAAATATTGAAAATAATTAAAGATTAATAAAACTGTGTGACATTTCTTAGCAATTTCACAGTTATTTTTTGGTAAGAAAACTATAATTAAAATTTCAAATATTACATTGTAAAAATATCTCAAAATTAAATGTCAATAAAATTATATTTATTTAATATAATTTATAAATCAGCTTAAATCCTTGCTTACCTAAAAGCTTGCCTTTAATATCATAAAAGTTTATACGTTCATGAGAGTTTGAAATAAATTTTGTGACAAATTACTTATTTCTAATAGATTAGAATTAGAGGGTCTAATTTTAGTCATTCTTTGTAGATTTCGATGAGTTCAGCAATAATTACTCAAAATTAGATTATTACTGTTGTCAGGCTAAATGAAATATTAGAGAACTCGTTTTAATAAAAAATACCCTGATAATTTTATAGCACTTAAGTTACAAATAAAGTTTGATATTTCAAAAAATAATTTGTTTTCCTAAGAAATATAATACTTTGTTTTATTTAAAATATATTAAGTTGGATTTTTTAGATTAGTTAAATATTTATTATTTGCTATTGTTATATATATATATATATATATATATATATATATATATATATATATATATATATATATATATATATATATATATATATATATATATATATATATATATATATATATATATATATATATATATATATATATATATATATATATATATATATATATATATATATATATATATATATGTATGTATGTATATATATTAAAAAACGTTAAATGTGTTTAACCTACGTTATACAAAAGCATCAAATCAAACTGTATAGATTAATTTCTTTAACATGATTCGATTTGGTCTTTTAGATATATTTTTTGATTTTTTGGCATTTTATATAAATTACTTTAACTTAACGGTTTATCACTTTTATGCTTATAACTTAAAAAGTCATAAAAACAATTTTGGAAAAATATTAATGATTATACCTGCTTAAGATTACATTGTGAAAGTAATATATCTGAAAAGATTAAAATAAAGAGCCTGCATATATAAGACATGCTTTATGAGATTAAGATTATATTTTAAATGTGATGTATCCGAAAGAAATAATAAAGTGAACGCATTTAAAAGAATCAAAACACTCGTTATATTGCAGAATGAGGTCCAAACCGTAGCATTAAAGACACGATTAAGCTTTTACTTTTCATGGTTGTTGAAACATCAAGCATCTTGACATTAAAATTCTAATTTCCTGTAAAATGTCAGATATCTTACGAAAAAAAAAAAGTTCACTCTAGCTTATTCAATGTTTCACGTTCATTAAATACGTACTAAAATAAAATTCCTTTAGTATTCTCTGTTTTAATTTAGATTAGAAGAAGAAATATTGATACATTTATAAGCTAGCAACTTTTTTTTTGTATTTTTTTAGAAATCATAAATCAGTAACATTTAATCCATTGTAGTTATCATATTTATGTATTCACATGTATTTTGATTGATGATAAATTGTTTCTGAAAGCTGTTTCTTACACTTGTTGTATACATTTTCTGAATTTCTTATAAGTAAATATTTTTAAAACATATGAGTTCTTTCAAAAGATATATAAATACCTTTTATTTTTATAATGAAGCTCAAAGAGCCATTTTACTAATAACTATTACTCTTATTTACTTTAAGAATACTTATCATTTTTGTTTTTATTGGCAATGTTTAAAACATGGAGAGTGTATTCTTGATTAATTTTTGCCTCATATCTGAAAATATTTATTTACCTCTTTAAATTCTGATATTTTGGATCATGTGCATTAAATTTTACAACGGAAGATTTATAAAAAAATGGTAACTTTGACTATTATATTATTTGGGGAAGGGATTAGTATAAATATATATTTATTTTAGAAGAATGCAAATAAGGAAAGTTGTTATGAGTTAAATGCAAATAAAATATATATTTTATAGCAATGGAATGCTTATTAAGGAACCATTGAAATAATCTGATACATCAATATGATTATTTTCCAAATATATTCTCATTAGTCCCCAGTTCCAAATATATATTTGTCCTAATTATTTATTATTTTGACAGTTAACTGAGCTAAATTATATATTAACTAAAAATAGAGTTTTTACTGTGGGAATTCACTCCCATTACAATCGATGTGTTTTTATGATTACTACAGATAAAATTTTTAATTTCCTGTGAAATACATAAAGCGAAATTTAGATGAAATTTAATTTACACATGATATTAATTTGATATTGTTTTTAATTTAACTTTTCTAAAGTGCAGTAAATAATATTTAGCTATTAAAAATATCATGAAATATTGAAATATGATTTGCATTGTCATAAAATATAAACTAGAAAAAATTCAATGATGGAATAATAAAAGCCAATATTGCGATTATTAATTTAAAATTCTATAAATTAATGATATTGTTAATTATTAGATTTCTATAACAGATTGTTTACAAATATTGGAATTAATAATTTAGAATACTATAAATTAGTGAAATTTTAAAAAATTTAAATCTGCGTTGTCAATATAAACAAGATATAAAGTCTTGTTTTATTCATGCTGATTTTTCTTCTGTTCTAGTATGAAAGTATTTAATGGTTTGAATAAATAAGCAACGGAATTTCAAACCAATGCCTTGGTCCTTATATAAGAAATAGTTAAATTAACAAAATGTACTATGACACTATCCTCAGACATTCGATGGTGAACGTCGTCTTGTTTGATACAGATCGTAGAATGCAATTTGACGGTAGGCAGAAAATTCGTTGAAATTACCACGCCGTGTTAATACGATGTGAAATAGAGGAAATGTCACCTAGTGTTCTGAATTTTTTTGAAAATAATGAGAATGAAAATAAAGTGGCATAATCATGATCGCAACTAGAACGAAAGAAACAATCATTGTATGATTTCAGCTGTATAATTAATAAATAGCAGCTGATAAAAAATTCATTTTCATAATTTATCAATGAATAAATACTCTAAGAAATCCATTTGTACAATTATAGTAATGGTTATTATCGTAGAGTAACAAACTATGGTAATGGGAATTTATAAGACACACAACTATTGTGTACTATAATAAACTATTATAATCCGCTTATTTTAGAGATTTGCAGATGATTTGTCTTTGGTAAAGATAAAATAAAATCAATCAATTTGAGCAGAACTGTTGCATTAAAACCGGTTTTTTCCTTGATTTTACTATGTATTGCAATGACTTATATATTGCATCTAAATAAACTTTACATAATATAAAAAATGTCACTATATTGCTTTCCTAAAATAATAGTGAAAATTATATTTTTTGAAATTTTGACAAATATGTAGCAAACAACAAAGCATTCTAATTGAAAATGTTACTTTCAGGTGATATTAACACATTTTAGAGCGATTTCGTAGACGTTTAATTAATGTTTAAAATGTAAAATTTCCATGTCTAAGTGTGGCATAGTAAAAGCGGGTTCAGTGTAAACAAATGGACTGGTATTATAAGAGTCACAACTTATAATATTCACATCCAAATTAAAATGTCTTCAATATCTTTTAATTTTACTTGCATTAGTATGACAATTCTTGACTAAAATAGAAAATAGTAGAAACAAGATGAAATAAATATTAACAAGTCACAAAGTAATTATTGTGTGATGATGTTAAAATACCTGAAAAATAATTAGGTTAAAATATATATGATCGATAATAAGAAGTTTAATGAAATTAAGTAATATTAACAGAAATGATTAAGACAATCAAAAAACGTTTTTTCGTTCTAAAAGTATAAATCTGCGGCAAATTTAATTTATTTAAAAGCAAAAAAAAAAAAAAAAAAGATTTCATTTCATTATTATCTAATAATTAAAATATACTTTATGTCTACTAGTTCCTGAAAAGTAGCAATTCTTTTCGCATTTTGAAAATATGTTCTTTTATATTTCTTCTTAAGGGATTTAGCATTAATAAAACTATTTAAAAATCAACTATAAATTTTGATACCAGATAAAGTGAATCGGATAACTAGAACCGATAAGTGTTTTCGTATATTTCTAAAAAATTAATGCAACAATTATTTATTATGAAAAACTAATAATAAATAATTAATAAAAATTATTCTTGCTTATGCACATTTTCCTCCGGGTAAAGAAAACACTGCAAATTTCAATACTTTACACACCTAAGTATTAGGCACGTATTGTATTTTTCAATATTTATAGCATAACTTGAAATAACATAGTCTAAATAATATACATAACATTAAAAAGGATTAAAACAATCGTTTTCTAAAAGTGTCTACAAGGATTTATTGAAAAGTAAAATTGCAGTCGTTTTATAGTATTTATATATATCTTGTATTTAAGATTAAAATAGCTTTTGCAATATATATATATATATATATATATATATATATATATATATATATATATATATATATATATATATATATATATATATATATATATATATATATATGTGTGTGTGTATGTGTTTGTGTGTGAAGGACACAGAATTTATATTTTTCACATGATATAAAATATATGATATCTCAAATATACTTAAAAATACTTTATTTAGTGTGACAGTTTAGTGTAAATTATTTTATTTGCTTAATCTAACGAGAAATAAAAAATCGGTTTAATCAAATCAACGTTTATAAAATCAACAAAATGAAACAAAGCAATCAAAATAAATAGGAACTATCAAACACTTGTACATAATTTATATATTAATAAATTACTCTAATTATGTTACAGTAACAAAACTATTTAAACTATTTTTTGCTGACAACAGAATGTTGAAATAAGTACATATATAATTAAATTATAAGAATGCACAAAACTTATGTTCTTAAAAACAATTTTAAGAGGTATTTTCATTGCTTATTAAAGTTGAAAAATTCACTTCAAAGATTGAATTTCACGTTTGTTATCATAAACATATATTTTCCAAAACATCATTTTTGCTTACATTTTGGACTAGGTTAATCCTTCATTGTGTAAATATGAAGACGAATTCCACTATTTTACGATATTAATCTGTTTAATAAGGTTCCTGTTTAATGTTTTAAATATGTTTGATGAAATATATTAACTTCAATTTTTTTGTTAAAAATAAAATTTATTTTAATATATTGGAAAAATAAAAGTAAAATTTATTTTTAATATATTGCAAAAATCACACATTTGTTTTTTTTATTCACTTTCACTATTAATTCAATTTTAGCAAATACAGATTTTGGTTATATTTTATTTGCTATGGGTCAGTAATTATATACCTGGTGACGTCTTAATTTTATCTCATTTTGACTTTTTTAAGGATTATAAGCACTATCTATTTTTTCATCTGATATATTATGTATCGCTTTTTTGTACGCTTATTTAGTAAACATATTCTAAAAGACATGGAGAACTTCTGTATCAGTTGTACGCTTAAAATAATTGTAAGTCAGCCATTTTACTATATCATGAGAAAAAATTATGTAGATGGACAACTATTTTTAGTGTTGAAGTTTTGTCATTTGAATATTTATTGGTAGATTTTATTGCAAATTTTAGATCATTTTTTAAATAATTTACTCTGTCCTGTTTTGTAAAAAAAATGGTGATTTATCAACGAGTGATTACAAAAATTGGTAAACATGAATTTCAAAATGAATAAGACTTTAGAACTAAATGCAAATGATTTATAGATTAAAAATCATTATCTTAGATGATCAGTTTCAAATATTTAAGGTTTGATAATATTGCGTATTTATATTACAAATCTGTTACTGTTTCAGATATTTCAGAATTTAAATGAAAAATGTAATTTTAAACACCACTAAAAATACAGGAAATTTATATCAGAATTTTTTGTTCAAAATTATGCTTTATTTATTTTAAAAAAAGTAAATTTTCAAATTGTAAATCAAGTCAAGTATAATCATTCTAATTTCAATTCTATTTGCTTAAGCCATGAGAGTTGATCTCTAGTTGAAAATATTCAGCTACTTTAAATTAAATTATCAATTCTTGTAATTAAAAAATAAAATAAATACATTTAATTTGCAGCTCTTTACATAAATATTCACAACTTGAAACTAGTGAATTTTGTATATAATAGTATGATTTTAAGGAAACTTCGAACACATCAACCATAAGTAGAGTCAGTATTCATTGAAAATAAGGTGATTGCGGAGCTTTTGAAATTATTATTGAACAAAATATCATTCGCAAATAAATTAATTCTAAAAATATTCTTCGTATACATTTATGGCAAATTATCAAACTTTCATTGTCTGTATAGTGAAATAAATAAAAAAAAACTAAGTAAATATATCATTTCCTAACATATGATGATGAATTAGAAATATTAAATTAGAAATAGTTTTACTGTCATTCACACAAAGAAGTATTATAGTTTTCATTAAATAAATTAATTTATTTGATTTTATGAAATATTTCAAATTTATACTTCGAAGTGCACAAAATGTGTTTGACATTTCAAAAATAACTATAAAAATGTTATAAGAAAATAATTTTGATTAATTTTATGATTCATTTGCTTCCTACGATTAATTAATGATGATACTTAACTTATTAAGTTTGCGGTTTTAATTCTAGTATGAATTACCTTAAAATAATTGCCATAAAAAATAAGGAAAAATTTTAATGATATTGAATTTTAATATTATTTCTTTATTTTCAATCAATGAGCAAATATAATAAATTCAAGCAAATTAATTTATAAAATTGAGAATTATAACAATATATGTAATATTATACTGTCTTTTTTATTGTATAACATTGGAAAGGCTTATTTATATTTATTACAAAAAATAAAATTATATATATTTTTTGCATGCTCTAAAAATTAAAATATGATGATACAGTGTTCCTTAAGCTGCTGCATTATACCCATTTTTCAACTTTCGGTAAGACGCATATTTTATTATAGGTCACGAAAAATGCGATCTATTTATAAAGTGAGAAAATTGTTGGTAAAGAAAATATTTTCATTCCCGTACAAAAAATAAAGCATAAGCAAGCAATATATTATCTTATTTAGAGCCTACAAAGGTTTTTAAAAAAGTTTGGGGGCAAGAAAAATGCAAGTTAAGAATAGAAGCCATTTCTTTTAGGTAGATCTACAAGAAACCAATATATTGTTTATCGTAAAATCTTCCCGCACATGGAACAATTCCCCAATTGTATATTTCTTCCTAGCTCTTATCGTAAAGATGAATGCAACTTTTGCCTTTTCAGCTTCTTCTGTGGGGCGATTTCTACAGAGAAAATATAAGAAATGTTTCAATGCTTTTTCTTAAAATGTTTCTTCTCGTTTTAGTAAAGTTTTTACGTTTGTCTTTAATGTTGTAGCTTCTTTGTTTTTAGGCTTTATTTGTAACTCATTATTTTCGACCTCGACATATTTTCCTTCTACAGGCTTTTAAGGCAATAAAGGAATTTTAAATTATCTTGGAAAAAAGTGATTTTAAATTGTTATAAATGAAAATTTGCTGTTGATTTTTTTTGCAAAATACTTTTACTATTAATTATTAATTTCATTTATTTAATAAATGCTTTTTTTTATATTTTTTAACAATGGTTTCATATTATTTAAAATTGTTTTAAAACAATTTTGTCAATAATATTTGAATGATGAACTTATTTATCGTTATGTTTATGAAAGTTATATATAACGTTAAGTGAATAAACTGAAATTGTGATAAAAATTTATTTAATATGACTGTGACACAAAATTTGTGTACAATTTTGAAGAACTGCTTAATCCTTTGAAGTGAATAATTTTAAATTTATTATAAACACCGCAAAATAGAAGGAACTCTCAATTTTTATTTGGTGACATAAACAGTATTATGTGCTGCATTGAAATATTCTAATTTGTTAAATAACACGAATGAAAAAATTAATTAACCTAATATATCTGTTAACACACATAGATTGTATTACAAAAATTCTAAAACAAAATTTGTCAATAAATGATAGAATTTTGTTTACATTTATAGAATGTTCTTTTTAAAGTACCTATAATCATAAAGATTCAGCAATGGTTTTATTCCATACATTTTGTTTGAATTGTAAAAATAGATTCAAATGTTTATATTTCGGCATCAAAAATTTGCTATCGAAAATATCTCTTTGAGCAAAATATTGGAGGAAAATTCTATGCTATTGAAAAATTATAATAACAAGATATAAATATTACATATGTACAAAAGTTAAATAGACATGTAGATTTTAAGTATATATATATATATATATATATATATATATATATATATATATATATATATATATATATATATATATATATATATATATATATATATTATATATATATATATATATATATATATATATATATTTCAGACGTAAATGTTAAGAAACGCCACAGGTAAACGGAAGTACATGCGAAGCAATGTGATTGGGCTTTAACTGAAGCTTGCAGTAAAGGGATGTGTAGAGACGTAATTAAATACATGAGCCAGTAAAATAATGATTCTGTAGTGAAACATGTCTAAAAGAAATTATATGTACGATTTCACATATGCAAGAATGATAGAATGATCAGAAAGCAGAATTAAAGGCATAGTGTGAGTAGTGCAGTTGTAGAGTATAGAATCGACCGACGTATCATTTCTTGTGCTTAGAAAGAAGGTCTTTCAGATCATAGAAACACGTGTTAGAAATTTTAGAATTAGTGGCTTAAAATAGCTGCAATGGATGATCGACGTATCGTACTACAGAGAAAAATTACCTGAAACCAGTTAACAACTTTTTCTATGCAACTGTGTACAACATTTATTGTATCCTGATACATTCACAAATTCAATTAATACATCAGCCGTCCTAAAATCTGCATCTCTTTGAAAGTTGTCCATCGAAACCACCATTTAGAGGTGAGTAAATAGCTTAAAATTTTCATATGTTATCTATAGAGACGTGTCCTCTTTACTGATGAAAATTGTTACAGTGCAATGCGCATGCTGATCAAGAATGTATTTGGGACATGATCAGTATCATCTCAAGGATAGACTGTAACGTGAATCTGGTATTAGTCTTGGAAATTATTATACTGAACTGAATAATTGCCCTCCACATATCGGTTTATTTTCTATAATCTGAGATTGATATTGTAATGAGATAACTTGTTTTGAAATGCCACTGGAGAAGACTTCATTTTCATAGATAACGATGCTTGGATTCACTAGACTACTACTATTCAGTAACTAATGGAAATGGAAGATATCATTCGAATGAATTGAGCAGCGTACTCTCCTGTCTTAAATTTTATATGACATATGCAGCATACTTAAGGTAGACGTATTACTTCACGATAACACATTCTGAAGTGCAGCCAACCGCTGAAGAATATGCTGGCTGAGTATTGGACACTCTTACCTCAAGAACTGTTGAAACGATCGGATGCTGAGTATAAAGAAACAGGGAGAAATAACCATTGTATAAAGGAGAAAGCATGCATTTTTTATGCAATGGTTGAAGAATAATAAGTAGATAAATAGCATATATTCATTCTTCTTCTTTGCCATACACTCAGTATGATGAATACTCAATATGAATGTGTAATGATACAATGAATTTAAAAAGACTTTGTTTTACTCCACACTGGATGTATTTCACTCATTTTTACTCAACTGTATTTTCTTTGTTGTTTTTTAAAAAATGTAGCTAATGATATCTCATGAAATTAAGGAAAAAACGTCAATTGCTTTAGTTTTTCATACCAGTGTGTATTAGAAAATATTAATAGCAGCTTCAAATGAGGTAGGTTAATGTCATTTTTATCTTGTGTCAGAAAAGATAGTGTCTTAACTAGAGAAATGTCATTTGAGCACTTCTTATCAAGTATAGAACAAGCTGTAGCGTAGACGTGCACAAGACAAATTCTAGAAGTAATGATGTATGAAAGAACTGCGAATGATTTTAGTAGCATTCTCATTTTATCATAAGTACCTACATAAAATGATTACATTGAAAGAATTATTTTAATTTTCATGTTGCCATCCTTAAATATTTTAAGGCTTGTACTTTTCCAATAGAATAGCTTCTTTCAACATACCGCTATTGTCACATGCTGACATATTCTATTGGTTGCGACATGCCTCCCAACATTGCTAGATCACCTGATATTTCTCTAATCAAACATATTGATGTAATCACATTTCACATCTATCAACGAATATCATTCATCAATATGACATTTATTTTAACATGAATCCCTAAATTATAATTTTTGCATAAGAAATGGGAAAAAATATATCAAATATAAATGTGTCCATTATATTTGAAAATTACTTTTTTCCTGCTTGTTTCAGTATATGACTAGAAACTCTTTTTAAAATCAATATGCTATATCGCAGCCAAATACTTTATCTGGTTTCTGCAGCATTTAATTTAACTTTGTTAGTGTTTGGATTTCATTTTTGTTGTATATATTTGTATTTCTCAAGAATTTTCCCTAATTATCCTGTCCTTTTATTTATTTTTTTTTACCTAACTTATATTTACAGAGTCAATTTGTAAATTCAAAAAATATTATTTCTCAGAATATGATTTATAAACACTGTTTGTTAACTAACCATAATTATTTTAAAAAAACATAGAAGATTCATAATGATCAATCATTCCTATGAGCTTATATCACTGAAAATCTATATAAATCTGTTTTTTCATAATTTCATCGATAATTTTCATTTACGGAAATTCTTAACTCAAAACAATGATGAGTTGCATTAATACTTCTTGCGGATAAATGGCAACAAAAGCTTGAAATTATATTATGACAGTTTGACAAGTTTATGAAACTTTAAAAGATAGAAAATGCTATTCATTTTTAAATAAAAAAAGACAATATGCGATTAACTTAGGAAAAATAAAGGACTAGCAAGAAAAATTTATGAGACTTGTTAAATGAATTCTGATATAATGTTATAAACATATCTGCCACATTAGAGGAAAATTGTTTTTAAGATTTGCTAAAAAGCCTATTGTTTTTACAAACTTCTGGATCTGTGAAACACTTTAGAATCCAGGAAAATCAAAGATCATTTAATATATTTTCATTGCTAATGATAAAGGATTGCTTCTTTAATGATAATGTATTACACGTAACACTAAAAATAAATTAAAAACAATTTTATTTTGCTGTTTGATGCAATTGAAAATGTTACATGTATTTTCACAATTCTATGTCTTCTTATGTTAATAGGGATACCAAATTTAAAGTGTATTCATTGCAAAAATATTTTTGTGACAACAGGGAAATATTTTGGTGATTGTAACATATTTCACACAAAAATACCTAAATATTTATTCTTTTCATTTCAAATTTTTAAAGTTTATGATTTTCTTCAACCATGTTGATGCAATTTCTAAGAAAATTTAATGAAAATTTAGCACAAAAAGTAAGTATGTTTTGAAGAATTTTACTACAGATTTCTCTGGTTATTTTAAAATTTAGGTAATGAAATATAGATAAGATGAAGGTAGATCAAACAAAATTCAAGTTTTTTTCAAGACAATATTTAACAATTTATGCGTAAGCAAATATTAGTTATTTCATAGTTCTTCTATATTATTCTTCAAATTTATATAGATACTATAAAATGAATTAAAAAATAAAGTTTTGCGTGGCATATTACCTTGGCCATCATGTGGTAACATTTTAAATCAATCATTTAAGTTTTTTTAAATCAAGCAACAAATTAGAATTTTTTTAAAATGGTGTTAAGCATAAATATATTATGAACTCATATGATAAATATTTTTAAATTAATTATTTTATCTGCAATAAATATTTAAATTTCAATATAAATTTAATACATATTTTCAAGACGTTAAGCTTAAAACATGTCTGTGTGATAAAATTAACTCTTTAATGTGTTTACAAAATCTTAAGGTTAACTTATGTGAAAGTACTATTATAGATTTTTTAAAGAAAACTACACTACTGGCTATTAAAATTGCTACACCAGGAAGAAATGCAGATAACGAAATGATATTTATTGGACAAATATATTATACAAGAAATAACAAGTGATTGAATCTTCAAAAAATTTGGCTACATAGATCCTGAGAAATCAGTACCCAGAACAACCACCTCTGGCAGTAATAACAGCAGTTATACGGCTGGGCAGAGTCAAACCGAGATTGTATTGCATGTACAGGTACAGATGCCCATGCGGCTTCAACACGATGCCACAGTTCATCAACCGTAGTGACTGGCGTTTGGTGACGAGCCAGTCGCTCGGCAACCATACTATTAATGGCACCCCATACCATCACGCCAGGTGATGGGCCAGTATGATGATGACGAATGCACGCTGCCAGTGTGCGTTCACCATGATGCCGCCAAACACGGGTGCGACCATCATGATGCTGTACACTGAACCTGGATTTATCTGAAAATATAACGTCTCCCATTCGTGCGCCCAGGTTCATCGTTGATCACACCATTGAAGGCGCTCTTGTCTATGACGCAGCGTCAAGAGAAGACGCAGCCATGGTCCCCGAGCTGAGAGTCCATGCTGCTGCAAACGTCTTCGAACTGTTCGCGCAGACACTTGTTGTCTTCCAAACAACCCCGTTTCTTGACTCATGGCTTGTGACGTGGTTGCACGATCCATTACGGCCATGCGGATAATATGCCTGTCTTCTCGGCTGCTAGTGATAGGTGGCCGTTGAGGTCCCGCATGCGTATTACCGTCCTGAACCCATCGATTCCATTTCTGCTAACAGTCATTGGATCTCGACCGACGCGAGCAGCAATACTGCGATAAGATAAACCGCAATCCCGGTACGCTATAATTCGACCTTTATCAAAGTCAGAAACGTGCAGGTATGCATTTCTCCTTCTTACACGAGGCATCACAACAACTTTTCACCAGGCAACAACGTTCAAATGCAATTTATGTATGAGGAACCGGCTGAACAATTTCCTCATTGAAACACAATGTAGGTGTCGCTACTGGCGCCTGCTTTGTCTGAATGCGCTGAAAAGCTAATCATTTGCAAATCACAGCACTTTTTTCCTTTCGTATAAATTTCACATCTGTAGCATGTCGCTTTCTTGGTGTAGCAATTTTAATTGCCAGTAGTGCAGGTTAATGAAAATAGCGTTGACTAACATAGAAAATAAAGCCATATTGTGTAAATAGTTAAGCTTTAGTTCAAAAACTAAATTTGCAATTAAAGAGAAACTCTTAATGTCATTTCTCATAAGAACAAAAATCCAGTAGCTAAAAAAAAAAAAAAAAAAAAGTTACAGAATAGAAGTAATTGTTTAAGCTACCAATAAAATTCATTGTTAAGATGTAGATGCAAGTAAGATGACCTTGAGTTTTAGAAAAATTTCCTTAACATTTTCTGAAAAGTATTCAAAAATATAACTGCTGGTCTATTAAATTTTCTTTAAGTCTTTTTTATTTTTATGTTTTTGATCTTTCAATACAGTTTTCATTCCGCAAAATTAACTAGCGATATTATTTTTATAATTATTTTTGGCAAAACTACAAACAGAAATAGCAAAAATAGTTTTTTCAATCTGAAAAATGAATTACAATTTTATTATTATATAGATAAATTTTAAACTCTATAAAAGTCCTTCAAATTCAAGGGTAAAATAATTTAGTAAAATGATAGTATTAAAAATTTACATTAGTTTTCTTGAAATATTCCATTAATGTGTACAAATTAACCAAATTTACAATCAATATCAAAATGCAGAAAAGAAAAAGAAACTGAAATTTCTACTAAAATTTATTACAATATTTAACGAAGAATATTAAGTAATACTAAAACTTTTCAATTTTAATATTATATTAGAAAATATGTCCTTAGAGTTTCATTCAGAAGATTACCTCACGCTAATAATTTGAAAAGTTTCTTTATATTAAATTTGGCTCGTGCGTTTGAAGACTTCCAGTGTAATTAACTAATTTCCTTAAAGTCAAATAATTCAAGCATTATCAGAAAGTTTTCTATGCTTCATTTGTTAGAACGCAACTTTAGTTGATATTCTAAATGTATTGCAGATAAAACCCAAATAAGTTGTATAATTGCTGTTTAACACAGAAATAAGTTTGATAAGCTTTTCGTTATGACCAATAAATTTTATTTTAATATTAATTGCTTATATTTTTTACATTTAGCAAATTTCTTGAAGTTAAACTATTCAAATTATATCAAACGTTTTAGTATGCATCATTTCATTTTAAATAGTTCTTAATCACTATTACCTTTCCTTGTGAAAGTTTTTTAATAAAAATATTTTAGGTTATTAAAGTAAATTTGATATAAATTTTAATTTTAATATGACTTTGAAGCAAAAAATTAAATTTATATTAATTGAAGTTTATAGTTTTTCATGACTTTGTTGTAAATATTATTTATGCAATTATTTCATTTAACTTCAAATGATGTTCATAAATAATGTTTACAACAAAGTCATGTAAAACTATAAACTTCAATTAATATATATATATATATATATATATATATATATATATATATATATATATATATATATATATATATATATATATATATATATATATATATATATATATATATATATATATGATGTAAAATTCTGTTTATATCAAAATACATAAAACTATTAATCTACATAAGCACTAATTTTTTTCTATAACATTTTAGCACATTTTTAAGAATGTGACTTTAGGAAATATCTATATTACTTCAAACATATTCAGATTTATACATTTTGTTCAATATTTTTTGGAGAAATATATATTCATTTGACGTAAAGTATATAAGGCTATTTTTCTTAATATCCAAAAATAGTATGCATTTTACGTTTTATTAATTTAAAATCAGATAATTTATCATAAAGTAGTTAAAAATAACTATTACAGAATTTCATGCTTTCTTAAAATATAAAATATCTGAAAAATTTTAAAAGCATTTTAATTTTAAAATAAGTTAATAATCATATTTTGATTATTTTTTTGGTTTCGAGATAATTTTATTACCTAGCTTAGTGGACGTCATTCGTTAAATAATCATAAATTTAAATTTTTTTGTTGTTGTACTTATTTATGAATATTGGACAAGACAAACTCCCTAGTCGACTTCTGTGCAAAACGTCTTACGTTTAACTAGAGCATCACGAAAGTGGCAGCAAGGCTTTGCTTTCAGATTCCTCCAATCGATGGCCCCACCAGTGAATACACTCGTGTAATTTCAGTTTTTTTGTGGTATGGGAGGAAATTTTTTCCAGACCATTATATCCATAGTAATTGCTTAACGATCAACCACAAGACCTTCCATTCCTCATTTCAAACAAGCAAGTATATTACATGTTCTCTGTGGGTTTTTGGTGGCATTGGGAATTAAACTTCATTTTTCATGAAGGCCGATGCTCCAACCACTAGGTTTCCACTGTGTAAGTTAGTACCACTCTGTTAGTTAAATGTATCTTTATCTTTTTTTCGAATATCGCATCACTTAGACATGCCTTATGACCTCATAGTGAACCATTAAACAGACAACTATGTGGAATCCCTAACAAAAACTTCGGGGTATTTTAGTATTCACAGCATATAATTGTCTTTTAGCAATATGATTCTTATATGGTGATACCTGTTCACATGTCTCAGAGGAAGAAATTATGAAATCACCCTTGCACATATCATGAGTGGCGTGGTTGCAAGAGGCAGAAGCACATCATCTACCGCCTATCATTCAACAATGGCTGGGAACAAACCAGAGATATTTCGTCCCGAAAGGCCTTGATCTACCACTTAGCCTAAAAAAACCCAAGCGTTGACGTGATTGGCATCGTAAATGTATTCAAAACAAATTCATCATCAGCCATTTTCTTATAGATTTTGATTGTAATAATAATTTTGATCTTCAGATCTCTTTATGCATTTTGATTGTTTTAGCTATGAAATTCTGATTATACATGATGCAGTCACTTTGAATATAAATAAAAATGAATGGTAGATCAAAGTACATATTTTTAAAGAGCGATAAGTGAATATAAATAGTGAAGCCAGCACCAAAATTTGAAATTTTAGTATTCATAATAAATGGCATTACATTTCAAAATAATCCATTTTCATGTTGAGCTTAGATTTACTGATGTTACATCGATACATTGCGCTATCCAATAAACTCTTAGCTGTATAGTTTCTAGTATAATATCATTTTACAAATAGGACAAAAACTATTACCTCTCATAAAATAAGTTGCTTTTTTCTTTATTATAGAAGATATGTAAATGAATATTTTCTAAAACCTATCATACATGATATTTTAAAATTCAAAAGAAATAAAATTCAGAGAAAATATTAATATATGACTTTCATATATTATGAATTTTTTAAATGCATAAAAGTTGGTAAGGTTTTAGAAGATCCTTACCAATTTAACAATAATAATAATATGTCTTTATGAACTTGAATTGTTTCATAATAAATGCACGATAGGTATAGGGATGAAACTCATATTTATATATATGTAATAAAAGAAAAGTATTATAGGCAAAATATTCCCCCCCCCAAAAAAAAAACATTATAAAAACATAAGCAAATATTGGATAAGCAAAATGTCAGGATATAACACTATTATGACATTTTGTTTACATGTGAATACATAATAGTTCAGGACGGAACATGTATGATAAATAAATTTTTTTATATTTTAAATCAATCATATTTTCCACTGAAGTCAATTAGTTAATCACATGGAATGTAAAATAATTTACTTATTAATAAAAGTATGAGGTTAAATTTATAAAAAAATCGCATTTATTTCATATTAACTCTTTTTTCATTTATGTAAGAACACATATTTATTTGAAAGCAAATAGAAAATGAAAAACGATCGTACAAGAAGTTCAGTGGGAAATGTTAAAAATAAAACTATATAAATAGGCTATGAAATCATTGATAGATATTTCTAATTTTAAAAATATAATTTAAGAATCAAAAGAGTAATATATGAAATTGTTTTTACATAAAATGACAAGCGAAATTTATACTCTCACAATATAATAACAAATATGATTTTTATTAATTTAAACAAAAATTAAAAAATAATTATTTTACTAAACAAAATAATATTAAATAATAAAAGTGTTAAAATAATATTTAGTTTTTTTATTTGAGTTGGTGAATTTATTATTTTATGCTTTATTATTGCATCAAAAACATGATTTATCATATATTTGAGATAATGTAAATCTAAAAATTTAACAATTAAATTTAAACAAATAACAAAAAACCATGAATTTTATACAGAATTATAAGAATCAGTATGTGCTGGTGAATTCATAAATTTTCAAATAAATCTGATGAATGAAAATCGATGTAAAAAAATTGAATTCATTTAAAATGAAATCATCACAATCAAACTAATTTGTTAATTTTTCAATAATAATAAAAGATAAGCTAAATCTAAAATACAGATACAACAAAAATTAAATATATTTTACTGCATTATTGTTTATTTGAATTTAGGTATAATTTATAGAAAAAAATATTCTACTCAGTGATGTCTGTAGTGTTAATCTGTAAATTTTTAACAAAAATATATTTTGCATAGAATATAGTATGCCTATTTTTTTCTTTTAATCTAAATTGTAATACAATGAAATATTATGACGGTTAAGTTAATTGGGCTATTATCAAATCATAAATATGAATAATAAATAAATTAAACTATTAAAATATTTTAAAGTAATTATTTTGTAAAAAAATTCATTCTGTTTGGTAACATTCCCAAGAGTAGAGTGTTAGATATATTTAATATGAATTTTTTTTAAGTTAACTTTATAAATTCCTTTAACAGTCTTTTACAGTTTTGTTATATTTATTTCTAAAATTATTATATTTGTTTCTATGTGAGGCCGTGTTTTCATTTCACATATATATTATTATCTGAAATTGAAATATTTACTTATGAATTCAAAATGTCAAAACTTGATTAAATGAAATTTTGAATGTTATCAACACTATTGTAAATTGTTTTGCATTTCTCTCAAAATGCATTGTTTCAAATTTTTATAAAATTGTATTATCAGAAATGTACTTGTTTGTCATTTTCTTCTCATTCTGCCGCCAAGTGGCTATTATGATGAAAATACAAATATTAAATGCGCTGCATATAAAATTTGTATTTTTTCTACTTCAAATTCTTTTTTTAATGGTTTTATTACTTTTGTAAGAAATAAAGTATTCTAAAAATGCAAGATTGACTTTAAGATTTATTTTAAACATTAAACCTACAATCAACCAATTTTAAATTATTTATACACAGAAAGTGTTTTAAATTGTTGAAAAATAAGTAATCACAAATTGTCTTTTTTGTGACAGTTATTTGATCATTTTTATAGAATAGACATAGTTTGATATTTAATAAACTAAAATATAAATGGATATATTATTGTTTTGAGATTTTTAAATTCAAAAATGGATATTAAATTTGATAATTCAATTTAAATTCGAAATTATTATTTCCTAATTTAAATAAGATTGAGTTGAAGCAATTTTTTTTTAAAAAAATAATTTTTAAGGTAGTACAATATTTGTATTAAAAGTATGCTCAGAACCACTAAAAATTAATATGCATATATTTATTTTAAAATATACTGAAATATCAGAGTTATATAGTTAAAAATAACTAAAAAGCTGTGTTTAAAATAATTTTTTATTAAAAATCAGCTAATAACTCCAATGATTTCAAAGATTATATTCTTTAATTTTGGTTTTATGACAAAAAAATTGGGAAAAAAAAAACAGTTTGCACTTCAGCAAAAATACCATAAGTATCGGAAAACAATGAAAAATAATGGAAGAACATAATACAGTAAGTTTGAAAAAATCTCAATAACACTCTCACGCACTAAATAACTGAAGAATCACTGCTTCAGTTATTTATGTAGTTTTCCAGAAAACATGCTTCAGAGAAAAGATCTCTTAACGGTGTTTTGTAACTTTTTTCTTAACTTAAGTGCTTAGAAGTGCCTTTTCCTAGGCCACTGAATACCATAAGTATTTATAATGCATGAAATGTTCCTGGTTTTTATTTGAAAACGTGCTAAGAATGAAAGGAATCTAAGAGTAATGCGTGTAAAAATAAGAATTACACAAACTCTTAAATTACCATAAAAAATATTTTCATTGAATAAGTGTAATTATGGTTTAAACGAAAATTTTATAACTCATTCGCAAATTAATGCATTGGTTATTATCAACTTTATTCTATTTTTAATAGTGCTTAATTCCAGCGTTTTCTAAGTAATATTTTGTTTAAAATAAATGAATTTTCTCTGATACTCATTAATTTGTATAACAGCTAAATAAATTATATTAATGTATATATATATATATATATATATATATATATATATATATATATATATATATATATATATATATATATATATATATATATATATTCGTTAGATACTACAACTAAATAAATTAATACAAACATTTATAAAATATATTTAAAAAAATCAGTTTAATTCCAAAAATTGCAAAATTCAGACAATTATATTTTTTTTCTTAATTATAAAAAATTTTAATTTCTAAAAGTTATAGCGTTATAAAACTATTTTTAACTAAATGAGGTATTTGATTTTTACACTTTTAATGTGATTTCTAAATAATTTTAAATCTATTCTATGCGGAATGTGAAATATTCTAAATGGTTTTTTAAACTATGAAAAACTTAAAGAGAATTTAATGTTATTTCTTAAATTATATACAAGTTTTTTTAAAACTATTAATTGAAATGCGTTAGAGGTTTGGCCCAATTTTGAAACTGTACATGGATTTTACACATTAATAATTAGTATTCAGATAAGATCCCTCTAAAAGATCTTTCTAAAAGATGCAAAATTGAAAAGGGGAAAATAATCTTAATAATATTATTTCTAAACAAAAATATAAAATTTTCTTTTCAAAAACAAAAGTTAAATTTGTTTATAGAATCGCAAATGAGCTCATAATCATAAATCATTAAATTATGTTATCATTATCTTAAATATAATAATTTAGACAAGTTGTCATAAATTATGAATAAATTACTTAATTATATAAAAAGTAATACTTCATTAATACTCTTAAGGCCTGACTATCAATCTATATAATTCCTCGCATGTTTCAATGTAACAAAACTAATCAAAACAAACTGATAAATTATGAATTTCCTGTTTTCGATAGTGTATTTATTTAATTTTAAAAATTCTTTATTAAGAAATTGTAAATGGGTCACACACACAGATACATTTAATTTTTAAAAGTGTTTTGGTTCCATAATTATTAAATTTTAAAATTACATTTGAAAAACAACGACATTAAATTTATACAATAATGATAATACAAAAACATTCAAATAAATTAATGAATATTTGTTGTTAGCCCTAAAAATATAATTTGAAGCATTCAATTTATTTATAACTAAAGTTACTAAATTACAAATCAATATTTTCTTACAAAAATTTAGTGTCTAATAATTTTTAAAAAAATTTAGTCTTACAAAAATTATTGGATTTTTTGATATATGAAAATTTTAAATATTGCTTACAAATATTTTCATATTAATCACGTAAAAGCCCAGTTAAAATGCATTAAAATATGTATGATATTATAAAAATGCAAAAGTTATAATTATATAAAACCATTCTTACTCCAATTCAAATTCTGTTAATAAATTGACAGTTAATTGAGTAATGTACAGATTAAAGTATCAAAATATATCTTTCAAATTTTGTATTTCAAAAATTGTGCGTGCCACTATAATCATTGCCTAGTAAAAATAATTAATCAAGCTAAATTATAAATTTGCGAATATTTTAAATTTAATTCAATCAAAAATATCTAAAATATCCTTTTTCTCAGCGCAAACAATTATTCGGTTTTCATTATGTTAAGAGCATTATAAATTGATATTTATTTATTTTTGAGTCCATATAATTCGTAATGATATAAATTTCATTGAAATTATTTAAATGTAAAAAATTATGTAACTTAAAATGTCAGCTTTTGATATATTATTTATTCAGTAAATACATTTCTTACAAATATACCTATTTGCAACAGTAAATTTTTATTGTACATGTATCAGTGTTTATTTATGTTCATTATGTGTATAGTACCATAATAGCAGTTTTCAGTTCACATATGGTTTTAAGGCTGTTTCAGTGCATCTTGTTTCTAAGAAGCCCCACAAAGATTTTTCCCATGCTTTCAGATAAAATATGGAGAATATGACGGTAAAAAGAGTGAGCTTTCAGTAACCTTCAGTTACCTCAAAACTAAAATGTATCCTTACATGTTCCTACAGATCACGAAATGATGCACTGCTTCAAGTGTCTTGTAACAGCCCCATCTTGTCGAAATCAGTGGGACTTCAGTTGAGGGAGAAATAATTTTCCTATATATATTCCCATGTCATTCAATAATCATCTTGTCATCAACCAATAGAACACTGAATATTTCTCGAGTGGAGATTGAACACAAAGCATTCGCTCATTGAGAGTGAATAGACTGCAATTACGAAATGGGAATTTTTAATTCCCCAAATTAGTGAATTTTGCGTGTGAAAGAACCCTTAAAAATGACAATAGCCTTCATCGCTAAGCCGAACAATATTCGCAAGAAACTCCAGCTAGACAATTCTCTAAGCAATAGTTTCCGTTTTGATAATGGTGTTAGCCATTGCACTTAATGGAATTGTAAGGGGAAGCGGCGTTGTCGCTCAACAATTTATTGCACGGTCTGCTGGATGATTCCCATTTGTTGAGTAGTTTAAAAGAACGATTTTCTTAGTTTTGTTGGAAAAAAAGCTAGTCTTTCCATTGTTTTCATATGTTTCTACATTTAATTAACGATCCACATTACCAGTGGTTATTACAAATACTACTAGTGTTCTCAATCCTATACGAATCAAATTCTGCATTATAAACACACTTGCTTTTGTTGGATTCTACTTTTGCGCAGTCACAAACTTCCGATAAGGCAGTATCGGTTTATTAATTTTAATGCACTATACCTTCTTAATTGATATATGCTAACGTCAACAAATTGAGTGATCATATGCATACTGTTAACCATAATTCTCTGCGGTCAACAACAACGAAACGAAGCTTTCCTCTCAAACAATATATATATATATATATATATATATATATATATATATATATATATATATATATATATATATATATATATATATATACATATAGATGTACATATATATGTATATATACTACGTTGAAAAACTAGGAGGACACATATATTTTACAAATTGTGCTTTTGCGCTTTATATAAATAAATATAAATTCTCTCTTTTATTTTATTATATTATTTTTCTAATATTTACAGTGAATAAGTTTTATTATCCACTAAGAGAGAGAGAGAGAGAGAGAGAGAAAAAAAACTATAAAATTCCTTATTAACACGTATTATTCCAAGTAAGTGTAGCAAGTTTTATTAAATAAATAAAGTAAGTTAATTATTAACAAATAAAAAATTAATTAAATGAAGAATTCCTTATTAACACGATTTTTATTTTCATTATTAAAAACTCCCTTCTAATATTTCCCCCTAGTATGATATGCTTTAAAATAATTTTTAACTGTAGTGAACAAGTGGTTTTTTTGTTTTATGCTAGATATGTAGTTATCTGCTTATAAATAAATGATTAGAAGTTCTGCAATGAAATTATTTTGTAAAAATTCATAATTCTTATCTTATTTGAAGAAAACCCTTGTGTTCTACATTTTTCACGCAGTAATATATATACATAATATATATATATATATATATATATATATATATATATATATATATATATATATATATATATATATATATATATATATATATATATATATATATATATATATATATATATATATATATATATATATATATATATATATATATATTTAAATTGCTCTTCTCAAAAACAATATCAGAATATCAGAATAATGATATAAATTTGTAATGTTTACATTATTTTTCCGTATTGCAGTTGAAAACACATTCAATATCTGTTACAAAATTATGAAAATTCATTACTATATTGCAGTGGTAGTTTCGTATTTTTGTTAATCCTTCAACTTCCTTGTTAACAGTATACATGTATATACCATGTATGACTGCATGTCAGCAAATAATCTTCAAATTTAATCAGTAATTATTTCAATGTAGGGAAATTCATCAAAAAACATTTGTTCTTTGAAAATTGAAAAAAATTGCATTGTCATGTTCCTTTTTAAAATCAAAAACAATATTTTTGTTATTCTAAACAAAAGATTAAATGCAAACAATTTGTATACAATTTTCAAAATTAATCAAGGAAAATTCATTAATAATTAGTAAAAGCAATTTAGCTTACATTCCAATTGTAAAATATTCACAACTTATATTCTTACAAATCTTAAAATAAGTTGTAAGGAATTAGATAATTTGCTTAATACTTTATAGGATTATCAATGTCCTTTACTGAACATCATTTTAAGAACTGTTAATTTTGTTTTTGAAATAGAATAATTTTGAATTAAGCCCAGTTATTAGATAAAGTTTTTCAAATACATAAATTGCATAATATATGGAATGACTGCTTAGAATTAAATTATTCATCATGAATATATTAATTTAAAATTTGAACATTAATGTCTTCAAAAAAATGAGTTTGATTTTGACTCAACATGTAACTTCTAAGTTAGCTGTAATATTTTACTCGACTTTTTGAAAACTTTTACAATGCATTTGGTTTTAGTTCTTTAGAATGAGAGAAATGATATTTTTAATGTTTTTTAATATTAAAAAAATTATTATTGAAGAGTAATTTAATGTGATCTGTATGCATACAATATTTCACAAGAAAATTTAAACCCGTTCTACATTAAAATTACTTAAAAATAACTTATTTTAAGGAAAGATTTGTTATTATTCTTCATAATACATTTATGACATTATTATTTTGTTTGAAATTTCAAATTTGAGAGAAAATGACTCTGATATTCAATCTAATTTTAAATTATATATTTATTTATCTGTATTTACTTGAATTTTATTTAAAGATCTAAGCAATTTTTTTTTCAAGTTTATATCTCTGTATGTACGTTCCTACGTAAGAACTGCATGGTATTACCAAATTCACTCTCTTGAATATACTTTGGTAAACAGTAAATAATAGCTTAGAAATCTTCATGTATGTAATACAATGTAAACGAATAATATTTTATTTTCTATGGAGCTTTAAGGAATTTTCCTTTCAAACATTACTCAGAAAAACACAAGTAGTATCTGAAAAAAAAAATCATAAAATCTTTCGAAGCAAGAAAGAGTTTCCCAGTTGACTTTTTTCTATCTTTTATAGCAAAAATTAATCTCGTTTTTTTCCCGTTTAATTTCCCCCGTTCATAAAATTTATTTTACTCGATCCATCGCAAAATAAAGGGAAGAATATTTGTGAGTATTCCTTCTTTTGAGTATATCAAAATAATTTTATTTACAATTTCTTTCAGGAGGATATATTCCCTTTTGGTTCACCATCAATGAATAGGCAATAAAATTTATTATAAGCATAAAATACCTTATTCTATGAAATTAAGAAAGCTCTGTGTTTTCTTTTATAAGTTAAGATAATTTTATAACCTTAAGTAGATTTGTTTATTAAAATGATGAGGGGAACAGTCATTGCGATAACACTTTATAAATTCATCTTTGCAGAACAATTTACATAATTGTTTTTAAATTATGAAGGATGATACGATTAAATTAGAAAAGGAAGAGATGTTTTAAGTTGCTTAAATGTTTTCTATTTCCACTTTGTTTGAAACTCCATATAATTTTACTAATTGATTTGAATTCAATATTTGATAAAATGTACAACATTCTGATAATTTCACATGTTAGATAATAATATTAAAACAATCAAGGAAAACTTTATACTAGAAATTAAATGTTAAGCTTTCATAAATTAAATATATTTTCTTGCTAATTATGTATGTAAGTAACGATATATATATATATATATATATATATATATATATATATATATATATATATATATATACACTACTGACTGGACATTAAAATTGCTACAACAAGAAGGCGACATACTACAGACGTGAAATTTATACGAAAGGAAGAAGGTGCTGTGATATGCAAATGATTAGCTTTTCAGCGCATTCAGACAAAGCAGGCGCCAGTAGCGACACCTACATTGTGTTTAAATGAGGAAATTGTTCAGGCGATTCCTCATAGACAAATTACATTAGAACGTTGTTGCCTGGTGAAAAGTTGTTGTGATGCCTCGTGTAAGAAGGAGAAATGCGTACCAGCACGTTTCTGACTTTGATAAAGGTCGAATTGTAGCGTATCAGGATTGCGGTTTATCTTATCGCAGTATTGCTGCTCGCGTCGGTCGAGATCCAATGACTGTGAGCAGATTATGGAATCGATGGGTTCAAGACGGTAATACAGAACACCATTCGGGATCTCAACAGCCACCTGTCACTAGCAGCCGAGAAGACAGGCATATTATCCGCATGGGCGTAATGGATCGTGCAACCACGTCACGAGCCGTGAGTCAAGAAACTGGGTTGTTTGGAAGACGACAAGTGTCTGCACGAACAGTTCGACGACGTTTGCAGCAGCATGGACTCTCAACTCGGAGACCATGGCTGCGGATTCCCTTGACGCTGCGTCATAGACAAGAGCACCTTCAATGGTGTGAGCAACGATGAACCTGGGCGCACGAATGGCGAGACGTCATATTTTCAGATGAATCCAGGTTCAGTGTACAGCATCATGATAGTCGCATCCGTGTTTGGCGGCATCGTGGTGAACGCACACTGGCAGCGGGCATTCGTCATGATCATACTGGCCCATCACCTGGCGTGATGGTATGGGGTGCCATTGATGGTATGGTTGCCGAGCGACTGGCTCGTCACCAAACGCCAGTCGCTACGGTTAGTGAACTGTGGCATCGTGATGAAGCTGCATGGGCATCTGTACCTGTACATGCAATCCAATCTCTGTTTGACTCAATGCCCAGGTGTATAACTGCTGTTATTACTGTCAGAGGTGGTTGTTCTGGGTAGTGATTTCTCAGGATCTATCCAGCCAAATTTTTTGAAAATTTAATCACTTGTTACTTCTAGTATAGTATATTTGTATAATAAATATCATTTTGTTATCTGCATTTCTTCCTGGTGTAGCAATTTTAATGTCCAGTAGTGTATATTCAGAAAATTAAAAATAATTTGTAAAGTTAGCACATATGAATCTCATGAAGAATAGACAAAAATGTATAGTTTTTCATATCAACATTAAAATGAATTATTTAATTATTTAATTAAATTGTCCTCATAGATAGTTTTAAATTTTTTTTAGAGTGACAAGTTGAGTTGCTAAATAATTCTATTTTATGATATAATCATGTCTATAATTAATTTAAAAAAAAAAAAAAAAAAAAAATATTAGCTTAAAGAATTATGTAAATGCTTTTAGTTGATGACTGTATTATTGCAATTTGATATGTACTCTAATTGATTAGCGTGATTGTGTGGATATTAAACCACTTTCTTCACAATTCTAAATATACTTTTTTGTTAAAGAATAGCTCCTTGAAAAAAACAATTCTGACATTTGCATTCTCACAACTAGGGTGTCAAATATTCAAGACGTTTGCAATTATTTGCAAGCGTGGAAATTACATACATTCGGAATATCAGATGCATATTATTCTATTCCATTCTTTTGAGACTCTTCCACTGTTTTGAGACTTAAATTTGCATAGCTCCAAGGTGATAACATTTGTGGTATAATAATGTGTTTTATCAAGTGGCAGAATCTCAGTTAGCGTTTTTTTTCAGAATTTTGGTGTCATTCCCTATTAATGAAGATACGTGGATTTTGGAATCAATAAGCAATGACTCATAGTCATTAAAGAATGGCAAATTATTTTTCAGTATTTTCTAAACACACTTTAAAAAATAAGTGAATGCTACAATAGGCTCATATTTAGATGTTAGTGCTTATTTGTCTGTTTTTTAACACATAAATTTCCGAGTATGCTCCATTCTCCAATTAAAACCGTAGCAGTAACATTTAAATTGTAGAAAGCAACAAATCATGTGCATTTTGTTAAATTTTAACTTTTGCAAATTCCATGAAATAGAAATTATTTTAAAATTTAGTTTAGTGGTTAAAAGATTCAAATCCTTAACTGTTAAACAATTTTCAGCTGAATAAAGAAAAAGTAGGCATTATTTTTTAAAACTGATTCACATATTAATAATGCAATAAATGAATTCGTATAAAAAGAAATTATTTTTAATGTTATTTAAGGAAATATCAAATTTTTAATCACTAATTTTTCGCCACACGTTATTGAAACATTTATTGAAATGCGATTATGTACACTTATTATATAATAATTTCTATAGCTTGCTAATTTATTATAACTTATATTATTTAGATTTTTTTAATAAATAGTTACAATTTATGATTGAAAATATGCTTAAAATATGTTTTACAATAATACAAATTTCAAATGATTTTTATATTTAATCAATTTTTAAAATTTCTTAAGAATTCTATAATTTATAAGCTGAAATTTAATTTTAGAAATTACAGAAGAATATTTGTTCAGGTAGAAATTTTCTATAAAATCAATGTAAATTGTTTTCTATTCCAATTAAAATTATTTAGGATATTTTTTGTTAAAATGTGTGTGTTAATTTTGTTAAAATGCATATTAGTGTTTAATAATTTAAAATAAGAAGTTCTGTTTCAAGGATAAAAAAAGAAAAATTAATTAAATTAATACAAAAGAGAATGTACACAAATTACTTTATTTTATTATTTCTTTTTTTAAAAAATATCTAGCAGTTTTAAATACTTTCTGCAATTAATTTCAATAAAAAGAGTAAAAAAAGCTTCATTTTGCAGAAGGATGTGCAATTTTCCGGCCTAGACACCCTTTCTGATCCTAATATATAAATTCTAACAAAAGGCAGCCTAATGATGTGTCCGCTAACGAAGCTCAGAACAATTGGTTCGGAACAATGAATACTCTCGTTCTCATTAGCGATAGTCTGATGCCGAGACTTTACCCGGAAGCGGGAACACACCCCTTTATTTTTATGACACTTCAGGCTTTAAGTTCTGTATTTATCTTGAAAAGTTTTATCAACTCTTAGATTGTAGTTCATCTTACATTTTTTTAGATTATTAAAATTAAAATTCTAACCTGTTGTAATAATTTCTTAATTTCTAGATTCCTACTTTGTTACTGGGTGATATAAATATACATACATGCATATATATATATATATATATATATATATATATATATATATATATATATATATATATATATATATATATATATATATATATATATATATATATATATACATATATATATATATATATATGTATATATGTATACTGCAAGTATTTAAAGTTTATAAAGCTTTACAGCTTTACTCTTTAGCATAATAATTTGAAAATAAAGTTTTAAAATTCGATAATAACGAGTATTGCTCTCATTTTTCTGTTGGTTATATTTCATATCTGATTAATAACCTTATATTTCTGTTGACAAACAAATCTACTTCTTTAAATAAATTGTTTTATTAATTCACGAATTAATTTGAATTATTTGTAGATGTACTACTTTTTAGTACAAATGATAATTTTAAATTAAAACTATGTTCAGAATCTTGTAATTAATCACTGATCTTTTTTGTTTCATTTAAATTATATTATTTTATTTTACTTTTTAGTAAAATTACTTTCGATTACACAAATTAAAGTAAAAAAAAAAAAACAATCTAATAAGCAGACTAATTGTTTAAATATCTTAGAATATTTTTCCTTAAAAAACTATATTTTTAAAATAAAACTATTCTTGCAAAAGTGGTTATGGTAAATCTAATATCTTCATACAAGTATCAGACGAAGTGCTTTGCAAAAACTTTATGTGACTTCTTTGAAAGTGATCTGCAGGAAAAATGGATGTAATAGATTTTACGGCTCCTCTCTATTAGATGAATCTCCTGACAGCATATTTGACGCAAGTTTTGAGTGATATTTATTTAAAAATGCATACGAACCTTTTTTTTTTTGCTTGTGGGGTAAAATCTGAAATTTAAAAAAATTGTAATACACATTTTTAAACGTTAGTTTTATCCTATATTAAGCAAAATACATGAAATACTTATATTTTCATGGAAGCTTTCAATAGTTTTTTAAGGATTATAATAATTATTTAAAGTTTATGAAAAAATTTGGTTTTGTAAAAGGAAGCATATAACAAATAAGTGAGCAAAATACATAGATTTTTTAATAATATTTTATGTTTGCCATACACAAAAAAAAATTCTACCAATAGAACATCTATCTTTTCACAGTAAATAAAAGAGCAAACATTTCTGTACCAATAAAATGTTTTAATATACTGTAAATGTCGCTTTATAACTGTGATACTGATGAAAATATGTGTAAGAAACAAAAATATGGTGCATCTTTATGGTAGAAAGACAAAGGAAACTTTCAGATTTAGCTATAAAATAAAATTACAGTGCATTTAAATTTTGAAATCAATATAAAGTTAATTTACTTAAAGAAGATTGTTTTAATGATTTAAAATAATATGCAATGGAAGTAGATGTTGAGACTTTTAGATTTAGCCTCTTTAAGGTACGAAAACAAGTATAAATTGAAAATTACGTTTCCACATGAAAACATATTAAAAATTAAAAAATGAATTTTTAATTAATATATTTCCCATTTTAGAAATAAAAATTACTGTTAATATAAATTATTAATAATATGCTCTGCTGGTGTAAATATTTTTTGTTCGAAACTACTATCATGTAATTTTTTTCTACTTGACGCTTTAAGATAATTAACCATTTAAAGATAAAAAGATATGCAATATGAATTGTGTGTTGTAATTCAATTTCAATTTTATCTTATTGAGTATTGACTCAATTAGTTTTTAGAATTTATAAAGTCCTTTTATTAAAATATTGAAGGACATAGAGGATTATTTTTACTATGGTGTTAAATATTTCTAGATAAGTTTTTTTACAAGAAGCAAAAAATACGATAAACGCAAAAATAGGGAAAGAAATCAAATTTTTATCTATAATATGTGCATTACAGAAATTTTCCCTCTAACCTGAGAAAACTGAAAATTCTACGTAACTGTTATAAGAAAAGTTATTTTGCGTATCTCTTCTCAAAACTTAATATCTTTACCATAATTTTATATTCTCTCTCTCAAAAAAAAAAAAAAAAAAAAAAAAAAAAAAAAAAAAAGAATATATATGCGTGCAGCAAAATCACGTTTTTGAATAGTTTAAAATAACTATATGTGGTATTTAAAAAAAATATGTTGTAATATTTTCAAGTTTTTAATTAGAAAGTATTAATTTTCTATGAGTAAGTCATAGGAGTTGCCATTGAGAAAAGAAAATTATGAATATGTCCATAAATAAAACTTCAAATTTAAATAAAATATGTTCCGGAAAACAATTTAAAACCATATTAAAAATTTCTAACCGTACAATATTCATTGATTACTTAGTAACCTTTTAAAAATGTTGAATGTTAGTGCTTAAATAAATTTTTTATTTCATTCTATAAATGCTTGCTTTGTTACCAGCAGTATAAAATACAGTGATTATTTTTGCTTTATTATTGTGTATATAAAAACCGCTATTTTATGTATATTCATTTAAATTTTAAAGTGTGTATAGTAATAAACATTTAATTTTCGTTCATATTTTATGATGTGGTTTTTGTTAAAATAAAATTTTGAAATGAAATTAAGGATTTGGAAACATTACATAGAGTGAACTTAAAATTTTATATTTAAAAAATTATTAATATTTAGATATTTATTAGAAACTAATTCTTATTGTATGCCTTCATTATATTCACTATAAAAAATTAATCACGTTTTCCCAAAAGTATAATTTTTAAATACAACGATAAAGCAAACCCTTTTTACACTCTCCTGTTGTCCATTGAATTCTTACAATGATTCAATTTATCTGGCAAAAGAAAAGGGAAATGTATATGACTTCTAGGTGTTGAAAAACCATATGAAAGTTTATTGTTTTCTTCTTTTTTAAAAAAGTTCTTTTTTTGTTCTTTTTTTCTTTGTTTAAGTTATTTTTTTAAGAAGCATATATAACTTTGAATGGAATGCTTTACGACGATGTATAAAGTTAGATCTTACAATAATTAATATAAACACATATTTTTTATATCATAAACATATTGATATAAATAATATGTGATAAACGTTATAATATTAGTCTTTCAAAGCATGTAATTTTGCTATCGCGCTCAAAATGTAAGCTATATATGAAATATTTTCATCTGTAACTGATTGCAAAAATTCTGATTGCCAAAATGCCAAAAATTCTGATGCAAATTTTGATCGAAAAAATGATGTATTGTAATTACCTTTACAAAAATGATCTTACATTGCAAACATTAAAAGTTATATTTTACAATCACAATTTTAATAAATGGTGCATTTCAAATTCAAATAATAGAAAATTTTACAATGTGATTACTGTTATATGTTTTAATTTACCCAAAAAATGTGTGAGGTAGTATAGGGAATTAAGATTTTAATCATGACAAAATGAATCACAAATTATTTCCATAACATACATTTTGTATGTGAATTTAATTACTTACTCTACAGTATTTACTTTGAAATATTCTTAAACTAATATAATAGTGTGCATGCCTTCTATTAGTAATAAGTTATGAACTTAAATTAATAATCAGATTGTGCTTCAGAAAAATGATTTTTAAAATAATTTTCAGACAAAAATAATTAAATAAATCCTAAGTTAATTATATTAAAATGTTGCATTTCTACAATCAAAATGAAATTTATAAAATATTTAACTTCAAAAATTATTTTTATTTTCAAAAGAGTATTGATTATATTTTCTTAGTTTATTATTATTAGTTTGTTCTCAGTTATAAGGTTCTGGAAATTTAAATTAAATGAAATTTTTTCTATTGGTAAAAGCGAGTAGCCTGGAGTCATTTTATATTCATAACATTAATAATTATTTATTATTTCTAAAATCAATACTAAATTAAAAATTCATAACAATTATGCATAATCAAATGAAAAAAATTATGTATTCATATTTAAAAATAGTTTATAGGCAGTCACATGACTTCTTACAATTTCAGATCAATAAATCATTGGAAACCTAAAAATAGGAGAAACATTTTTCCAAAAAGAAATATATGCTTATGATGAAAATCTCAAGTAGACAGAAAATTTCCTCTTTATTGTTCTATCTCCGGTCGTAAAGATGAATCCAGTTTACTCTTCTTTGCTCCATTTGTCCCGGATCCTGAGCATATATGAGAACTGGGAAAACCTTCACTACAGGCATTTTAAACTGAATGACTTTTTCCTACTTTAGTTATATTTTCTTCTGGAAGTTTCATTAGTTCAGCGTCATAAATTACACGTTTGCTTCAAAATTTATAACGCGTAGAAAAAAAAAACATCAAGAAAAGAGAGGGTTGATAGAAAGATAAATTTTTCAGCAGAATATTTTCAGTTATGTAGGTTTTGCATGAAGTTTTTATTGAAAAAGCAAATCATACACGTTTGAAATAAAATATTTAAAAATATTCGAATGCTACAGCTTGAATTACAAATCTATGTAATGATAATTTTATAATAAGTCATAATTTTTATCCGATTTTTAAAATTAATTATTTGTTTTAAATATAAAAAAATATATATATTCTAAAAATTACATTTGTTGTTTTAATCTCAGTTTCAATTACAGCTTCTTAATTTATTTTATAATTAATGATACCAAATTATTTCAAAATGAACAATGTAAAAGAAAGATATTGAATAGTTTTAAATAAACATTTATTAATATTGTAAATAATTTTAGAAAACCAAAAAAATTGAATCAAACATGAGTGCAAATATTTGTAGAAGGAAATAATTAAATCATCCAATCATTATGAAAACTGTGTTTTTTATTTTTCGTATGTTTATTATATTAAGTAATTTTATTTGCATTTCCATTTTTCTAAATTTATTTAGTGTGTAATGGTATTTTAAAAGCAGCAAATGTTTTGCAAATGTATAAGTTTATAAAGAATGATTATAAATATGTTTTATATAAAATTCGGTAGCTAAAAGCGAAGTTTATAAACTACGTTTTTTCTTAAAAATACAAAATCCTGTTTAAGATAAGAAAGAGATCCATACAGACGTATGTATTCACACATATATGCTGAATTATTGAATTCAATTTTTCCACCTGATGTGATAAATTAATATTAAATTATGTCATAACATTTTTTCAAATATTTAAAATAAAAATATTGCAGTAGTCTCTTCTTCATACCCTGGAACTCAACGCCTTTACTTACTGAAAAATCAATTACATCAAGCACAGAAAATGACAGTATGTGTCAGAAGTATAATATAAATTATCATTATATCCATTTTCTACTAATATATATTATTTACAATGTAATGTAATTATCTAGTTAATATTATATTGTACTGTGTAATTTGGAGAATTACTTTTATGAAAAATGTTTGCCTTTAAATATTTATTGTATTGTATCATTTCACTTATGTTTCTGCAATTGTACTGCTTATGAAAGTTGCGTCGTGATATGTATAAAATTACTGAACTTCATTTTTTCTTTTCAGCTTATATTTTTTAAGTAGTTCTGATCCTACATTCTGCGATTTTCTTACAGATAATCTCTGATAAATTTCATTGATTAATAAAAAGTGGAGTCTCCCTTAAAGAGCATTATTCCTTACACACTATCCTGCTTACATTCATTCATTATGAGATAGCATTTTCCTCAGAATTTACTATAAAAGATGGTAATCCATTCCATGTCAAATAGTACTCATAAATTGTTATGTAGAACCCTTGTTCACATAGCTTCATCTTTTCTTTCATATCAAAACGAACCCACCTAAATTACGAATTTGATTTGTAGAAAGCAAAAAATAGAAATGACTACATATTTAATTATATTTACTTGAACGATGAGCAGAGATATTTTTTTGCAAATGCTGCAAAATTTGTTGGAAATGTGACTCCACAATATCATTGAATAAATTTATAGTTCACATAGCCAGTTCCATATTAAGGTGATGCTTCTTGATGTAAGAGGCAACAGTTTCGATGCTTTCAACATTTTCTTTGTTTCACCAGAAGATTTTTACTTTTAGGTTGTTCTTAAATTCTTTGATAAACTTTTCTTCAAAACTTCTTGCTAAGAAAATCAAATGGAACTCTGTAAGTTCTTAGGAGGTCTGTTCTTCTCAGTGTAGTTTCACAAGCTCTTCGATATCGTTGTTATTCATTACGAATCCCATCATGCCAGCCAAAGGTACAATCTCGTTCACAACAGATTACTCAGATACTGTCACGACAATTTTGACATATTTGATCCTTCATTCTGGTCAAAGCTGCTTTCAACAAGAAGTTAAGATTCTCTTGATAAGCTTAACCTATACAATGATTTTGAAAAAACAAATGGTGTTGATGTGATTTTTCCAACATTCTCTGAGAGTGAAGTTGATTCTTCAGTCACCTAAAAATAGTACTTAATTTAAAGCTTCTTAGAATCTTAAATAACTTGCTGATTTATGATTTGGATTAACGAAGTGGCATTCAGAGATAGAAACTGGATATTGACGGACTTAAACTCGTAAGAGAAATCATCTTGTAGATCTGTCGGATTGGCAGCAAGCAGTATTATCCATAGCAAACAAGACATGGAAATGGCAGACAAGGAAAAATTTTTACAGAAAGATCAAACACTTTCTTCTACTGTTTAGTAAAAAGTTTGCGTCATCCAGTTTTCCTGTTAGATTAGCACATCCATTTTAACACTCTGGATTTTACATTTATTGATGACTCGGGGAATTCAAAACAAGCAATGTCTTAATTTTGAAATTTTTCTCAACAAAAGAACGTGAAATTGACTTTCATTGGCTTGTGACCAGAGAATACTGTCATACAGATTTGCTTCGGCATTGTTTTTCCAAACATACCTGTTTGACCGCAATTAAGAACTTGTTAGGGCAAGCAATTTTAACAGTCTACGATCTTCTTGAAATAATTTTATTGTATTGCTTATTTATGCAAGAATATAGTTATTTTAATCAAATTTTAAGTTGAAAGTAATCGTAACGAATACATAAACATTTTGTTCAAAAAACCGCTTCTATAGAATAAATTATAGATTTGTAAAATAAGCATTTTTGCAGCAAAGAAACAACTACCTGTATAAAGTGAACTTATTTCTAAGACATAGAAACCTAAAATGAAATATTTAGATTTTACACTTTAAAATATTTTAATTGCAGATTAATTACTTTCTCTTTATATATATCAAGTTACAAGGTTAATACCCAAGTTAGGATGATAAATAGATATTAACACATGTTTGTGTCTCTATGCTAACAAGATCACCAATCCATTAATTATTATATTATTCACTGAAAATTACCTACTAATTACATTTTAATGTAACTACACCAAAATAAAATAATTATATATATATTGTTTATTCAAGAATTTTTTAAAATAATCTGAAAGTATATTTATTCTATTGTATTACTTATTAAAAGAGATTGCAAAATTAATAAAAGTGCATTGATATTAATTTTTGATGAAGTGATTCATATTTTAAGTAAAGTGCCAAGAAATAATTTAATAAATATGAAAATCGTTGATTAAAATTTAATATTTATACATTAGTTGTGTACTGAGACATTAATTATACATCAATTGAGAAGAAGGGTAAATCATAAATAGTTCCTTTCCTCACTAAATAAAAATTTCTCACATTTATTTTGTCTTAACTTTCTTGTTTCCTATAAAGAATATTTTTTAACATTTTTACACTCTAATTAATTTATTTCAGTTTTTAAGGTTTTTTAGGCAAGTGCACTCATTATACGTGATATAAAAAAATTTAAATGTGTGAAATATATATATATATATAAAGTGTAGCAAAATTAATAAAAGTGCATCACTTTACATACGTTGTATATAGTGAAAAACAAAAATAAGAATTGAAAATATAATCATGATATATTTTATATATATGAAGCATGTCTTACATTTTTTCATCGAGTATATGCATGTATAAAATGAAACCAATTCGTTAAAACAGGGAAAAATTATTGTAATCTGAACCTATCAGCATGTAGAAAATATAAATAAATATAACTGCAAAAAAGCTTAGGAAAAAATGCACGAAATCTAATAACAGAAAATGAACATATAGACATAATATTTTTGTTCGACAAGAAATAAATATTTGCTTTTTAAGCTTAACATCCATTCAAAATGTTTCAATAACTATGGATTTATTCTTTATGAAAAGAGAAATATTGATTTAGCATTATTTTTATGAGAATCTGTTTTGCAAGGAACATTTATTAAGCTTGGATTGTAAAATTATTTTTCGACGTATTTTCTCAATTTTTAAGCTTTATTTGGCTTTTATTATATTAGCATTGAAATATAAAAATATTTTGGACTTTCAATTGATATATGCTTTGAAACAATGGTCCTTATGAAGTAATGTAATTTAAAGACGAGTCATTTTGTCAGGATATAGTTAGGCTCATACGTAGTTAAAGTTATGATAGATCCACACACACAACTACAACATTTGTTTTTAATATACATTATTTACACCACTACACATTCCAAGAAATAAATTATTTAAATATTAAATTTCTTTTTAAAACCTTCTGTTTGAATATTAAAAAAGTTAAAGTTAGCTAAATGAATGATTATGCAGCTAAGTTCTAATTCTTATGTAATTTCTAAGCGCTTTATAAATATTCTGAACCAAAAAATTTAAAGTATATCTTATTCAGTTTAAAATTTTAATATACCTTAAGCATAACTGAAGATAAACAGTAGTGAAATGATCACAGCAATAAATGAATAGATGTTTTTAAAATACAAAATGCACACTCCTTCTCTAGCAAGATTAACAAATGTCGTTACTGAGAATATACTAATTGTAAAACTTTTTTATGTTGATAATTTATTTTTCATTTTATTTTATAATAGTTCTTAAGCTAGTTATTATTAAAATATCTTTCGTATAAATATCATTTTGTTAAGTATTCTCAATTTAAATAGTAATTGTAACGCAAAAGATAGGGACTAAATGTTTATCTTCTTCACTTAATACCATACAAAAAAGTTTGCCTAATTAGTGTGCAGTTTATATTTAATATTATCAATCGACATGGACATTTTAATGTATAAATTAACCTCTAAGATTCTATGTCTCGAAATATCAATTATATCTATCAAACTATCAATTTATAAAATTTTGTGGTTATTGAAGCTAATAATGCATTTACTTTCATAATTTAAAGTTTATTGAGACAGTTTTGGATTTTTAATATATGTTTTAAGAGCAAATGTTTCACGTAAACTCATATTTAAAATTCAGTCGCATATTACTTACACAAACTGACTTCAATCTGAAATTAATATGTAGTATATGTTGCTGTTTATGTTGATATTAAATATTTTTACTATCCAACTGTGGGCAATTTAACATTATTTGAATTATTTGTTGATTATTCATTTTTTATTTAGAAATTATTTATTTTATAATATATGCTTAATGTTTTAATAATAAAACAATACTCTTCGTCTAAATATTGAAGATATAATTTGTCATATTTTACACGTTATTGGTGCTTGACAAAATTATGAATTTCAACGACTGGAAAGTTTTTATTAACTTTATGATAACTTTGAGTCTTTAAAAAATAGATTTAGATTAAAACAATTTATAAAATATAATTACAATATAAGAAATGTAAACTTATTGTAATGCTAATCAGTGATGAAAATACATATAGTAGTATACCATACTTCTAATTTTTATGATATATATAGTCCAGTCACCTTAATGTGACCACCTGTCAAAAAATAGAATAACCACTGATCGCAGAGCAAACTGCTGCAAGCCATATAAAAATTCAGTCAGTTAGGTTATTTAAGGTAATCACTGAGATGCATTTAATCATTAAACTGAAGCAAAAATTAAAATTACAATTGTAAATTTTTGAAAATAATAATTTACTGAGAATTGTTATTGCAATAAGGTTTAATTGAAATTAAAAGAGTAATAATTTATAGAGAAGAAAAATTTTTATATACTTTATTTTTTTATTTCATGCAAAATCAAATTATTGTTTTTAAGTTCTAATTAAATCTTTAAGTTATACTAGGCTAAAAAAATGAATCAAATGAAAGTGAAAGCTGGAAGCGAATACTGAGCTATGTAACAGACTGTTTTATGAAATTAAATTCGTTAAAAAAAAAACTAATATTTATCGTAAGCTCTCATCAGTGCATGCTTCAAAACCAAAATTAATTTTTATAGTTTTAACTTCAATCCTTTTGAACAATAACAATATCCTGTCATTTGCCTGTAAATGATATATTATTTCCGGTCCTTTTACTATTGTGATGATTGACTTAAAAATGATTCGGGTAAAACACTCTCTGTCGTAAAATCTCAATTTATGATACAAAATTTTAAATTATGAAAAGTGGGACAAATTAAAAATATTTTATTTCGTAAAAACCAAAACTACTTACAGTGTTGGAGAAATATTCAAATAAATCTATCTTGCAGCTAAATCATATAACAAGAAATGTATTAAAAATTTTTATTAATTAGATTACAAACATTAATTTCTTTTTTTTTTTTTTTAAAGAGAAATAAGCTTGATATAGTTTTAAAAAGAAGTATGCTGATTGTTTTTACAATAATTCAAATCTTAACAAAAATATTTATTAGAATTTGCAAACTCTCTTCAAGAAAGGAAACTTTGATCTATGAAATAAATGGAAAAACTATTGAGAAGGAATGAAAGTGGGTACTTTTCTTAAAAAAATAAATCTTTTCCGTGCATATTTGTGAGTAAGAGTGTATTTCCTGATTTATAAACCCTTCCAAAGTGATCATAGATTATATATCAAAGTGAAAATATACATCAGGAAATATATTTTAAATTGTCCTTTGAAATTATAGGTACACAATAAAGTATTAAACGTAATCAGAGAATATTATTCGCATTTATGAAATGGTAATAATTTCTTTTTATTTTTAAAACAGGGATATAAATAAAGAAAAATCTGAAGATTTTCACATAATTAGAAATTTTCTTAAAAAAATTTTGTTCTAAGGAAAATTATGGGAATCAACTTTCTGAGATCATATATTATCTTATTTTCCTTAAATCATTGTTAAATATCATATTTTCAGTAGCGTTAAATTAAATAACAATCACATACTTTTAAAATAAAAGTATGCTATTTTCCATTTAGTTGCAAGGATTCATTAAAATTATATATAGTTTACTTAATACTTCTACCAATAAACATATATTAAATCATGAGTTGTTTTTAAAAAAAAATTTCAGATTCATAAATTTCAAGGTATAATTTTATAAAAAAAATTTAAATTAATGAATACCAGTGATTTTTTTATTAATTGTGTGCAACAAATATAACAAATGTATTTAAAATGCAATACAGTTTTTTATTACTCTCAATTTATAACTATGAACGTCTGTTTAGGAATTACAATTCCACGGAAAACATTTTTATCACAATACAGTGTACATTCTTAGCTTTAATTTTAGCAGGCAGTAAATGTGAGAAATAATTAGAATTTGCTTTTTGTAATTATATGAACAATTTTTTAATATTTCTATATTAATGCTTTTAAGCAGAAATTGGAGTCATTAAGTCTAATATTAATTAACCTCATATTTCTCTTACTAAGTAACAAATTCATTAACACGAACATACAAATAAAATAAAACACTTATTAAAAGTATTTTTTTCTTAAACTGTAGTTTTTTATGAGTAAAAATAATTTCACATGAATATAAGCATTTACTAGGATTCTTTGCCTAAACTATATTTGTTCTGAAGTATTTTATGAATAGGAACACAATGCGTATTGAAATTAAGTATATTAAGAATGACGATGAAAGCAAAGTTAGCAATTTTTTTCGTAAAATATTTTACTTTTTCGTAAAATATTTATTTTGAAAAATATGTATTTGGAACTTAATATTGTGCTTCTTTGAACAAAAATGAACCACATATGATATTTATTGTTCTAAAATTTATTGTAGTATATAAAAGTACTCAAACTTGATTTTTTCCGCCATTGGTACACTCAAATTTGTAGAGAGAAATTAATTTGAAATTGTATATATAAGTTGAAATATATATTATTAAAAATGTTATTTAAAATCATTGTTTTATACAATTTCTAAAGAAACATCAGAGATATATTTGCCTTAAAAATATATATCGTCATAAATACAGTTTAATTTTGCATATCATTTTATTTCATATATCCTCTTATATTTGAGAAAATTAAACTTACATTTTTAATTTAAAGTAATATATAAATGACATAAATCGAAAACATAGTCTCAAAGTTTAAGCAAGTAATTTAGTTTTGAGATTTTAATAAAATTTAATTTCAAAGTTGCTATTATAATTTTATTGTGAAAAAATATTAAAATGTGTGTTATATAATATTTAAATAAAAATTTCTTAAATTGGACTTATAGAAATATATACATTATTATATTCAATATTGATGGATTAATTGGAAATTTGAAGATCATATGCGTCAAACTTTTATATATCTCATAATAATAGAAAAATCATAAACTATTGCATTAAGCAAGTATTTTTTACACAGTTAATTAATGGAAACTTCGTAACTTTTTGGAGTAAGAACTATTTTTAAAATTATAAAACAAGTTTCGTCATTGCCTCATGTTCAAATTAAGCTTTCATAAATTTTAAAAATTATCGTTTTTTTAAGTTAGTAATTTTTAGTTACTTCACTCTTAGAGCAGACATTCTTTTCAATAAGATTGCATAGCTTAGTTTTATGAGGGTCATCAATATGACATCTCGCTATTTATACATTTCAAAATTAATTTACAAATAGTAATCTACATCAGTATTTTGTGTTTAAAGTTAGATTGCTATTTTCAATGCCATCACTGTAAGTAAATGAAAAGTTAGTACGCAACAAACTTTACTACCAAATTGGAATATGTTAAAAAAGAAATATTTAAATTATCAACCTTTTAAAATCAAATGCATGATTCTCTGTATACAAGAACTAATAATAATTCTTGCCTGGGACGTACCAGGCACGACTTGGTTGAAGACAACCTATTATTTTTGGATTCCCTCAGAGAGAATGGACTCATGAACCTGATTTATCTCTGCTAATCACGGGGATGAGAAACAACATGACTCATGCATTTGATATTAAGATGTTAGTTAATTCTTCTGATACGACTAAAAGAAAGCATAATTATGAAATATCAATAATTCATAATTATTATGATTTCTTTCGAATTTCAATTTTTGGGAAATGACAGAAAACAACTTAGATTTAATTCTTAATTAACATGAAAAACACAGGATTAACTAAAGTCCCATTATGTGTGAAACAGCCTATGTTAAATTATAAGCAATAATCCATTAAAAAAACACTAAGATAACACAGTAGGTAGTTGTTTCTTAACATGTTTACATTGAAATGTGTTTTCAGCTGCCATTGTTTGCCTTCAGATATGCCAAGGTAAAATAACAATTTAGAATGGTTTTAGATTTCTCTAATTCAACTTGAAACTTTCGTCTACACTTATGACATGTTCAATAAGACAATAATTGGCAATTGTTAGCACTCTATAAAAACAAATATTTTTGAAAGCCATTTATTTTTGTTTCCTTGATTAGTTTTTTTATAGAGAGAAATATATATCATGTTAGCATATAAGTTAGCTTTATTAAAGTTCTGTAGCTTTTGTATTTTTTTCAAAAGTATAAGGCCTTGGACTTCTTAGATTTGTTTTTTTAAATGTTAAATTGTAGGAGCGCGCAGGAGAAGAGAGTGTGTGTTACACATATATCCCAACATTTAATAATGTTTATACACTACTGGCCATTAAAATTGCTACACCAAGGAGGCGACATGCTACAGACGTGAAATTTATACGAAAGGAAGAAGGTGCTGTGATATACAAATGATTAGCTTTTCAGCGCATTCAGACAAAGCAGGCGCCAGTAGCGACACCTACATTGCGTTTAAATGAGGAAATTGTTCAGCCGGTTCCTCATACACAAATTGCGTTTGAACGTTATTGCCTGGTGAAAAGTTGTTGTGATGCCTCGTGTAATAAGGAGAAATGCGTAAAAGCACGTTTCTGACTTTGATAAAGGTCGAATTGTAGCGTACCGGGATTGCGGTTTACCTTATCGCAGTATTGCTGCTCGCCCCGGTCGAGATCCAATGACTGCTAGCAGACTATGGAATCGATGGGTTCAGGACGGTAATACGGAACGCCATGCGGGATCTCAACGGCCACCTATCGCTAGCAGCCGAGAAGACAGGCATATTATCCGCATGGCGGTAATGGATCGTGCAACTACGTCACGAGCCGTGAGTCAAGAAACTGTGTCGTTTGGAAGACAACAATTATCTGCACGAACAGTTCGACGACGTTTGCAGCAGCATGGACTCTCAGCTCGGAGACCATGGCTCCGGGTTCCCTTGACGCAGCGTCATAGACAAGAGCGCCTTCATGGTGTGATCAATGACGAACCTGGGCGCACGAATGGCGAGACGTCATCTTTTCAGATGAATCCAGGTTCTGTGTACAGCATCATGATGGTCACATCCGTGTTTGGCGGCATCGTGGTGAACGCACACTGGCAGCGTGCATTCGTCATCGTCATACTGGCCCATCACCTGGCGTGATGGTATGGGCTGCCATTGGATACACGTCTCGGTCACCTCTTGTTCACATTGATGGTGCTTTGAGCAGTGCACGTTACATTTTTGGTGTGTTACGACCCGTGGTTCTGCCCTTTATTCGAGCCCTGCGAAACCCTACGTTTCAGCAGGATAATGACCGACCGCATGTTGCCGGTATTGTACGGACCTTCCTCGATACGGAACATGTTCGGCTGTTGCTCTGGCCAGCACGTTCTCCAGATCTTTCACCAATAGAAAACGTCTGATCAATGGTTGCCGAGCGACTGGCTCGTCACCAAACGCCAGTCATTATGGTTGATAAACTGTGGCATCGTGTTGAAGCTGCATGGGCATCTGTACCTCTCCATGCAATCCAATCTCTGTTTGACTCAATGCCCAGGCGTATAACTGCTATTATTACTGCCAGAGGTGGTTGTTCTGGGTACTGATTTCTCAGGATCTATCGAGCCAAATTTTTTGAAAATTTAATATTTTGTTATTTCTAGTATAATATATTTGTCTAATAAATATCATTTTGTTATCTGCATTTCTTCCTGGTGTAGCAATTTTAATGGCCAGTAGTGCAGATATGGTACCTAAAATCATGACTACATACAAGTATTTTAGTTACATCATATATGAATACTTTTTAGCGTTGTTTATATGCTTGTGTGAAATAAAATATATTATAATGAAATAAATTATTATTAATTTCCTGTTTTAATACCTATTCTTTCTTACTCCATTACAATTTTCAAATCTTCATAATACTTTCTGTATTTTTATTATGTGTTTTATTTTTACTTTTATTCTTTATAAAATCGATATACATAGATATTAAAAAATATTTTTACTTGTTGCAAGTTCTTAGATCTTGTTATATCAGAAGATATTGAGAAATTCTAGAATTCAGGCATAAATTGGAGGATGCTAAGAATAGCCTATTTTAGTTCCATTTTAGCTGCCTCACAAATTGCCTTTGTCTTTATGTAGCAGCTTTTATTGAGACATCTCTTTCCTTTTATTCCAACTTTAGATCTTCAAATGAAATCAAATTCTTTTCATAGGATTACTAGAGCTTCACTCCCTGTTTCTGGAAAGTTGCATTTCGAAACTATTTAGAAGGCCTCTTCAGCTATTTAATTCTACTTTGAAAATATCATTTGAGAAATATATGTGATTCAAAATTCGACGAATTGAAATATACATCCCACGTCATTTTAATTTTTGATACCATTTACAGTAAAAAATTACAAAAAAATAGTGACAAAAAATTTGGACATTTTGTGTGGAAGAAAGACAAAGGATATAAATGAAAAAATAAATATATTTATTTAATTTAATTTAAAAAGGTTACTTTTTTTAAAGTAAGATTTTCTATTTGTTGTTGATTATTCAGAAATGCAATCAAATATATAAAATAATTTACAACCATATAAATTTTTTTTTATGAAAAATTAAGAGTTTTATGAAAATAGTTAAATTTGGTGAGATTACAAGGATTAAATATACTACTAAAATATATGATTTAGTATTAATAATGCCTTTAATGTTTTAAAATGTGAAAAAAATATTATAACGTTTCATTGCAAAATTGAAAATGAATAAAATATTATAATATTGATTCTGTTTGTAGTCCTAAAAAAATCTCAGTCAGTTTATAACTTATTACACCTATATAATTTTTAAGTTTTTCCAATATTATGTATCTCCTATATTTTATATTTTAAATTTGTCACGAAGTCTCATATTTTCCTTCTATCAACTTCACAATTAAGGTATAAATACAAATTACTTTTATTTGTGAGCAAATAGAATATAAGTCGAAAAAATTATAACAAAACAGCCATGTATAAATCAAATGAATTTTTCAACAATATTTAGATTCAGAATGTAACAGAATATAATCTTCAATAAATATTACTGCCATACATTTTTTTTATTTTTAAGTATTTCAGTATTAAAACTTCTTGTAATTATATTAAATTTTTAAATCGAAAATACTCAAATAATTTCATATTAATTATGGAAAAAATTGCCAAGTATAATAAAAAAAATTTTTGAGCAAAATAAATATTTAAAAATAAACTATAAATACTTGTTATTGTTACTTCTGTTCTATAAATCAATCATCAATATCACACTACTCTGAAATGGCCTGGGAAAACGCGGAAATACGTCTCATTGTGAATCAGATGGTTTGTACTCCTGACAAATGCTTAGAGGGGAATAACTGTCCTTGTAGTGAATGCACAAACTATGTTTCCCCCACATAACCCCAATTTAAACAAAATTCTTCACAGAACCTCAAACAATTATGGGGCTAAAACATGACGAATAAAGTTTGATTATCTAAACGAAATTTATATAAATGTCTAATAATTTTATCAAAATATAATTTGAAAGCATGAACATTTAAATTATTCTTGTTTGTCTTAAAACTTTACGTTTTCTTAAACAGGTATTAAGATTTAAAATTTTTGTAAAACATATTTCATTAATAATTTCTGAAAGACATTCTATTTTTTGTTAAACTTATATAAATTTCCGTTTAATTTTATTCTTTTTAATGTCTTTCTCATAGTAAAGAGTAAACTACATGAGGATATTATGGAAAATAATTTTGCAATGCATTACATAACTTATATTTATATCATTAACATGATAATCAAACTAAATAAATTTTAAATCTTGTGAAGTGTTTAAAATGTGTTATTTTTTTATATTGGCTATTATATAAAAAGTTAAAAATGATAAATAATCTGTTATATTTTTTTGACATACAGCTATTGGGAAATAAAATCATATAAAGACAAATATTATCATCTTTAAAATAGTTTTATAAGATCTGCATTCTGATATATTTTACGGAAAACTTGTAAATCATTACTTATATTTTTAATTCACATCTCTGAAACATGCAATATTTTCATCACTTAAAAATAAAAACAAATAATTTTTCATTTTCATAGATGTTTTCTTTTTATATTTTAATGACAAGATATTAAACAAAGAAAATGTTGTTATTCAAACATATGCAGTGATTATTTACTGTAGTGCATATATTTTTAATTCTTTTTTATACATAATTTTATTGCTATGAAATATAGTCATTGCAATATAATATTATAAAAAGTATAGTTAAAAAATAAGTGCTATTTTCTCATTTATTATAGATATAGTTATGATCTAAATATGTGCTAATTCATGTTTAAATTAGTTAAAATGGATTGATTAATTTCATGAAGCTCATACTAATAGATTTAATATCAATGAAGTGATGACAACACAACTATTTGTGTACATTGCTTTTTCAGATAATCTATTTCATTCATAAATATATTTTTAATAGGATACTTTTAGTTACTTTATACGTAACATTGAATTAAATACAACTCGAATTCAATATGACTGTTTAATATTTTGAATGTTTAATCTCTAAATGAATGTTTAATCTCTAAATGACTGTTTAATATTTTGAATTATGCATTTATAAATCATTTATTCAGAATTTTTTTAGTTCACTAAAAACTTATTTATCTCTGTATTTAAAGATTGCATGTTCCTTATTAAAACTGAAATGTAGAGTTTGTACCAAAATGTTACAAAAGAAGATTACTCAGTTAACTAGAGGAAGTTAAATATGAAAATTTAAACTTATTATACAGTAAAAAAACAAGATATTAATTGATTAAAAGCTTAAAAATGTGAAAGCTAATGCAAGAAAATAACAAATTTCTTAACTTGAGAAAGCATTACATAGTAACTGAAATAAATGTTTTTTTTAAAAAAAATTAAATGGAATAAATAATTCATTACCATAATAATATTTCCTTTCATTTAATTGAGTTACAAGTTCACACAAATTTTACCATTTTAACGTGAATTAGTTATGAAATGTCAGAAAATCAATACGTTGCAAACTAATACATTAAAACGAATAATATTACGAGGATTATTTTACAAATATTTAAGGAAGTTGTACAAATCATCTAATGGTAGCCAGATAAATTTTTAAAATGTTTAAACATTCCCAATTTAAATGAATTTTAATAATTAAATTTAAGGCGTAAGTAAAGATAACTTCAAACAGGTAGATGACATTTTATCTCTAAATTTGTAAAAGAAAAGAAAAACGGTATTTTCTTTACTGTGTGAATATCGAGAATATAATATAATTTACCATTTCTTTTCCTGTTTTACCTTCCAATTTTAACATATTTTAAATTTTTAGTCTCTTAGTTTAATCAAAATTTTGAATGAACATTTTAACGGGTAAGAAGGATGAGCTTGATATTAACATTTATATTTACCTTTTTTTTAAGAAGTTAATATTTTCTGAGAAATGCTTATACTCTTTTATTCTGAATAAATTTACTTTCCAGATGAAATATTTTAAGTATGAATGTACTTGTTATACTTTCATGTCAAATATACCACGCCAAAAACATATACTGAAAGTATATATGTAATGGGCAAAAGATGAAAACATTGAAGTGAACAAATTCACTAGTGCACAAAACGTAAGCAAAAATGAAATTTTAGATATCAGTGAAATTGAATAATGTTTCTCAGATGATTCCACTTGCAACAATAAAAAAAATTGTTTTTCTAAGTTTTGCGCGTCAGTGTGTTTTTATTTACTTTTACAGAGAATGACTTTTAAATGAAATATTAATTAAGCTTATTAAATAATTTAACTTGCTATTTTGTCTCATTTTTAAGTGATTAAAATATTTTAAAAATATTTATTATATACTTATATTTTTCTAACAATCAATATTTCTTCGTTAATATTTAATCTGAAACGGTTAGAAATTTCAATTTTCATGAATTAAGAATATGATAAAAAATAGTTATTATAAATATGAAGAGAATTAGTCCAAAATTTTTTTTATGCAACACTGTATTTCTTTTAATTGAAGATTTTAATGTTTCCCAAATATCTTTGTTTTAAAAAAGCCTATTAAGTTTTTTATGATTTTCTTAATGTATTTGTAAATATTCAAATCTTACATTAAAAGCTTATATTTATTTTTCTTTAATTTTGTACGTTGAATCTCATCTGTGATAACAATCTTCAATTGGTAAAAGCCGATGCCATATCATTCTATAAAATACAACCAAATATAAAAATTTTGTATACAAATTTATAAATATGTTCTCATATAATGTATTTAGTTTACAAACTACTTACAACTTAAAATTTCAATTGAATATTAGAATTCATTAAATGTTACATGCTCCTTTATTATTTCTTTCTTGTATTATATTATACTTATTGTAAAAAATGGAATAATAAACATTTGAACATGTGGATATTTCAAAAGAGCTTATTGATTACATGCATTTACAATATAAAATTATATCTAACTGTATAATATATAATTTAACTTATAAATAGAGTATCAAATGACTTTTACAGTACATTAAACCATTTTCTTGGATTATAAAACTATCCTCAATCAAAATATTTGAATGCTGGTTTTGAATGGTGTAAGTTATCTGATGTGTATGAAATATTTATCTGAATTAATTTAATGTTGAAACAAATGAAACTGAATGGAATATATATTTAAGTTTAGCCAAATTAAATTAATTTTTTTTACAAAATAGATCTATAGTTTTTATTTTAAATATATGATTTAGTATTTCACATAATGGTATGTTTCTTTCTCAAAATATACTCTAGTGTTCAAAACTATGAGGAATTTCAGATTTTACTAATTATCTCTAGAACTACGTTATTAATTTTAATGACATTTGATAAGTACATACATTGATACACTTCTATAGAATTAATCATGCAACAGTTATAAAAAACACGTGTGTATTTTTCAATAAAGTTTAATGGCATGCATTAGCTATGGTAAAATAGAACAAGAAAAATTTCTTAATAGAAAGGGAACTCTGAATGGTTCTGAGGGGCATGCTGCAATTGCCCTCCCCACTGCATCCCAGTCCTTCTCTTTAAAGTTGAAGTCTTGAGATCTGGATGACCAATCCACCGGGAGCATTTCCTCCCTTTTATTAAATTCGTAGACCCTAAGATCTAGAAGTGGTTTTGCGTTAGTGAACATATAAAAGTGTTCAAATGTAAAATGAATGTCACGAAAGAACTGAGAAATTGCAGCATCACTCGCTAGGACAGACAAAAAACCTTCATCCCCGGCCGTCGTGTCTTTTACATTAACTTTGTTTAGGCTTTCTCTGAATAGATCCATTCACCTGAATTTGTTCTCTTAAGTATCACACGATGCTTGGCTTTAAATTGAAATATCTACAAATCTGTACTTGATTCAGCAGACTTTGAGCCTCCCCGAAACTCTCATTTCATACATCATTCCATCAACTAACACACATCAACTAAGCCATCATACATCATTCCATCAACTAAGCATTAGTATTTACTCATTATTACTGTTGCACTTTGAATTCAATCAATGGCTATAAAAATATAAAAAATATCAATAAATTCTGTTGGCGAATGAAAAACGTATTTAATAACGCGAGCTTATAATGCTTGTTCCTCTGCTGGCTTTGGCCACTCACATGAGAATGTTTCCCTACTCAACGTACATATTGCTTTTTGTCTTGAGTTAATTTTCTTACATTTTGTTCCTCTTTTAAAAGAAATGCGACAAAATTTACAAATTCTCCTAATTGTGAATACCAGTGTATTAAAAAATATTTTATGCATGTTTTGGCAATCTTATTTTACAATAAATTCATGAAAATAGTTATTGATTAAATTTCGCAAAAGTGTTTCGGGTAAAAAGAAATAAAATAGTTAAGAGAATTTCAAGTAGTTTCAGTGAATAATATAGAGGGAAAATGTATGATCAATTAATTATTTATTTTGATTTTTTTAAATCTCAGTGTTTACTATAGTTAGGTGATATTTAAACAAAGGATGAAAGCAAAGTTTAAAAAAAAAACTCGAAATTTTGAGACTTTTGAATCAAATAACCATAGAAAAACCGAAAATAATGAAGTTGGATATGATAACTAAATAATAAACCACCATGAAACTAAAATCACTAGGTATTTGAGCTTAAGAACTGAAAATTTGAACTGGCTCTATTCAGTGAGCAAATACACCTCCCAAAGTTAGATTCTACGAAAGAATGAATAATGTTTTAACAGCACAGTAAAATTGGAAAAAAACATTTGAAGCTGAAGAATCAGCAAAATAATTAAAGTAAACTAAAGCAAGTTGATTAAAGTTTACTTCAAAATCTGATGTGTATTTCCAAGTATTTTTACCATTTAGATATATCTTAAGAGTATAAAGCAATTAGCATAATTTTATGATTTTATACACGATTGAAACAGTTATAAAAAATATAAATATTTATAGAAAAATAATAACAGGGAAAATATTGTTACAATATACTATATTATGCAGTATGTTTTGTAAAACGGTAAATGTTAAAGAAAAGTAAACTTAATAATTATTTCTTATTTCCTGTAAATTAATTAGTATATTTTTAAAAATAAATTAACTGAGAACAATAAATTTTAAAAAAGTATAGTTATTTAGCTTTCATTTTCTCACAATTAAAATGTAAATATATAAATTAAACCGCATATTTCCTTTAAATCTAGTTTTAAATCATAAAATTATTAAATACTTTTTTTTTACTATAGAATGTATAACTTTATTTACACAATATAATATCAAATTATGCTAAATACAACAAAAGCTGTTTTCATTTCCATTTCTATTTCATTTATACTAAATAAGAAATAAACCTCAAATTTAGTAAATATACTATAATAATTAGGAATAAACTTATAAAAGAAAAATTAATGCATTTTCCTAGTAAGAAATATTGATTAAACAAAACTTAAAGCTTGAAAAGCATATTATATTTTAGCTCCAATTTTATTTACAATACAAAACATTTCTAGAACTTTCCGTGCTTCATACTTTTTTGACTGCGATATTTTTCGAGATCTCCAGGGAAAAGTAGGAACATTGGCAGAGTTTGCCGACTTTCCCATTTCCGTTAAAACGAATGAAGTATGGTTTATTTGCAATTTATATCAATAAGAAAGTTAAATATTTGACATTTTGAATAGATTATGTTTTCTTTCTCTTCTTATTTTTAGAAAAAAAAATGAACGTATTTGAGAAAAATATACTATTAAATCAGAACAAGAGGGTTTTTTTTATTTGTTGGACACTGTAATTTGTTGGGGTAAAAGAAAAATAATGATGTACCTTAAAAATATTTTAATAATACTAGGTTTTATTTAAATTTTAAAAAATGTATTCAAATTAATATTTATTAGTGGAAATCTGTATTTGCAACATTTTTACAGCAAATGAGAATAGTAAAACAAAATTTAGTATTTAAAAAATATTGAATCATTTCTTACATCAGTTTACTTAAATAATCTTTAAAAGAATAGTTTCTGAAATGTCAATGTAAAATCAATAATTCAATGGAAATTGAGTTTTTTTGGTAGGAAATCTATTAAATACTAGAACATAATAACCTAATTCATATGGTTAATAGGAAATAATAGCAATATAGATATCTTACATTTTAATGGTAATTAAGATATGATATTAATACATTTTATAAACAATATAAATGAGTTATATTGTACCACCTCTGTTATTTTAATATTAATTTTGCTAAACACTTTATTCCTTGTTATTATCATTTATGTATCAATATTTGTGAAATATATGAAAAATGGCAAATACACAATACTCCAATTTATAAAATTGTAATAAGATTTCTTGAAAATCTTATTTTTCAATCATATTTCTGCAAAATATTTATTTTAAATGTATTAAAAAAATGTAAATTGTTGTTTCCCAGGAAAGTATCAATATTTGTGGAATTTTAGAAATTGTTAAATTTATTGAATTTATGAAAGTTGAAAACAAAATTAGAAATAAAGAGTACATACTTTTTAAAACCATTAACTAATATTTCTTTAAAAAATACACATTAACATTCAAATTTGTGAGAGATATTACAGTTTTAAAAAAATTACATGCGTAAAATCACATTTCCATTAAAATACATTAATTGGGAAATAAATATTTTTTAAAGGTAATGGTAGTTAACCATTTAACGATCGTATCATTTTCATATAAGCAATCATAAAAAAGCCTATCTTTTATTCGAGAAAATTTGAGTTGTTCTGAATTCTAGTATAAGATATACTATCGCAATTTACAGTCAAAATAATGTAATAAAGTTATCAGTGAATAAAATGAGAAAATGAATACTTTTCCGGGTATTGAAAACAGATTGATGTAATCTTTTCTTAGCATCATGATGCTTAAAAAAACGCACATTCAAAAATTCTAGTTTCCGGAAATTTCAAGTGCACCAAAAATACCAGGATTTTGATGAGAAATACAAAGAAGAGGTTAAAACATTTTTCGAAAGTAAATAAACACACAATTATTGAAATAGAACTATTAAAATATAAATTTAATCATAGCATATGAAGGAAATCAGAATCGCGGTCATGAGAAACATGAAATAACTCTTGCATCTAACATAAAATCATGACTAACATTTAATTAAGAAGTAATTAATGTAGAACGAAAATATAAGTAACATGCACCCATGAATGCATTTATATGCACACAAATGCATGCATATGAAATATATTCTTTTAAACTTAAAGTTATGCATATTCATGCAATGCAAGTTTTGATAGTAGGTTATATTCATAAAGGAAATTATTTTAGTCTTTATCTTTTGTACATAATTTGTATTTAATCTTTATTTTCAAAACTACATTACTAATTTGACTACCATATTCTTTGCCAAGTTTAAATTTGAATATGTGCAATGAACTAAGGCAAATTACTCTTGGTATCACTTAAATCATTCAACTTCAAATAAGGAAAAGAAGTAATGTATTTCTGCATTATTTTAATCTCATAAACTAATAGATAATGATGTAATTAATTTTTATCTAGCTTGCAATCTCTCTCTCATTAGATTACATATACATTATATTTATTATATTTTCTCTTATATTAAAAATAATGTTCTACTTTATTTTAACACGTTGATTTAGGATATTTATTCCGAATTCTGAATAATATAAAATAGTTAAAATTTGATAACAATAAAAATTAGATGAAAAGATAAAATTCTCAAAAAAAATTCAATTTGAATTTTTCTCAAGATTTTTGGATAAAATTTAATATTCTTAAATACTTATTTGCATGTTTCAAATAATATTTGCATTTTAGGAAAATGTGAAACATTTTATAATACATAGTGTTATTTTAATATACCTCAAATACCTGTCAACTAACTGTCGATGTTTACTTCACACAAAATAATACCGTAAAAACTATGCTTTAAGAAAGTCTAGAATGAAGTTTAAGCCTATGAGTTTTAGACTGTGTATAAAACAAGAACATCTATTTTATTATTCAAGCATCTGACGCCAGTTAACAAATAAGAAACAAGTTTCGAGTCTAAAATAAAAGTTTGAATAATTATTTTCCACATGCGGAGTAAGCTAAAAGTTATATTTAACAAATATTTATTTTCTTAATTTTTTTAAATACATGGATACGTTTTCTAAGAAAAATATGGAAATAACGAATACAAAATTAAAAAAATATGTTTTAGATTCTTTCTTTAGTAATATATAAAGCATAGAAATACAAATATTTTCATTAATATTTCCGAAAATATTAAAGTGTATATTGCTTGAAACTTTTTTCAAGACCTATTTCTTTGTCTTTATTTGAACTTACGGTGAAATGTAAATTAAGGAGCAAAGAAAATATGTTGTCTGCTCCCACAAATATTTTATTCCAAATATATTTTATATTTAATTACAAAAATAAACCTTTTTTTTTGCTTTATTGATTTCTGACTTCTGTTTTAACTGACATAATTACAACTTTGAAATATCCGCAAAATTACTTACTTGCTTAACTGACATGCAGTAAGAATATGAAAATATTACTTCGAAATTGAGATATAAATAAATGGAATGTAAATACTTGGTTGAAAAATGGTATTTAATCATACAAAAATATAATCGACTAATAGTACTGAATAAATATAAATAAAATTGAATGTGTTATCAATATATTCAAAGTAATTCGGGAAATCTAATTTAACATCTTACAAAATTTCTTTATGTTTATTAATCCTTAAAGTTTTAATAAAGCTTTTTTATTTCCTATAAAAGTAAAACCATAATATATTATTTAATTTGTATATATATATATATATATATATATATATATATATATATATATATATATATATATGTGTGTGTGTGTGTTAAGAAAATTTTAAAATTTTGAAGTATTTGAAGTAAAGTACAACCTCAATAACTCCAATTATCTCAATCAATAGAGATCGGACCCTATATGAGTAATCTTATATTTGGGTAGTTAGATCGTTTAAAAAAAACATCTACTTCAATTAATAGTTGTATGTTTAAAGTTTACTTAATACTAGGTTTTACTGATAGGATTATTAATATGGTTTACGTAATATTTAAGCATAGTTCATTTTTCTATTGAAAGTATAACATTTAAAAATTGATACATGTAAGAAATGATTTTCAAATTTCAAACAAAAATCCAATTTTTATACTATATTACGTGATAAACTAAACAGTTGGATGCAATGTTGAACTTTAAAAATTATAATTTTATATTTTATAGCATTCAACATTTCTATGTAATGCTGATTTAAGTTTAAGTTAGTTATAAAATTTAAAATAGCCCTTTTCCATGCAACACTTTTTGTTTTCTAAAGCATTTATACAAACCTTAGCATTTCGGACATATAAAAGACAATAGTAAGTGATTTGCTTGCTTTAATGAAATATACTGCAAGTCCATCTCCTTCTGTACAAAATTTAAAATCTTTGTACAAATCTTCACATTTTCATTCATAAGATTGAAGGCATGTTTATATATATTTTATAGAAATTATAAATTGAAACAACCTTTACTTGATTGCTTAGATTAGTTATAAGAATCAATAAATTTGCCATATTTTCTTAGTTTCAAAATATTTCACTTTTATACTAAAAATAATTTATCAGACCTGAGAAAAATTGAAAAAAAAATATCTTGCACCATTATTAGGTTGCATGAGTGCATTTTGTATTTTAGAAAATAAATAAATTTGATTCTATTTTATGCTTAAATTACTTGAATATAAATTGGATTTGCAGTTTAATTGCAATACATTTTTAACAAAAAGATGCAGTGTGTTTTAGTTGATGAATGAGATACATACAACAATGAGATAGTTTTGCAGTCAAATTGTTGGAAAGGAAAAAAATATGTACATATTTCAATGTTAATGTTTTTGAACCAACACTGTGTCTATTAAAAATACCATTTAAAAGCGTTATTAAATATTTATTTAAGAAAATACGTTCAGAATAAGTACATAACATATTGAACTAAAATCTACTTCTTTAATTGTTGTTAAATATTAATGAAAAATGTTTCCACATAATCACTTTTTGTGTTTCAAAAAAGGAATATATATTTTTAAATTTTTTTCGATGTAGGAACCATTTCACTTTTATTTTACAACCAAAATTATTTCAGCCATTAGCTACTTAGATATTTGTTTAAACAGAATTGTTAGCATATCTTTCTTCTTGTATAATACATTAATATTATCTTTCATTTGCATTCATTATTTTCTCAAAACTTTCATCATATGCATATTGATTACAAACTACATTTCAATCCAAATTCAGTATTTCTTTGAAGAATACTATTTTTTATTACCTTAGGTTTCTGTGTGGGAGTTAATATATTCAATTCAGTTTCATTCTAGTCGTCAGGTAAATATTCATTGCATTTTTAAGTTTTTAAGGAACAATGGTATATTTAATAATACTTGTAAGTCAAAATGCTAGAAATATTGATTTTCTTCCGAATCATTTCAAGTATCGAATGAAATATGCTCTTGAATATTATAGAGATAGGTGGTTTATAGAGTTAAATTGAAATACAGATTTGTATGAAAACAATTCGGATTTGAATAAAAACAATGATAAAGTTGTTTTTTTTTCTTCATACATTTGCTTACATCATGCAATTTATTTTACGACTGAATTCAGATTAAAAGGATTAGATTCTATTTTGAAACTTAATCTGATTCTCATCAGTTAAAACAAATATCTGAACGTACAAAAAACATTTAAATGTTAATTAAGTTAATTAATGTTGATAAATATAAAAACATGATATATTAAAAATTGTCATATGATTTTGAGATTAAAATATGAGCTAAAAGTAAGTAGATTTTTGTTCACTTTACTTTTGGTTGCATAGAATAAATTTTATTAATATAGAAACAAACTTTAACTGGGGAAATTCTATTAATAAAATAATCTGTTAATATATAAATAGAGCATAATAAAATAGGCACCTTTGTTTTTAATAATAAAATTAAAATAATTGTTCTTTGTGTGAATAAATTTAGAGAAACATCTATTAAATTTATAAGAAGAAATACAACATTGCTTTCATTATTTGAGTATTTCATTCACATTATTGATTTAGCAAATTTACATATTTTTTTATTTAATTATCATATTGATACATTTTTTTATTTAGTTAAGATATAATGTTTAATTTATCATTAATATAATAAATCTAAAATATCTGCTGTTATAGTTTTCTATGCTCACCTATTTTATCGATACGTTATTTTCAATTAATTATCAATTGATTTTAATTAATAATAAAATTAATAAATTTATTGCAACTTTAATCTTAGCCTTAAAGTAAAATAGTTAATCAAGTAAGTATACAAAACCAACTCTTCAGTAAACATTTTTGACACATTCGGAGATAAGCTCCTCCTCAAATTGGACTCTCTAAGTGTTCCTAAATCTGTAGAATAAATAAAGAAGTAGCGTAGGATATTCTTTTTGGTATAAACTCTGAGTTTCTGCGTTGGCATTTATTGACACTTTCATGTCTATAACAATGGGTCTTACTGCACCAAACGAGTTCATTCCAAACAATAAATGAAGAAAATAAATTCGATAATATTTTACTTAAAGAGACATAAAATTGTTCATACCAATTAGATACGTTTAAGTTAAGCTATAGTTGAACGTTGTCCAATGCATTATACATTTTTGAAAATTTTCATTATGTGCTTGCTTGGGAGAAATATAATTATTTTCTCGTCAATTACACATTGTAATGATATTATAAATAATGTTAAGTTTGAACTGAATCCTATAATTGATATGACTTTTGTTGTACAAATTAGAAAAGACAACACATGGCAAATAATGTTAGGATTGGTTTTAATGTATTTGCTTTTTACTAGAAGAACTGTAAAATCCTATGTTATAACTAATAACATGAATACATTACAATGAATAATGTTTTATTTAGAACTTTAAAAATAAAGGCAATTTTTGTGAAAGTAGTTTCAATGATTTCAACTAAAAGTTTATATTCTGATGTTGTTGGTAGTCTATATTGAAAAGAATGTGAATTAGGCGTAAAAATTGAAATTTAATTTCAAGTTATTTCATATAAATGTAAGCTAAACAGATTTAAAGTTGTTGTTTATCACTTCTATAAATGTCTTACTTATCACTTTCATTTCTTATACAATATTAACAAATTTATATGCATATACTTGTGAATTTTATAAGTTAGTTTTGATAGATATTTATAAGCAATATAATATTCCATTTCATATTTAATGTATATTTAGCTAATATTTAGAAAAATCATGTGTCTTTATATTTGTTTTAATACAAAAATATACATTTCATATTTAATTGAATAAATATGTATAATTGTATCGTCTTGATGAATAAAATATACTTACTAATAATTGTTTTAATATTAAATGTTTTTTTTATCTTTCTAAAATAGATGCATTTTCATAAATATATTTTATTATAGAACTTTGCAAATTTATTTGGTTGAAATCGTTATTGAGTATTATCCAATAAAATATAAATCATGCAGTGTGAGTAAAAAGAAGAAGGACACTAGGTACATTCTTCAAATAAAAGAAGTACTTTGAATTTTTACGAAATACTTTCACAACAGCACTTTATTCAGAAGCACTAGATTAGTCTATCCAAGGTACAAAACCGCTATTCAAGCCATTAAACTGCATCCGCCTATCTGTCAGGTAAATTAAGTTTCTTTTGTTGCATGCAGAGACAACGCCAATATATTGATAACCATCTGTGCCATCTAAATTGAATTTTGTTTCATCAGGAAAAATAATTGAAAGCCATTCGGTGTTCCATGATATTGGTTTCTTGACCCCTAGTAGCGGGTGCTCAGTGTGATTTTCATTCCACTTAAGATGATGCTTGCTTTTCTTAAATATAAATGAATCCGATCGTTTTGTGTAGTTTTAAAGTGTTCTTCTGATTATATGTGTGATTCCAAATGATTTATGTCATTTTGTAATTTTTCTGCACGTTTTTTAGTCACTTAAGGGTTTTCTTTGATCACATAGATTCAATTTTTTTATGTCCGCTAGTATTTAGTTGATAAGTAGGTGCCAGTAAATCCTTAAGTACTATTTTACAAAATTTTCTTAAAGGTAGATAAAACTTATTCACTGAAAAAATAAAAGAAAAAATAGATTAATTAAATAAAAAAAGAAAACTTATATTAAGTGCACAAAAATATAAAATATAATTCATAAAATATGAGTGCCTTACAATTTCTGCAGTATATATATGAAAAACATTTAGGCCATAAATGATGAATACTACAATCTTCTGAGTGTGGAATCAGACTTTTAATTTGTATACATATTATTAAATTTCTCGCTGCCTTCAACGAACTAATTTTACTTTATTAGCATTTTCTGATTATTTAATTTTCAATTTCTTTTAGCCAGTGTTCCTTTTTCTTACTTCTAATTCTTATACTAGCTTCATTTCTTTAAGCCTTATTTATTAATAACCTCTTTGCCAAGTTTAAAAATGTCTTACACCATCAAGTGCGGTTATATTTTCACAATGTGTGAAATTTTTGTTTTCAATTTTCATAATAAAATTTTAATTAGCAGCAGTTTTAATATATTTTAATATTTCTTTCGAAGACATCAGAAACAGTTCATTTATGCATTGCATATTCCTTAGACGCTTTACTCAAATGAATCTGGAACGCAATTGTATTCTTTATTAATTTAAAAAAGGAAATTTAAAATTTTCCAAAATAACTCCTCGTAATTCCTACCGAAAGGGCTGTTTCATTAATGAGTCAAATAAATTTAATGCAAAGGAAGGAAATTATAATATTTTCAGCAACCAGTTACAGAAGCTATATATTTAGAAATCAGAAGTGAAATTTTTATTTCCTGCTCAAGTGAAACTGGAGTTAATTTTGTATTTTGCACTTACACGGCATCACTTTTTTTACTTTTGCGTTACTCATTGTGTAGCTCAGTGATGGGCTTCATGAATGAAGCAAATAAATAAATAAATGCGGAAATCTTATTAAAAACAACATCTGCTTAGTGTAATATGTTTATAAAGCAAAATATTGCTCAAAAGGCTTCTACACTGGCTGGATATGTTGTGACTTATAAAATAGATAAACATAACAAGCCATACTCAAAAGGAAAATTTGTGAAAGACTGTATGGTGTGTATGAGCAAAATTTTATGTCCAGAATAAATTAAACAGGTTGAATTTTTCAGCTTATCACGAAAAACAATAACAACGCGAATTGATGCCATTGCATCTAACTTGTCGACTCAATTTAGGACTCAATTAGGATCAAATTAGGATCAAATTGTCGACTCAATTATATAGAATACTTTTAATATTTTTCAGTGATGATGGATAAAAGAACAGATAGAAGTGACACTGCATAATTATTAATCTTCATTAGAGGCGTTGATGATGAATTTAATATTACTGAAGAGCTAGCTTGTCAGCAATCGATAAAAGGAAAAATGACGGAGCAAATAATTTATAACAAATGTTTCGAATGTCTTCAAAATTTAAATTCACTCACTTCAAAATTATGCAACATACCAACAGGTGAAGTCCCAAATATGGTTGGAAAAGAGTAAATCAGATAAATGGTCTGATTTCCAAATTTTTGAAGACAAAGATTAGCGAACTGATTTCGCATTTTTTACCGATTTGCTTGAGCACTATAACAAAATAAATAAAAAATTGCAAGGAAAGAACCAGTATACAGCTGAGATTTGGGGTTGTCTAAAATCATTTAAAACTTAGCATTTTTTATTTTATAATTGCATGGGGAAAAATAACTTAACTCTCTTTCCGCGTTTAAAATCTATGTCCCCTGTGAGAATGAACAAAAATTTTCAGTCAGGCTTGAAGAAACTTCATGCTGAATTTGAAACTAGGTTTCAAAATTTTAAGAACATTCAGTTATCGCTAAATATTTTCTCTGTTCCTTTTAATGTAGACCAAGAAAATGTATCTCCAGAATTGCAGTTGGAAATTATTGAAATGCAGTGTAGTACGCATTTAAAGCAAGTGTTTTTGAATTTCACAAAACTAGATTTTTATAGAGCACTGCCGAAAGTTGAATTCCCAAAGATGATTGCTCACGCCCAGAAAATTATGGCGATGTTTGCGTCGTCTTATGTGTGTGCGGACAGACCTTTTCGACCAAGAAATAGCGGGAAAACTCAATCAGAAACAGACTGACTGATTAACACCTTTTCGCACTGCTGAAAGTTGCTTCGTCACAGCTAGAACATGCTTTCAAAAATATTATGGAAAATCGAAAACAATTCCACATTTATCTCGCACGTCTAATATGTCAGGACCTCCAAATAAAAGTTAAAATAAATATTAATAAAGGTAAAAAAATTTGTAACAATTGTGTGTAATGCTGTAATGTTTTTTTATAATATTATGATTAAAAGCTGTAATACAAAATGCCTTTTTTCAATAATTCTGGCCCTCCTAAAGAATCTCACTAAACTTTGTGGCCTCCGACTAAAACATTTTGCCCGTCACTGGTCTAGTTCATTGCGGACAAAATTAGCTTGAAAATAAAATATGTGGAATTAATCTGTGCTTAGAATTTCCATTGTAATATTGCAGCCTTAAACAACAACACACGGCTGATTACTATTAATAATATAAAACACATAATAGGTATTGAATTAATCCAGGATAAGAGTCTCCTTAATCAAAGCTTCAACCATTTTCTCCTGAAGGACTTAAATATAAAGTATTTATAGCTCTTTTTTCATTTTAACTACACATGCTATTTAGATTCACTGGCAATTAGTTTTGCTAGAAATTACATTTTTTATCATAAATTATAAAGTTGTATTTGTAATGGATTTTTTATGTCAACCAATAATATTTTCTTTGTCGTTGATGAACAGAATTTTTATTGTATAAAAAAGCTAAGGATACTGAAGTTTTATGTTTTCTATAAATCATTGATGGGGTTGTTTCATCAAATATACAATGGTTCTTCACAGGTTGCTTGGAATTTATAAACCCTTCTTCTGTAAAGTAAGTACAGTTTTTATCTTGGTTTTCATATTCACCTTGTATATCACTAATTCAGATGTTTAATATAATACAGACATGGCATTATTCTAAATTTTAAATCATGTAGCTGAAAAAAAATTTTGAACTCTTGAGTGATCTAAACCGAAAAGAATTTATTTTCATTAAAATCAAGGATTTTAACACATTATACTTATTAATCGTTATGATAATGGAAATACTGAACTACAGAAATATTTCTATTTCTTTCAAAATGCACTGTTGACCACCATAAATGCAACACTCTGAAGGAAATATGCAAATAAGATGAAATTTACAACATGCATTTGCAGAGGTGAGATATGCAAATGATTAAAATTTCAACTCAGACGCACAACATGCGCTCCTATGGCGTCATTTCAAAGAGCTATTTAAAGATTAGTGATTTCAACAATTTCAAGTTCAACGATTGTGTTCTTTTTAAAGTTTCTTTTCATTAAAAAAAGAAAAAACAATCAATCATACTTTGTAGGGAAGATGCATAATTTTTTGATCAAGTATCCGAGTTAGATAGAGGAAAGATAGTGGCTTACCGAGACGTCCACTACTTTGTCTACCCTTGACGCAGAACCAGAGCTCCGCCTCCAATGGTGCGATAAATGAAGGATGTGGGCATGCACACATACATAAATGTGTGGGGAGAACAGAATGGTGTGGACAGGAGAATAGAATTAAATTGTCTTCACTGACGAGTCACGTTTTTTCTGTCTGCAACACCACGAGGTTCGCATTTGAGTCTGGAGTCACCGTGGGGAGAGGATGCAAAACAGCTGTGCTATGCAGCGCCATAGTGGTCCCGCACAGAGCATGATGGTATAGGGCGGTATTGGATATCACCTCGCAACTCTCTAGTATGCATTTCTGGTACTTTAAGCAACTAGTGCTACATTTCTGAAGTGTTGGAGCCAGTTGTCTTTCTTTACCTTCAGAGCTTGTTCGCAGACATATTTCCACAGGGTAATGCATGACCACTCGTGACATGCATTATCCAAGGGTTCTTCTTCAACTCCAGATTCAATTGTTTCCATGGCCAGCTCGCCTTTCGGGTCTTTCGCTGATATGAAACACGTGGTCCATGGTTGCTCAACGATTCACATAGATTACATCCCCAGCTGCCATACCAGATCAACTTAGGCAACGTGTGGCTACTTTATTATTTAGGCTACTTTGCCTAATGTACCCCAGGAACATATTCAATATCTCTTTGAATGAATGCCGAGGCGTGTAGCACTGGTAACCCTCAGCATAGGAGGTACACTGGCTACTGATTCTGGTAGTAACTACACTTTGCTGAAGTTTAAAAATTTAATCATTTAATACTTGGTCAACATGTTATCCACATAATAAATTTTGTACAGATATATCTTGTCTTTCTTGTTATTGCAATTTTGAGGCCAGCAGCGTGTGATTATTCAATCAAATTTACTAAATATAGTTTGTGTTGCAATAAATTTCTTTTTCATTATTCTTTTACAGCTTTGATACATTTATTCACAGTGAAAATAATAAATACTATAAGAATTGATGACATTAAATGTGTATATTTTGTTTGTTGTTCGTGATATATAAAGAGCTCGTTTATTAAATGCAATAAACTTTCTATGTTTTAAATAATTGAAAAATTTCTTTTCATAAATTATATGTTAACACATTTTATTATATATATAATTATAATTTATTATCATAAAATTTATTTAATTGTATGACTATTCGTGATAAATGAGTAAATTGTATGAATGTGCATAAATGTATTACAATGCGTTATCATGCTTGTCGAGATATTTTTCTCATAATGTTAATTTTTTCAACTTAAATAATACTTCGTTTGCTAATTTTCTTTACAAGAATTCAAACAAGAGTCTGATTATTACTCGTTATTCAATATACAGTAATAATTCAGTAATTGTATGTATGTGTGTGTGATAGTATTATAAATTCCCATATTTATATTAATATTTTTACAAAAAATAACTATTAACACTAAAATAGATTATTTGGAATGTAATATTGATAAATAAGACCGAAAGTATTTAACACATTTGAAAATTTATTTTTCTATAATTTAATGTAATCATTTCTAAATCACTTTAAGATTAAAATCACTTTAAAATTAAAATTTAAAATCTAAAGTTAAAATAAAACTAAAGTGTGCAAAAATTTCTAATAATTTATTTATACATTATTAAATTTAAATCAAAAATAAATAATTCAAACCTGTAGTTTGACGCTTTGAAATAGATTTTAGTTTTTTCCACCTTTGTTTATGTTGAGATGTCATGAATTTTAGCCTATTATTATACATTAAAATAATATCATACTCAATAGGTTTATTAAATATTTCGATGGATGTTATGTTTTTTAATCTACACAATAAAAATCTACATTAAAATAAGAAAAAAACTTATTCCATTGAAAATATTAAAAAGTATTTATGATTGTACAACAATAATCACAAATTAATGTAATGAAATCAATTTGAAGAGAAACATATTAATAAGTACTGTAATACGTTGCATATTTAAGAATGACGCTGGCAATATAATATAAAATTCATTGTATATGGAAAACAAATATTGGATTATCATCCTAATTTTTGTTTATCTAAATAATATGAAATGATAATACTTCAAAACAATTACATATACTTTTTGTAAAAATTTTAATAATAATATTTTCAATAAATATAAGATACAAATAGGAAACATAAAATTAAAAAAAAATTGTTGGAAAGGAAATAGAAAGTGGCAATTATAAACATTAAAAGGCACATCTATAAATCAAAATTAAAATACCCATAAACATAATTTTAAACAGACATTTGCATGCATTTCCTAATACTTAATTTTTGTGAATAAAGTCAGAAGTTAATAATAAAATATTGCAATGTCAGTTTTATGCTCAAATTGAGGCTTAGCTACTTTTGAGCTCAATGACGTGATATTTATTATCAGCTTTTTATGACAAATAACTAAATTCTCTTCAGTGGGTATTCGTATTAATGACACCTGCAGATACAGCTTATTTCCTCCAGAAAAGTAAATTTTTTTTATTTGATTTAAATACAAAATATTAAAACAGTAATGTGATTTTGATAAATGCGGTACACATATACTAAGCTGATATAAGGATTCATATTATTGCTTGCGGATTTCCATGAATAACTTTGAGTAAATAAAATTTCATGTAAGCCATTAGAAAAGTATATGATCAGAATTTATATTTACAACGCTAATATTTAACATCATCAGCCATAATAGATGCATAAAATTAAATGTAGTCAATTCTTTTTAACAATTTTAAAAAATTTCAAAGTTAATGTAGTTTAAAAATACAAATGGAAAGTTATTTCATGTTCACTTCAAAGTCCAAAAATGTCTGTTATTTATTTAGAAATTATTTTACGACTTAAGCTATTTTTAGAAATTATACACTAGCATTAAACTCTGTCTTTATAACGAAACATCAAATTACAGAATAAGTTTCTGCTATGCTTTAGTTTCACTTAATTATAAACATAAATAATTATTGTTTGAATTAAATATGGAATATTTCCATTTTAGAAAATTTACGTTTTCTTCATTTATTTGCAATGTAATAATATTCTCTTAATTTAAGTATTTGCTAAAATATTTTTCAATCTAATCACTTTAATTGTCTTGACTAGAAACTTTATAAACTTTATCACTCAAATTAGCATAATTTGTTTTTGTATATATATATATATATATATATATATATATATATATATATATATATATATATATATATATATATATATATATATATATATATATATATATATATATATATATATATATATATATATATATATATATATATATATATATATATATATATATATATATATATATATAATATTTATATACATATATATACAAAAACAAATTATGCTAATATATATATATAATATAAACTATTTTGCCATTAGAAAATAATTTGCCATATATTTCTTTATTTTTAGTAAAATTAAACAATGTACTAATTATTCTAGTTGATTCAACAGTTTACACACGTTTAGTCATACTTTGATTTGCTAATTTGCTTTATATCAATTCGTCTTTTATCTCATTAATATCAGTATACATTCTGTGCAAGATACATTTGAATATAAGCTGCAAATTATTTTAATCAAAAACCATTCTTTCTAATAAAGCTACAGGGAAAATACTTGAACCTAATTCTTGAGTGATTACGCACTTTTTAAATTGATTTAATGGAAATTTGTGAACTAATATTTCTTTGACTATATTTATCATACTTTTCTTCTTATTAAATATTGCATTATACATGATATAATAAAGTATCATTTAATTATATATTAAATTCAATTCAACAGCTCAACATGTATTAAATTTCATTTATATTAAATTTAGATTTTTTAAGTATTTAATACGTCATTGCATATATGTATTTAAAATTTAGCTATATTCATAATTTCAAAGAATTGAAATTTTATTTTTGGGATACGACTGTAAATTTTAATTATGTTATTCACTAAATTAAATAGAAAATTCGAAAATAAATAGATAAAGATAAATGAGAACTTAGAAACAGTGTTTAATAAAATTTATTTCACTGATATTGGGTCATAAGTGAAATAACTTTTGTTAATTATAAATTTTAATCCGATATCACTCCGATATCAGAAATCAAAATTCTTAAACATTTTAGTAATGACATTTGTTTTTTTTAAAATAGCGACCTTTTGATTAAGTATTACGTAATATTATATACTTTTTGGTTTTAATATGTGTGTGGATGCTGTATTTTCTTGAATAAATTAAATTTATATAGAAAAATAACATATAAGATTCATGATAAATCTGCGATTCTTCATGTTGGAGAAATGAAATCCTTCCTATCAATCTATTTTCAACTTTATTCTACATAAAAATCTGAGAAACAGAGTTTTCTAATTATAAATAAACTTAAAAGTATATATTGGCAATACCTTCCATACATTTTATACTTCCTTCCACTCTTTTACAATACCTTCCATTTTTTTGGCAAATAATATTTTTCAATAAAAGGAAATATGAGAATTGTTGTTAAATTTTTTATCTTTTTTTCTTTCTTTTGTATTATTATTGGGGTATTTTGTTATTCAATGTTTCTTTTTATTTCGATGAACGGGAATTTGTTGTTGTATAATTCCTGATTACTAGGATATCCAACTTTCAGCATTACAAGTGGAGGAAGTGATGGCAACTTATGTAGTGTTTCACATAGTGTTTATGCCATTGTGCCAAAATTGTTATACAATTTACTTGATGCGAGAAATATATATTCAAATTAATTTATATTAATCAAAGAGTTTGTGGTTTCTTAAAATAAAATACATTAAACTCATAATAAACATTGAATTTAATTGTAAAAATTGATACTAAAATTAACAACCAATAAATATCATTAATAACATAATGTTGTTTAATAATTTTATTTGAATTATAATGCTAAAATGTAATGTCTCATTTATTATTATATCAAAACTTGCTTTAGTCGAGTTTTAACTCTTCTTAAAATATTTAATTTGTAATGTAATTTAACATTCTTTAAATTATTTTCATCCTTTATAGGTCGTATTAGTATTAGTTTCCCTTAGGATCTTATTAATATTAACCTCATACCATTTTCTTCACTTTTTACAATAAAAGTTTATTTCTTTTTATATTTAATTTGTTTTACACATTAGTAAATTTACTGTAAGCTATTTTCAGCTTGTACAGACATAATTTTCATTGTTTTCTGAAAGCAGTTTTTTGGTTTTTACTTTTTTTTTATGGAAGCCATACCATTTTTGTTCTTTTAAGTATAAGACATACACATTGTTAAGCGAGGATAATTTTCTTAATAAAATATAAAATTTACATAAAAATCCTCAATTAAACTTAAAGCAAATCATTTAACAATCTATACTTAAACATCAAGTCTGCTGTTCTTAACCATTTTATCATGATGCCAAAAATTTCACATGGATATTAATTCATTGATTTTATATTTGATAAAATCTACGTGATTTTGTTTCTCATTTATATATTTTAAAATATAAATTAATTTTTTTAAACTTAATTTGTAATAATTTTGTACAATTAAAGCTTGAGAATATAGGGAATTTAGTAAAAATCAATGAAATTATTTATTATTTAAAAAATGCTTGCTGTTTTAGTTTCAATGTCATTAATTGGAAATTTGGTGAACATAATGCAATTTGATGTTTGTAAAGCGTCTGGTGAAGTGTCTCATTTAAATTGCAAAAATATTAAACTGCGACGTATAGATTTTTTCTTCACGGAAATCTAAGAATCGGCTTTCTTGAGAAAGTTTCTTCTTATCCAAAGTTTTAACTTTTTCTTCCAATACTTGTCCACTTAACTCTTTTTACTATTATTCTAATGCAATTTCTTTTTTTCAGTTTTGCATATTAATTTTCCCCCATTAAACTGATGTTAACGTACACGCATTATAATTAATATATTTTCATTGTTAACCTTAACACGTTATTTATGAGACATTTTATGCATTATATGAGTTAATTGAAATATATTAAAATATAATTTAAAATAAAATTTAATTAAAAACATATGGAAATGGAATCATTATTTGGTTTGTTTATACTTTTCATAAATTTAATATAGATTTTGCATTTTAAAGGCTGGAAATTAAATTGAATGTGATTGTATTTCATTCATCTTTTTTGAATATATATATATATATATATATATATATATATGCATGTATGCATGTATGTATGTATGTATGTGTGTGTGTGTGTGTTTCTATTAAAGTGAGTAATTCCTTTATTTCATAGTATAGCTAAGTATTTTGTGAAAAACTATATAAAACAAATAATGAACATAGTATATGAAACCTTAATACGTTACCTCTAGCTATTTTATGAAATAATTACTATTTTATAGAACAACTAATGTTAGACTGTTAAGGAAGAAGACTGTTAAGGAAATTTATTTTATAATTTAATTGATCTCAAAAAATAGAATCCTTGGAAAAATTCATTTTATCAACAGTAATTTATGAATAATGAGAAAAACAGATAATGTCATTTATTACTGCTCATATTGTTAACATTAATAAAATTAGTAAAGAAAATATACATTGCAAAAATACTTATGTTTAAAACTATCAAAAAATTATGTTGAGACTGAAAACTGCTGCTTTATGCAAATATCGCTTACAATTTTTCAAATCAAAATGTAATAGAATATTTTTAAATTCAATGTGTGAAATTCCTATATTTCAGTTTTCTTTATTCCGTTAAGTAAGGAATGCTGTAGTGACACTTTGAATTGCATTGCATATTATTTTAGAAACAAGTAGACTTTTTATTATTCCCTCATTTTTTATGCTTCTTCAATGTAGAAACTTGTTTAAGTATCATTTTACATTTTTTAATTTTTTTAATCTGTAGCATTTTTGAAATCTTTGTCCAGAGCCATAATTGTGCGTTGTTACAAAAAGCATAGGCATTACGTCAATGTTTGGAACTTCTGCAATGAAATTTATAATTCTGATTCATATAAACTGAATTTAGATCTATAGTGCAATTGTTTTATTCAGTCATTTCTTGTTCTTAATTGGAAAATTTCTTCTCCACTGATTTTCATTACTAGAGTTACAACGTTTCTTCTTCCTCAATCAATATGAGAAAATAGAATACATATAGTGAATGGCAATACCATGAGGTGCCTCAGTTTTTTGACAAGTTCTGTTCAACGTGTTTTCTCAATCATATTTTTCTACGTATCAATTTCAATTTCACAGCTAGAATTTTTCAAAATTCTTAAACTCATCGTCTTTTTTTCTCGATATTTATTTTAATTGGACACAAGCATCAAACAATCTGTTCAGTTTTAACTTACAGCAACAGATTTTGAATATGAAACACGTTTTGCTTGCATGCATTTACATCAAAATAAGCTGTCTTAGCATATTTTTGAATTCTTGACACACTTAATTTTAAGTGTTATTCGTGAATGTGTCTTAATATCATTCTAAATCTCTTCTACATTTTGATTCAAAGATGCTTCTTTGGAAAAGAACATTTTTAACTTTGGAACATGATTTTAAAATTATTGAGGTATTTTCAATTTCATTTTACCCTGTTCATATTAAATTCAGTACAATGTTTTTCATAAACTGAACAAATTGAAAAGCATGACTTCAAAGTAGATAGATTGCTTTATATTCAAATTGTTACCATGTTTCCGTCTTCTTGATTATTCTTCTCGATTCTGCTCTGATTATTTTTGTTTTCGCCATGTACAATTTGAAATAACTATCAAACTATATTCTAATCATTTATGTGTTTATTGCAGAATTGCATTTAATTGTTGAATTGCTGTACACAAAGGATACCAAATAATAAAACTATTTAGAGAACTTGATGATGATATGTTCTGCTTTTTTAACTTTGAGAGATCATAAAATCAGAAACATATTTAAATGCTCATCATTAATTAAAGTAAATTCATAGTTTCCATTACTGAATAAATATGCTTTCAATTTGTATATGTTTTGTATATACAATAGATTTTCAGATGTCGTCAGGGTGGCGTAATCCATTAACCCTATGATACCGTTCATGGTACATCTGCTCAGCTGTCTGCCTCTTATGTTGTCTCTAAGAAAATTATAAGTAGAGGTATTGTTTCACATAATACATCAAAGAGAATATCATTTGATCAATAAAGTATCACATCAGGTTTTCTATGTTTAACTGGTACTTCTACTCCTTGAACTTTAAGAATATCATAATGCTGGAGAAACCAATAGTTACATAATGCTTTTTTATTTGCTCTTTTACACTTTTTACTTCTGATATAAAAAATACGTTTTTCAAGAGTAAATGGGCCACATATTTTCTTTATCTCTTATTTATTTAATATAAATTCAAATTTCTCATGCATTAAAAATCTTTCCTATTTACAGAATGACTCCATTTTTTGTAGATGTAATTACTTGAAAATTGATGGCAAAAAATTTGTTAATTCAAAATGCATATCATTGACATCAATTTAATATAATGCTTTGTCTAAATGAAAACAGAATGAAGCGTGCACACACGTACGGTTTAACAAAGCAGAAGTAAATGGGTCAAAACTCATTAACAGCAGCTACAATTGGTTTGGAGAACTTTCTAATTCATATTTCATATTCGATCATGTAATATTTATTCTAAAGAATACCTAGTTAAATCATGTATAATCTGTTAATTTTATGCACTTTATCTGACTTGTGTGATTATTTCGTGAAGTATCTAATTATTCCATGAAGTAATTCATTTCTCATTTTAATAATAACATATATATTGAACATAGTAAAAAGTTTAATATACTTTTCATTTAATGATAAAATATTATTTTTATTTCCCCTTTTTAAATGTATTGCTTTAAGTACACTAATGAAATTAAAAATTATTTTTTATATCAATTAACAATTTTTTGATGGAAAATTAAAATACAATAATTTTTAAAGTATTTTATATTTCTTTCGTTTAATACTTTTACCAAAGCTATATTAATAAGTTAATAGCTTATAATAAAATAATAGCCCGCAAATGTATATTAAACATTACTATTTGCAACGAAGACTGAAAATCAAAGAACGATCTATTTTTAGACTCGTTTTTTAATGCACAAGATTCAATTGTATGCAAACAGGTTTTTCTGGTCAATAGCGAGAGTATTCCTATTTTCAAAAACAGAAAATGATTCCAATCTTTATAACATTCTAAAATGTTATAAAAATGGAAAGCAAAGAGGTACTTATTTCCTTATCTATTATTGCTAGAAGGAATACTTCACTTTTATGCTGAAATACTTTTATGGAGCATTCAACGAGTCTATTTTTTCCTGATAACGGTAGTTCTAGTATAATATTAAGCAGATTCAAGTTTGGATTCTTACACAAGTTAAAGAAAGAAAAAACATTAGCTAAGAGTTCAAATAATTATCCTTACAATATATATACTTACTCCAAAATTTTTTCAGTAGTTTTCTCACGATTTATACTTTATTACTAATATACAGTTTTATAATTCTTACAATTAAACAATAACTTTCAGAAATAATTTAATAATTGTTTCTACATGCAATTATTAATAAATTATAAGTCCTCTTCACAAATTTATGTGACTGGATGTTTATAAAATTGAAAGAATTCACCATTATGATTATTTATTTTGACTATAATTATTTACATATCAGATAAAAATTCAAAAATAAATCTTCCTATTCCTCTTAAGTTAAATATTACATTCGTGCATTTTTTATAATTTTAAAAACATTTTTCTGCTTTACTAATGTGCCAATATATATTTAATGAAAGCTTAAATTACAAAATATTGAAATATTCTACTCTTTCAAGAAATTTCTAAATTGTGTAGATTCTAATCAATTTATGATTTTTTATACATAAAAATAAAATTTAAAAAATGTTATTTAACAAATAAATTTAAAAAAATATTATTTGTTAAAATTAAATTAAAAGAGAAATTAAAAAATAACATTGAATTTTCTTAACGCAATTATTTCCTATAAAGTTAATACCTCGCAATCAAAATTAAACTTTAGAGAATGTGTGTACCAAAAACTAACTACATGAAAAATAAATACTTAATAATTCTTTAGTTTTGTATGAATCACAGAATTTTCATAACGAATCATTGATGACCAATTGTAAGAGACAGAAACGAACTTTCATATTTTAATTTGAATAAAATATTTTAATTGATTTAATAAATCAGAATTCACATTTTTGTAAAAAATATTGATTAATAGCTGAAATGAATCAATTTTTATTTAAAATATTGGGATTAACACAACTCTTCAATGTCATAAAATATGCCATGTATTAAGGATTATCAAATAATTTTATTTTAAGCACAAAATTGTGTAACAGTTGAAATATTAATATTAGGGACATTTTGTCTGAAATTCTTGAAATTTCATTTTAAATGTTTTCCTAATTCTAAATTTATAATTATACTTTTCTTTTAAAACATAACTAAAAAACTTTAAAAATTGTAGTAATAAATTTCCATAATAGCACGTTTAACGAATATATATATATATATATATATATATATATATATATATATATATATATATATATATATATATATATATATATATATATATATATATATATATATATATATATATATATATATATATATATATATATATTATGTATATATATATATAAAGCTTCTAATGTTCTTGTCATACAGATAATTTCAAAATCATGCAGTATTCCCTGCATTGAATGACAGTGTAGTTCTAAATATGAAAAATGATGAAGCCAAAAGAAGAAGAAAAAATCTGAGAAGTGATTTTTCAGTCATTCGCAATTTCCGTTGCTTTTATAGAAAGAACTAGACAGCTATGTTTAAGAACCTTATTTGAAATTTTTTTCCATCCTTTTCATGAAAAATTCAATTTAGGAAATTGAAAGTTTTCAAAAGGCATTGAGATTGAAATTATGTTTCAAAAAAAGTACATTCATTACTATATCGTCCATTGTAAAAAGTGTCTGAATAGTATTATATGTCTTTTATAGTCATGTCGTAAGGGGATTAAATCTTTATGTTTCTGTTTTATGAACCATTCAAAAAGTGGAAGACAGTTTCCTGATGGTGATATTCATAGAAACTGCACTCACTGATATCATTTCAACTTGTTCCTAAAGCACATTTTACACCATTATTGGATTTTGAAATACTTTCATTCAAATTATTTTTATAAAAATCTATTTGTTGTCTTAACATGTTTTTTATTTTCATTTTAAAAATAAGTAATTAAAAACTACATATTTGTGAGATAATAGCGAAATTTAAGGTTGATTATTATATTTAATTTAAAGTATTGATTTTGGCTTTATTGATTACATGCTTTTTAGAGTTTATAATTTTTATAAAATGAAATTATTTTAGAAAATCCAAATTACTTATTAGTAATTATAACTTTATTTTATGAAAATATGTCACATGAAGAGAATTAAAGTTGTTTTCGTTATATTCTACATTTTATTTTAATATTTTTTGCTTCTTAATTTCGCCTGACATTGAAAATTAAGATTTTCATAAGACTTTTTTTAAAATATTTTAACAGAATATGACATAAATAATACTTAAATTCTTATGTTGTGTACGAGGAATTCTTCCGTGTTATTTTAACAAAAATATCTTTAATGTTTTTAAGATAACTCTTTTTATTTCGATTAAAGTTATACTATTTTCATTTCATTACTTTTTCAAAAGATGTATTATTAAATATTGGTATTAAGATTATTTTCCATGAATAATATGTTTTATTATTAATTGTTAATTTTGTTTAATACATGTGATTACAATTAGTAAAAGTGAAGTAAATAAATGATTATTAACTATTTTTGATGGAATATTTCATATAGTTATATTCAAAAATGCTTAGCTTTCTTAGGTATGTAATTAAATGACAAATTACACATTGATATTTACCATTTCAAATATTTTTAAAAAAGTACTTTTTGCTGAAAAATGTTTAATTTTTTAAGAATAATTGAATTATTAAATTATTTCGCAAATTACAAAAAATCTCTCTTCTCCTCTTGTTATTACATTTAAATAATAAATTAATAGTTTTAATTAATGAAAGTTACGCAAGCAACATTGCAAAATAATCTTTTACTCGAGGACTAAACTTATAAAGGCATTGTTCCAGTGACCAAAATTTAGTTAGTTTTACGCCTTACTATGCAAATAATTGTCATGTTCGCTAATAGCAGCTATTGCATGTAAAACATGGTTTCATCATTTTTAAGTAAAATGATACTTGTGAGTGGAGACAGACCAAAACAAGAATATCAACCTAGTCACTGCTACTACTTCTAAAAGCTAGAATCCAACCACCTTCGGGGTTGTGATGGCACATACCATGCGTGCTAGTCCGAACAAGCTTTAATCATTTCTACCTGTACGCAATTAAGTATTAGTCAAAACTAAGTATCTGGGCATTTAAATAAAGTCAGTAGAATACCTTTTCACACTCTTTATATTGAGTTGAATTTTGTAATGATCATAGACGTACAAACTTAATACAAAATGTGGTTCTATATTTTATTCATTTAGAATTTTTAGAAGCATAATAAAAATAAGTGATCATTGCTTTTGTATTGAAAGGTTTCACAGATTCCTTAACTTTTACACTACTAAGAGGTTCTAGAAAAATTTCATTTCTTATAATTCTAAGTAAATTTGGAAAAAAATGCCTAAAGTTTGAAAATTACATTGACGGGCTTAAAGTTTCCTAACATATCAGTGTTAATGTGGAGCTAGAATACAAAACGATGCTATCGTACAGAGGTTCTATGTATGTATGTATGTTTATGAATATAAATTTGAAAATAAAGCAAATTCCATTAATTATTTTAAAATTTCCATTTTAACATATAATTATTACATAGCATGCGATTTTAATAATTTTATTAGACATTAAGATTATACGATTGAATATTTCGCATAGTTTAATTTTAAAATAAAATTCCATTCAAAGTTGCTTAACACCAAAGTTCAACAAAATATTTAACTTTAACAACTTACCTGTTATTATGTTTTATTTATAGATTTTTGATTATGATATTAAAATAACAAAAAATGAATAGATAATATATGATTAGCTTTTCTACAAATGTTGTTTACATCATGAGCAATATTTTCCCAATAAATGTATGTCAAAATTGAAATATATTATGTTTAAAAGAACTGCGTTAAATACTATTTATTTTTTAATCATGATTTAAACAACTATAACTTCCGAATTTAACACCTTATCTGATGAAACCAAAGCTCCGAATTAAGATATTATATATATATATATATATATATATATATATTAATTGTATAACAATTAATATTAATTAAAACATACAATTCGTTAAGATTTTTTATTTAAATTGTTATATAAATTGGATTATAAAATTTACATCACTCTTTACAATAAAGATAATTATAACAATAAAAATTTCCTGTACAAAAATAATTCTTATGAGCAGAAGATTAGTAACAAAGAGAAAAAAAACAGTTAAAATTTTTTATTTCTTTCCTTTTGGAGTGCTTTAAAAGTGCACTGCATCCGAATTATTTCTAAAAAGATGATAGATTTAGAAAAATTTTTTTAAAACTTATATTACTTAGAAACATGGTACAAAGTCTTTCATTAGCACAATATACAAGATTTTATTGTAATAATTTACAATGAAGTTAAAGTCAGATTTTTTTTTAATTAGAAGTGATTCATATTAAGAATTTCGTAAACCTAATTTAATTCATCTGTTACGTTTCTTAATTTTTAAAATAGCAATTGTTCTTTAATTAAGACTACTTTATTAATGAATTTAAGTAATTAATTAGTTACATTAAATGGTTCAGAGAATTGTAGCTGTAAATATTTGCAAGCCGTTTTAACTTTAATAATTTTATTAATACAATCCATACAATAAAGTGATTCTATAAATTCAGTAAAGGATTAAAACATTGTCCTCATAAAACTATAATTTCATTTTGATTTTTCTTCAAATGTGAAATAATTGTAGTTTATTATGACCTTTTTGTGTGCTTCTATAATATATTATTTTGTCAATTTATTAATACTTGTGTAATTATACTTATGTTACGTGAAGTAGAACAATTAAATTTATGAAATTTATTCAACTTGGCAAATATTTATTAAATCACTCGCTTTAAATTAAAGAATAAGGTGTAAAATATAAATTTAACTGTATATGTATAAGGAAATAAAATATAAAATCTAATACTTTGAATTCATTAATGGAACTCTTTTATTATGAGTGTATTTTCTACACATGTTGAAAAGAAAAAAAAATTAAAATAAATTTACAGTTTTCATAAATTAATTTTCATTGCACAGAAATTAATTTATGAAAACTGTAAATTTAATTCAATGTGAAAATTATAATGCACTCAATTTATATCTTTTTTAAATGCATATACAGAAAACCCTTTTCACTATTCTAATTCTTGAATGTTTATCTTAGTTAATAAAATTACGTGAAAAATAAATTAAAATAGTGTGTTTTACTTTGTATTTTTATGTTGATTTAATTTTTTATTTGACAGAAAATGTAATATACAGTTATTCAAATTTTTATTGTCTGGTTCATTCAAGAAGATACATTTCAGATAAATATCTTCATTCATAATTCTATCAAAGGAAAATTTTTTTAACATTCCCCTTTCATTCAACTGTAAATGAGTACTGTATATGAGGGAGTAAATCATTTGGTGGTGGCATCTATCGGAGGAGTTTAGAACAAAGTCATACTTTCACCTTCATGCTGCTCTGATTAAACGAAAGATGCACTCTGTCGACTTAAATTCGCATATCCAAGGCATATCCATCCTCACTTGTTTATGTATCATAAGTAACAAGAACAAACATTTATGCTTTATGTGTAAGATATTTATTTTGAATCCAGAGGTATTTTTCAGTGATTGCAAGAAAGAGTGTTTAAAATTTATTCTGAAACTTATTATCAACAATAAATTTTATCTGCTGAGAAACAATTTATAGAACACATGCACATTTTAAAGCAAAGGGTTTAATTTTTTGTGTAGCTACATTTCTTTTATAACAGTTTTCCTAAATATCAGATTTTATTGATAACTCAGTTGGTTGCAGGTTTACTTACAGAATAATAGGTAAGAAAATGAAATTCTTTCATAACCGACCGTAAGCACAAATACAGTATTCTCTGATTATTTATCATTATTTTCAATGATAATTAATTGTTGTTTTATTTTAAGAGAGAGAGAAGAGATATTTAAAAGTTTCATTCATACTTATTATTTATCGGAAGAATAATTATCTCGTTAAAATATTTTGTAAAATTCATGAAAAAATGATTTTTATTCTTCCAATATATTATTTACTTTTCTGACTGTTTTTGTTTTCTTCTTAGGAACGATATTTTATAAATGATTCTTTCTAGGAAATATTTGCTTTTTTTTCTTCTTAAAAAAGATCCTACAATCAAAGTGCATATTTTAGTTGGTACAACAAATTGATTAAATTTGTATTAAAAAAATTTATATTCATTCGCTATTGCATAGCTATTATCATTAACTATTGCACAACCCCTTTATTCATTTTTTCCAGATACTTGTCAATGCTCCATAATTGCTTTTTGATTGTTTTTGCTGAATTACATTGTGAAATTCAATTTTTATCTATCTTAAAATGTCCATGAAACAACTCTTCCCTTTCAAATGATCACGTTTTTGTTCTGCCTTCATACTCTTCTGTACGGTAAATTATATTGAGCTATTAAGTAACAGTGTACTTTTTATGACCTTTATGATACATTTTCAATTTTTTCCTTCACTTCAGTCTAATTTAATTAAAATAATACTGCAAACACATTGATAGATAGCGTAACAATGAATACCAAGGAGTCCTTCAATGGTGCAAATTTCATTGTAGGACGCGGAAATTTCCAGGACGATGATGCGTCTACTCATGCTGCGAGACTTTTCCATCAAAGGTCTGATGATCATGAAGAGAAAGTTAAACACCTTTTTTTTTGGCTTTCGCAGCTTTCCAAGGTAAATAATTAGCACTCCTCAATATAATTAAGATCTATTATAGAGCATTCACAAAAGGAACCAATACCCTATATTGAAAAATATTCTACAAAAATCTATGCATACATGTGTGTGTGTGCTGCTGTTACTCATGAGACTTGAACAAGCCTAGATCACTCTACCATCTACTATTTAAGTCAGCAAGGCAAGTCTTACGTTTTATCAGAACACCACGAAGGTGAATGTTTGACATTGCTGTAAGAGTTTTCCGATAGATAGCACCACTAGAGGAGCCATTCCCTCAATTTTGACAAGGATATGGAGGAGTAGGATATTTCTTCTAGACCATTACACCCATGGAAGTTGCTCTATGACCTACCGCAGAACTTTCGACTCCACAAATTTAACCATTCTTTACATTACATGCACCTCGTGGGTCTTTCTGATTTTGGGAATCAAACACCACCCTATGGGACAGAAGCCCGATGCCTTAATTACTAGGCCACCTCGTATAACTAGGATACCATATTTTTATATAGTTTTTTTTTTATATCTCTTTAAATAAATCTTCACGTGTTTAAAGAATTACGTAATTTCTCTTATTACGTAATTCAACTTAAAAATATTTATGATTGTATTGAAAGATAACTTTCAATTCACATTGTAGTTTGTCAAGAAAATATAAATTAAAGTTTAAAAAGTTTCGGTAATAAATGCATTCTTTAATAGTATATTTTCAGTGAAGTTATTAATAAATTGAATAATAGATAATACAATAAATTGAATTACCTTCATCAATATCACAAAAATTCTTACTCATTTTAGGACATAACTTTTAGAAAACTTTATTTGAATCTCATTTGCTTCTATTGTAAATCTGGGAAAAACAATACGGAGGGTTATTCTCTAAGACAAACAAGAAAATTTCTGAATGAAACCGATTATCAGATTTCAGTTAGTATAAGAAAAATTTCTGAAATCCAGCAGCGTATATAGTGTAAATATGCGCTGCCTGATGTATATTTTCTCATGTCTTAAAATAATGTACCCTGTTTTTGACTTTTTCCATTATCGCCTGTTGGGTCGATAAAGACATATATATATATATATATATATATATATATATATATATATATATATATATATATATATATGGTTTGAAAACTCGTTATCCTCTTACGCGGTTTTCCCAATATATTTATGCACTATTCAAACGTTATGTGCTTTTGTCACTAAAATAAAATTTCTTTCCGTTAACATTATTTTCTGAAATTTTTAGAAAATACATATTCGAGGGCTTCATCTTTTCCTGTATGGCTTACCAAAATTTGAATCTGATAACTTTGAATTACCGTTTTTCTCACTATTGAGAAATAGTTTAACGTTACCATGAAAAAATCTATTGAATATAGTATACATATAACAAATTATATTTTTCTTAAAATAATGAAACAACAGCTATGTGTTTTTTAAAATATTAGAAAAAAAATTTTTAAAATAGAGATGATCTGATAAAACTCATGATATTTAATAATAAAACATTAACTTCTATTCATTCAATGTGTGATTAAATTGAAAATACTATGTTATTACTAATATATAGCAAATATTACACTAATTTATTTCATCAAGAAAATTTATAAATTTCTTTTACAGTATAAAATAATTACTCACTATATATATATATATATATATATATATATATATATATATATATATATATATATATATATATATATATATATATATATATATATATATATATATATTTATATATATATATATATATATATATATATATATATATATATATATATATATATATATATATATATATTTCCAATGGCAGATTGTAAACAGTTACAACTGCAACATAGTCTATTAATATATTGTTCCCTGATACCCAAGGAACCGGCCAGAAACAGCGACCTCAGAGCCACGGAAGCGTTGCTCCGTGTGCACCACAGGAGGTGGGCCACCATTGCACCCTCACACATGCCATAGGGACCCGTTTATAGGGTACGCATCATTCATGCTTCATTCACACACACAAGGAAAGGACAAAGACAAGATAGAGAGAGATAGAAAGTACATTCATGCCTGAACCGGGATTTGAATTCAAGACCTTCCTCTCCGTAGTCAGGCATGCTGACCACTAGACAAGTTGGCCGGCATATATATATATTTAAAGTATACATGAACAAGAAAGTTTTCACTGTTTCTAATGACCAATAAGGATATAATCATATAATCTACAGAAAGTGCAGCCTTCTGTTCTTTCAAGTGATCTCCATTGGCATCCCGGACCATCTTTTATCATGCCTCCAGCTGTGCAATTTTCTTGAGGTAAAGTTTTCAGGGATTAGAAAGCAAAGAAGTCACTGAGTACTTGGCTCAAGTTTGAATCATCAGTGAAGGATTTTCCACGAAATTATTTGACCAGGGAATTGAAGAGAAGTTAAAAGAAAGGGTAAATATGATTTTGTTCAATGGCGGAAAATGGTTATATTTATTAAATATTTTTCTAATTGTTGATGAAATATTCCTACACTTTTATTTCAATCTCATATTTACATATCTATCCTTTGATTAAGGAAATATTCCTGTCTTGTTCTTAGGGCACACCAAGACTCATTCAAAGAAATCACGTTGCGACAAGACCTTAATTCCATATATTGGAATGCAAATTAATAATTTTTTGTACCATTTTTACAAAATGTGTCATAAATATAATATTCACAAAAAAGTATGACAATTACCTAAAAATGAATTCCTTAACATTTAAAGGAAGAGTTAATATCCTTCATCCATTGATAAAACGCGAAGAATAAATGTGATTTTGTGGCAGGAATCTGTTAACAATGCCTCCTTTGTCAGGCTGTATCATGGAAAATGGAAACTATTTCAAAAGATTATAATCCCTTAAGCTTCCTGTGTTTAAAAGTGTATTTTAGCCGAAAAATTCCAGGTTTTTTCTTCATAACAAAATTATAGTGAAATGAAAAATGAGATTTGGCAGAGGATGAAAGCTGAGAATCTTAAGCGATTTTTCAACGCTTGCAAATTCAATATCCTTTTCTATGGAAGGACGTAGAAAGCCTTTTCTATAATAAACTATTTTTGACTTTTTCCTGTTTTTATGTGAAAGATTTCAATTAATGTAGAATGGAATTAAAAATCCATGGAAAATTAAGTGTGAGTTTCATCTCATACGTACACACACACACAAACATTAATATATAAGTATATAAATATAAATTATAAATATATATATGCATATGTATGTATATGTATACATATATATATATATATATATATATATATATATATATATATATATATATATATATATATATATATATATATATATATATATATATATATATATATATATATTACACATATTTATTACAGATTGTTCTTTAACGATGGTTGAGTTTTTTTTATTAATATGCACTTTCTTTTGGGGTAAATTTTATGGAATTTGTTATTATTCATAAAATAAAAAAATTCTGTAAATAATTTTAATACAATATTATAAGTACTATATGTGAGAAAATATATACAAGAATAATGCTTTTAATCAGTAAAAATATGTAAACTACAGTTTGTAATCTCAGTTCAAGTTTAAATTGTTGACAAAAAAGGAGATAAATTTTAATTTAATTTACTTTCCACAAATTAATTTGATCTTTTTCGAAAAAAAAATTTAACTTTAAAAAATAAGTTAAAATAAATTCACATGTATTCAATTTTCACAAGTTGTAGAACATAGATAAGATATTTTTAATGTGATACAAATTTTTTTAATGAGTAATTTTTTTCTTACAAAAAAATTGAAATATACATCTTGTTTGTAAGTATGCGTATAAGATTTAGTCAATATTATATGTAATGAAATTGAAGTTGTAAAAAATTCTTGTCTCATTTTTAACAACAATTTATAAAAATGATTTCTCTTAATTTTTTGTTATCAATAATATTTTATTAGTATTTTAGAATATAAAAAATGAACTTAATTTGTTGACTTTCATAAAATTGCATAAACTATGCATATTTTCAAAATTTAAATAATTAAATATTTCAAATTTATAATATATTTATAATCTATATGGATTTCAAAATTAAAGAATTTCCAAAGATAAGTATTAATTTATTATTAATTTATTATTAATTTTCAAGGATAATTATTTATGTAAAGTTAAATTTTGAATTACTTTTTAAATGAATATTATAGTGCAGTTATTACAATGAATGTAGTATATAATTGGTATTTTCCATTATACCCTTTCTAATAAACACAAAAAAATCTGTTTTTATGAGAAATAAACATAAAATTATGTATATATGATGATTTTAGTGATTCAAATTATTTTTAAAATCTAAAATGGTCCAATCGAATTTTTGTTTGCGCAGAAATAGATTAAAGAGCAATAAACAATGGTAAATAAACTAAATGCTAAACAAATCTGTACCTAGTTACTGTAAAATATTTTTAGTAATAATTTGGTTGGTTAAATTAAATATTACGGACACAAATCACCAAGGACGAAAAGCAGCAAAAATAAGAAAATTTAATATGATTTCATTGAAAAAAGTACTTATTGCATAATACTTACGCAATCGATCACCGATGTGATTGCTAAACAGTTTCTTCAAGAAATTAACATTAGCTTTTAAATAAGGTTTGTCAATATGTGATAATTATTTAAATTATAAAAAGTAAATCAAAAATGTTTGTATTATTTTTAGTAATTTCTAAAAACATAAATTTTTAATCAATACAATATGCATGCAAGTGAAATATATACGAAAGTATCTTACTTTTGTTTCTTTCCCATTACGTAGATTATCATACCATTATTGCAAAGTACCAATTAAGTATATGTAATTTTTAAAGATACAACTAATAATAAATAAATAATACTTATTCTAAATATACAAAACAATGATTTCAGTTTATATAAAAAAATATAATATTCATATACAAAATAAAACAAATCATATTAGTAAAGTTAGATTTATGCCAAAACTAGTTAAATATGAAAATATATACGTTTTAAAATATTATAGTATATCTAAAATATTTATATTTTAAAAATATATTTAAGATATATATTAAAGCAATTTAAAAAATATATACTTTCTAGTAAACAACTTTTATTTTCCCTAAAATTTTATGCTAATATGGTGATAGTAGCACTAATCACATATGATAGCGCTTAACTGAGAAAAGTTTTTTAAATAATGAATTTATGATGCTGATTTTGAATTAAAAATGACAAATTCTAAAAACCTTTCAATGGAACTATCAATCCTTCAATGGACAAGTGTTACGATATCTTAAATAAGCTGGGTATCAGTTATTGTCATCGAATGATGAGTTTGGCTATCAGATAGCTAATTCGATTACAAAGTTTAATTATCTATTATGTCTGAAACAGTAATGTCATTCACGTTACGATGCTTATTAAGATACACTTATCATGTGACATACGAATCTGCAAGAGTAAACTTTATAGTTCAGGAGACCTAATAATATGTATACAAACATATATATATATATATATATATATATATATATATATATATATATATATATATATATATATATATATATATATATATATATATATATATATATATATATATATATATATATACACCAGTGTCAAAATATAATTATCACAAAATCACAAAAGATACATTAATTCATATTTGTAATATAAGAACAAAAAATAACTTATTAGCTTTAATGTTTACCAGGGCACATTAAATATGCCTAATTGTGTAGCATTTTGTACGTAGAGAAGTAAGCTTCTCTTAAAAAACGATTTTTGTGTTTTTAAAGTAATTTAAACCACAGTAGAAGAAATTGCGTTTTTCTGAATATGTAATTAATCGTAATAAAATTAAAAATGAAGAATCTCTAATCGTAACTATTTTATGGTTATTTTAATCATATATTTAGAATTATCAAATGCCTTCATATAAAAAATATCATACAATTTGGTATAAATGTTTTACACAAATATTCTTATAAGCTAACACATATTCTGAGATATTTCATTATGAAATATTTCAAAAACGAATTTCAATTTATAATCTTATAACCAACAAATGTAGGTTAAGAAAATGTTTCGTTACTTTCCCTTTATTTCAATAATGTAATAAATGCATGGCATATATTGTTGAGGAAGTTAAAGAAATGCTATTAAATTTAAATGTTTTGTATCATTGAGAACCTGTAAAAAGTGTAGTTTTAAGTCACCCAGTGTAAGCATATGATAATTTGATATGGATGATTTTGAAATTAAAGCACACGGAAGTGCATTTTATTTTCTTACAAAACATCGAGACTTTCTACCAGTATTTCATAAATATAATAATATTAACATGGCTATAACCAATTTAATAGTAAGAGAAGAGAGTCATTAATAAATGGAAAACAATTTCGACTTTACTTTTAGTCACAATTCCTACTAATGCAGATAATAATGATGAATGATGCGGATTAAAAATTATGAAGGAGAGAATATTACAGTACAGCATTAATTTATATGAGAAACTTAGAATGTATTTCATAAGGATAAAAAAGAATACTTAATTTTATACCTCCATGGAGATATGAAGGTTAGGCTTTGTCACACGATATAATAACATTTACTAGGATTATAATAAGATTTGACTGAAAAGCATTTAATTTATGGCTGATAAGTATAATAATTGTTATTAAGTAAATGAAATAGAGGATTACCTTCTGAAAAAAAGTTAAGACGAATAAATATACACAATTTATTTCATATTCAAAATAAAAGTTTGAAAAAGCTCTAGAAAAAAATGTAAAAAAAAAAAAAAACTGTCCCATTGAATAAATTATAAGGTGTTGAGAGAAAAATAATTAGTCTAGAAAATTTGCAGAAGAGAAAACATAAATCAAAATAGAAGATGATTTACAAAATTTGTAACAAAACGGAAATAATTAGCGAAAGTTTAAAATATTAAAGAAAGCAAAGCTTGAATTTAAATAAAAAAGTAAAAGGGCAAAGCGTAATGGATACACATATCTTATAAATATGAAAGTTGATAACTAATATATACCATGGTGATTATGTTTCTCTAGGGAGATATTAATAAGTATTATAATTTTTGAAGACACACGCTTTTTAATAAATAAAATATTTAATTGTAGATAAAATAAAATTAAAATTATTTTCTGTGTCTTTTTATGCTTTAGTAACATCCCACAAAGAAACATTCTTTTTCGTTTAATCTTTACGAATTATCTAAGTATATCAAAGTATATACTAATAATAGTAATGCTCATATCGATATTTTAATTTTTAACATATGGTTTGAAACACACTAATCTAATGAAAATGTGTCATTTCCTAGAAAAGGATAATTTCCATATACACATGTTTACATCAATAAAAAATATGAAACTTAATGTTATAAAAACAATCCTAATGTAATAATGAATGAATTGCTTCATCAATAATTATATGTAAAATAATTTCGATACATTATATTATAATACTTTTGCATTCTCCAATTTTTTTCTCTTTAGCTATTAAGTTATTGCATGAATAAAATTATGTTGTAATTTATTTTTGTAAGACGACGCAGTCACACCGGCGAAGTGAGCCGCAAAGGGGTAATGATTGTGGCATTGCTGCGGGCGGATTTCTTTTATTTCCAAAGTGAATATTTCTCAGTAGTCTGGCACGGAACCAAACTCCCTGCCATCTAACCAATTCAAAAACAGTGAAACATACATATTGAGCCGTGTGGGGCGATTTTTATTTTTCTCGATTTCCCTGAGGCCTATTAATAGAAAGGAAGAATATCAGAAATACAACATTGGTTGGTAACTTTATGTCAGATGTTGGCTTCTTTTACAATTTCTACTTTATATTTACAGTTTTTTACTTGTTTGCGTCTAATGGTTGTTTTGAAAGCAATTAAAGTCATTTATCATTAGCCGTATTAAAAAATATTTTGAGCCCTTGATAGTCTTGCAATGAAAGGTAAATAAATAAAATAAAACGAAAAATCTAAACATTTTAAGGTAAATAAATGCAAGAGTTAATTTTGAAATTAGAAAAAATAAACAATGCAAATTATGTTTTAGTGATTAGGAAATAATATACAATTTCTCATCATTCTTAATATTTTTAAAAACGATAAAACGACTTAATTTTATTAAACTTTCAGTTATTTATTTTAGACACAATTTATAATGAATTTAATGGTTCTCAGTAATTTATCCCGTCACCACGGATATTCATAGAACTGTCAGATATTTATTTATTTATTTTTAAAATGTTAAAATTTTGATTCTTTGAGTTGAAATCCTTGTGTTTTAAAATAAATTCAATAATTATTATTAATATCGAGTACATATCTAACTAGAAATATTACAAGGTGTATGCAAATGAAATGAGACGACTGTTTTAAAAAAAAGACACAATAACTTTGCAAAAACTGTTAACATTTCCTAATTTGAAATACTTTCCATCGCTAGCTACACAGTTTTCCCATCTTTCGAGCAATTTGTGAATATCACACCAAAAAATGATCGGTCTTTTGAGGCCAGCCAGTCATCAAGCCAAGATTTGAGGTTTTCGTAAGAAATGAAGCATTGGTCAGGCAATGCGTGTTCCAAAGATGCAAAACGATGGTAATCAGAAGGAGCCAAGTCATGAAAATAAGCCGCATGCCCTAAACACTTTAGGCCGAGCGGTTTAATGATGTCCTTGGTAGGTTTAGCATAGTGGCTACGGGCATTGTCATACAAAAAAAATCCCTTTTTGCTGTCGTTCCTATTATAGCTCACGTTTTTCGAGTATAGCACCGTTCAAGTCAAGTAATTATTGCTTGTAGCGATTAGTGTTAAGGGTTTCACCGCGTTTGAGAATATCATAATAGATTGATCTTTCCTGGTCACAGAAAATACTTTTAATTGTCTTGTGATCGAAGTAATTCGGCTTTGCGGTCGATTTGGACGGATTCCTGGGTCAACATATGATCGATTAAGCTTGGGATTCTGAAAATAAATCCATTTTTCATAGCCAGTCACAATACGATGGAGATATAACTTGCGTTTGTAGCGGGCAAGAAACATTTCGTACACGATTTTTTGGTTTCTCTGCTAACGGTCAGTTAACTCATGTGGTACCTATCTATTGAACTTTATTATCTTGCCCATTATTTTGACACGATGGAAAACAGTGCTCTGGTCAACACTCAATTGTTCTGCCAGATGTTCTTGCGTTTGGTAATAATCTTAATCGAGTAATGCTTACAAATTAGCTTCTTCAAATTTTTTTGTTGGTCTGCTACGTTCCTCGTTTCTCACATCGAAATCACCAATTTGAAACTCTTTCATACCACATATAGCATTGCGCACTGCTCAGAGAATTGCCATCCTATGCTTCTACAAGTATTTGATGTGATTCGGCAGCATTTTTCGTCAGATCGTATTAAAAATTAATGCTCAAACTGTAAAAAAAAAAATCACGTGTCACGGTTTCACATTGTTTGTTTGTATACATACGTGGCGACATCTTTTAGCAAGTGTCTCATTTGATATGCACACACCGGATGTTTCCATGAACAACATTAATGTGAGAAACACTTATATTAAGCAAGGAGAGTAACTCTAAGTTGTTGATATAGTTCCATTAATGTATGTATAATTTTTTTACAAATATCCTATAAATTAAATAGCGTAATTAAAAACCCTTCTTTCCATTTACTTTCATATCATTGGTATATAGCTTATATGGGATAAATTGATTCAGAAATTTGTAAACACAAATGTACAGGTTACATTAATGATATATTTTTATAAGATTTCATTGCATTCCATTAACCGGAAAGATATGAACCTGTGTATTCTTCATTAACAAGTTAAATTTTAAAAATAATATATTGTAAGCACTTTATTAAATAAACATCATTATTATGTTTTATATTTAAAGTGTTTTCATATGTTGTTCAATATAATGTTTACTTTAACAGTATAAAAATTTAACAATGAATTTAATGAAAATAAAAATAATTAAAATATGACTGTTAAAATTTTAACTAATAAATTTATTTTTACAAAAACATTTAATATATTTTCAAGTATGGTTAAAAACGAGATACTGTAATTCCCATTTTGACATTTGATACCTTTTAACTTATTTTTTTAAATCTGACATTTAATACTTTTTTATTAAGTTTTTTCCTATAAAACCTTCCGATAGATTTATTAAAAGATATTAAGCGTCAGATTTAATACTTTTTTATTAAATCTGGTACTTAATATCTTTTAATAAATCTATCGGAAAGTTTTATTAGTTATTAAGCTTGGAATTGTTTTAAAAAATAAAAAAAAGAAATTTCAAACACATTTTAAAAAAATCTAAAATTTGTTTTCCTATATTTTTTAGAAATGTTTCCATAAAAATAAGGAAAATAAAATAGACTATACCGTTGTTATATCGATATGTTACAAATTAATATTAATGAAGTTTATAAAACTTAACACTGTATGTCTCAATATGAGAAATTATTTAACAACTAGTTTATTTCATCATAATGTACATTTTTGGAAATATAACCTAAAATTTTGAATTATGGGCATAAATTTATTTGATTATTTTATATATTAAGTTAAATAAAACGTCAAAAATAATTTGTAGTAAATTATATGTTATTATTAGTTAAATAAATTTTATAAATGCTTAAGATAAGTAATGAGTTTAGTAAACTATACAATTCTGTCTGCTTATTTAAAGAAGACATAATAAGAGGTTTATTTTAGAGTTTCTGAAACCCGGTGGGGCTTAGTAGTAACGTTTCGAGCTGCCAAGGCGCAGGTCCAAGCTTCGGTCCTCAGGGTATGCAAGGTCAACTAAGGCTTTCAACCCTTCAGTAGGTGGATAAACTGTATAATAAGTATGTTTGGGAATTAAACGATAGGGATTTCGCAGTAGGCTAACCACCTAATCGGGACATCTTCTTGGTACCACAGGCTTTCTTGATCAAACAAACATTGATGGGCACTTTAGGCCTTGACCCACTGCATTTCTTAGTTATTACTGTCTTATGTAATATTTTTAAAGTGAAGTTTATGATTTTACATGCGTTAATAATCAACTAATATTTAAGTTATTAAAATATAAATCTAAAATTTTTTCAAAGTAATAAATTATTTTAGAAATTAATTAATGTATTGATAAGCAATTAATGTAAAGAAATGTTTCCTAACTTTTGCTGCAAATGTTAGGTATCATTTTTGTCGGTGTGTGAGATACACCAGCCTATAAGATGCAGCTCTTGTTTTATTTTGTACATTCTTAAATGTAAAAAATTTATTATTAATCCTTATATCAAATTCACTGTTTTAAATATAAAGTAATAGAAAGTTATACTTTCTAGAAATACCCAAATTTTCTGGGAAGGAATACTTTTTAATGTTCTTCAAAACAAGATATTTATCTCCAGACCTGTAGAAAAAGTCACTTGAAACCTCTTTTATATAAATCAGCATCTGGTTCCTCATACAACAAATTATCCTCTGTAGCATGCAAAGCATCGTCATTACCACACTTATTAAATGATTTAATCATTACATCGGCTTATTTCACGGAAACAATAAAACATCTCATAGAAATAAATTTGGCAACAAAATAATAAATGACGTAAAATATGCACAGTTTTTTTCATACTTATTATCAAAGAAGAAAGTGTGTCTTATAAACCAGTAAATACTGTAATTATAGTACTAAGCAAAAAGTGTCATTTGTTCTGCTTGTTTTTTTCTAAGGTAACATATATCTTGGTTATATAGTTTAAAAAATAATATTAAAATCCTACAAAAAAAGCTTACGAGGTAGGCATTGAACTGATAGTAAAGTTCTAGACATTTATACAACAAAATTGCCCTAAATAGAGATTGCCAAAAGATGACCTCAATTGAAAGGGTAACAATTTTAGATTTTGTTGCTCTTTTAATAACGGAATTTATTAGAGATAATAATCTCTTATTGATTAATTTTAATTTAATATTAACTTCATTTTATTAAGGAATGGTAATTATAGAAAATTATTTTATACAATCATACAAAATTTAACTAAAAAATATAAATATATATGTATCAGGTAAGAATACCATTTTTCAATATCTAGATTCAAGTATTTTCAATTGACAGCCATCTATGTAAGAACTCAAGATAATCATATTTATGGTAAAAGAAATGAGAAAATTAACCTTATTCAATACGGTAAATTCAAGCAAAGTTTCAGAACTATCCATATTCATTTTGGAAATTCACTTTCTATTTTCTGAAATAAGGTGCGAATACGGACAAGCTTTCAAAAATGATTAAAACTATTGATCCATACCATGGTAACATAGAGCAATTCAAACCACTGACTATTAAATTGACGTCAAGAATATGTCTCTTTTATGGATTTCATAGATTTCGTGAAGTGAAGTGAAATAGTAAAGTAAAACCTCCTTCGCTGTTTGTGTTGCCAGCGGTAAGATCGTAAAGCGAAGGAAAACGAGACTGTTAACGAGCACCTTTATCGGCAGGAGTCCACGACGTTTATTTATTGGGGTGGAAGTAGTTTCGACAACGTTCGCTTCCCAGAATCATTTTCAAAGTCGTAAATATTTAAACGATGATTTGCTTCGGATTCTTAGTGTTACGCAAAAGATTTTCGGCGGTAATAATTGCAGAAGTGTTAAATTGCATAGAACTTTCCGGAATTTCATCACAGATGTTCTTTTAATGAAGAAATGGTGCGGCAGTTTCAATAACATCACATATAAAATAATAGGTAGTAATGATAAAAAACTGAATCAGATGTATTCATCAGGTTGGTCATGCGTAAAATTTGGATGAGTTCCATAACAAATGAAAAAATTTAAGGAAATACTTGTTATCTGTGTTAATATTTTTCACAAAACTTATGAAAATAACATAAAATGTATAAATGAAAACAAAGATAATATTTTAAGGCAATTTTATTACATTAATTCAATATGGTAGCAATTTGTAGAATTCACCACTTTTTTAAACTAATTTATATAATTCAAGAAACATGGGATAATATGATGGAGAAAAATATTATGATAATTTTTAAAAAATAGTTTAATTGAGTTTTTTGTTAAATATTTTTAGGTTGTTAAATAGTGAAATTTATCGTTATAAATTTATACAATGTTATAATATATGTAAGCATGATAAAATTATTAGGGACTTCAAGTTGATTAAATTAAGTTTCATCGAACAGAACACATCTATCATAGATAATATATAAACAGTAAATATGTTCTATGTTGAAAATTGTATGCTATTTCTCAAATTCTGCATATTAAGAAATAATAAATACTTTCCATTTCGACTGTCAAAATAAAATATTAAGTAAATCATGATAATATAAACAGTGAATTAGGTTGGGAACAAATAGTAAAACAATCATTGTTCTTGTTTTAATAAGAAAATTTTTCAACAGATATTTATTAGCATAATAGATTATGTTTTTAATATTTACACCAGATTAGATCGCTTTGCAAGATTATAATTTAATAATTGTGAATTTTGAAATAAAATTAATAAAACAATACTTTGATTATTTATAAACAAGAACATTTATTGATTCGTTATCAAAATAGATACTTCAAAAAGAATTTTGAAAAAAAAAATCATTTTTAAGAAATCAAAATGAGATTTGATAAAAAAAAACATGTATTATTTAGTTTAAAACGAAACTTTCAGCATTTATACAAACCGATTGACGCATTATCTAACTAATTTAATAAACTGGTATAACTGAATAAACTATTTCTCACAAAAAAGCGTTCAAATTATTTATTTGTAGTCTGAATTACAAACCTGAAAGGAAGTTAGACTTTTGCATATTTGTATTTTATTGTATTGAGATATTTAAAAATATAGCATTATGTTTGTGCTTATTTGAAGCCTTTCACTTAAACTATTTGTGAGCTGTTCTGGACATTAAATTTAGACAACTGTACTCTTAAATGCTACTGAATAACACAAACCTGACGTTGAAAGACAGATTGCCAATGTAGATGGAAGCGATGTACAAGATGGCTGCATGGTGTGTCCGTGAAAGATGACGTGGAATTAGAGACTACTTCACCTCAATGAATTACGGAAGCAGTGCCAAATGCGGTTTCCGAGTGGGCAGACATGTATAAACAAAGCGCTCCCTCCCCTTCATGTGCTTCGCAATCGAAATAAACACGAATCTAGAAGGTAAATTAGGTGCTACCATAAAGCAGCGACTGCCACTAGCGACAGACGAAATGGACTTTTACCTATGCAGGCCCTTTCTGCTGCCGACTAACGGTAAAGTTCTTATATTTAAAATTTGTTTTTCTTTTTCTCTGAAACTATCTACTTCAAAATGAATCATTGTGACATTCACTGTTGGGATAGAAATAAATCGATAATCGTATAAATTAATTTATCTTTTTACTGTAACGAAAGAAAATCTGAACTAAATGAACTTTAAAATTATTGCTTATGCTGAAAACACTCAGATATAAACATTTATTTAGTAATTTTGTTTAAAATTAAAGTGTCGTTAAAAAATATAATTTACAGAAAAATGAGTGTGACTCCAGTCATAATCTGTTTCTGTTTAATATTAGTAACATAATTTAATTCAAGAATGAAGTATTTAGCTTAATGAAATAATTACCATGCAATATTAATTTTTATTTAATGATTAATAATTCACATCTAATTTCGTTATTCTTTTGACTGAACGTTAAAAGTAAGTAAGCATAAAGGAAAATTTAATGAGAAACTGAATAACGTATTGCATTTATTTTGCGGGCACAACACATCATAAACTGAAAACAAAACATTAAAATATATTGAATTGAGTTTTAGAATTGAAAATTAATTAATTTTTTAAACAATGTTAGTCAATTGATTATAAATCATCTCTAGATATCTTCTACAATGTAAGCTACAAGCTTTTTAGGGTAAAGTTCCAAAATTGTCCGTCTTAATCTACCAATCTGCCACAAATGAATTCAATATCATTAAAGAAAAGACGCTGTAACATATCTTCAGACTGAGTAATTATATTAAATATTTATTCTCGATGCTAAAAAGTTTTTCACGTAAAAACACCATTTATATAAAAGAAAATATAAATGCTATAAACATTTATTTTAAAACAAAATTAAAAAATAAAAGAATGTTTAAAGTTACAGAACAATAAATAAAAATATGTAGATACAATGCTTTTATTCACAAATTAAAAACACGTATATATGTAAATTAAGGGCAGGTACATTGAAACATTTTGCAAAAACAACAATAAAGAACTGTTAAATAAATTAAGGAAAATATTATTTAATCCATTAACTTATGGAAATTTATAATTCCATATTTTTATTTTTGTTATTTCATACATTTAATGCTTTTTAAGTAAAGTCAAAAATGAAAATGCACAACCAATTCGTAGAATATTTAGAAAAATTTCGTAGAATATTCATTTATCTTAAATTAATTTGACTGTAATATATTCAATTTTTATAACTGTCATGACGTATCTGTTCAAAATTATGATAAAAAATATTATTAAATTCAAATTTATTTTTTACTTAAATAAAATATTTTTGCGAAACATATTCAGTAACGAATATACAAAAAAATCGGAATTAATAACTTGCTTATAAAGTTGTTGTGATGAAACAATTTTAAGCAATAAATATTATAATTATTAATATTTACAAAAGCATTAGCAATTTTACATAATGTTTCAATACTTGTTTAAAATTGCAGTCAAGTCAAGATAGAGACTTTATTTTACACAATATATATATACTTTTACACATATTTAAGTTGGATTATATGATTAAAACCTTTAAAATGTGTAAAATTAGTCTGAAAAAGTGCAGTAATTTCTTAGAAACTTGTCTGTCTATTTGCTTTCTATACTAATAATTCTTCTTGAGAATTAAATTTTATTAGATACAACGGCATATTAAGAATAATGTATATATATTTAAAAGCATGCAGAGATATTATTTCCAATTTAGATTGTTATTTGCAATATAAGGCCTTAAAAATTTCCTTGGAATCTTTAACTGCATTTGCGCTGAAAAGATTTTATATTTTAAAATTTATTAAAACAAAGGGAAAAATTTAAGGAATGAAATAAAAATGATAATAGTGGAAAATTTTAGATAAAAAGAATTTAATATAAATATTTCATTTAATTTGTTAAGCATATATATATATATATATATATATATATATATATATATATATATATATATATATATATATATATATATATATATATATATATATATATATATATATATATATATATATATATATATATATATATTAATGAAATATCAATTTTTAATAGGATAAGGCAATTTTTTGACAATGATTGAAATTTAAGTTTTTTTGAGACAATTTTCTTTACTTTGATTTTGGAATGATCCGTGCACTTGTTAATGGTTGACTGTCATTTAAAGCTTTCTTAAGCGCGCTTAAAAATTCATTATTGTTTCTGCATACATATTTAGGCATGAATCTTTAATATGCTGAATTGCAACTTACATTAAAATATTCGCATCATATATATTCATTTAGAATCAATATCGGTAAACGATTAACTTAATCCTTAAGAGTATACATAATAGCTTTTCGCACTTTGTATACAAAGTCCTAAGCAAATGCTTACATATATCTTATTTTCCAAAGTGTCTTAAAATAGGCATAATTTATAATATTTCATAAAGAAAGTAAATACAATTTGGATGTACATTCCTATAGACCATTCTCTCTCCTACCCACTATTGGTAAACTCTTATAGAAAATAACAACAAAACGACTTAGTTATTACTTGGAATACAATTAAAATTGATAGTAATACTTAGTTATTACTGGCAATTTTAATTGCAACCAGTTTGGCTTTCGTCAAGACAGATCAGTGGACGATACCCTTATGACACTCATTAATAAGATTAACTTATGCAGAACTGCAAAATTACATACTGTTGTTGTTTTAATTTGTAATGTTGAACTGTATCAAAGGAGCCTTTGATACAGTTCAATGTTACAAATTACAACAAATATTAGAAACCACAAAATGCCCTTAAAACATTAAAAAATTACTTAGCAGTAATATTGAGACAGAAGAACTATTATGTCAACCAATGATGGTTTAGCCAGCAAGGAACAAACTATTGGTTGCCCACAAGGCTCTTATAGTGGTCCCATTCTATGGAATTTAATTGTTGATACAGCCCTTAAAAAGAACTGGTTTAATACATGAAAACAACGTTATCCAGAAAGCATGATACATCTTTAAGCATTTACTGATGATTTCACTTTCATGGTAACTGCAAAGAGTGAGAAAAAACTGAGCAAAGTAGCAACAGAGACACTGGTTCATTTTAAAAAGTGTTCAGATGATAATTTTTTTTCAAATTTCGCAAGAAAAATCAAATATATTCTAATAAAAAAGCTTGAATGTGCTCAGCAAATTTTTTGGGGAAACAGCAGAATGATGAGAAAAGACAGAATTAAGCTTCTAGGAGTAATAATTAACAAAAAGTTAAACTTTATACCACATCTAAAATCACAGGCTAATAGAGCTATGACATTACAGCGAAAGCTCTTAAGGATAGCAGGAAACAATTAGGAAATTTCCCAAAGACACCAAATCTTACTATATCAAACTGTAATAGAGAGGATGATGGTGATTGGGCAGCAATTTGGGGAACGCCATTAACAACAAGGGCAAAACAATTTCTTACTTCGATTCAAAGGAGATTTTTGCTAAACATCACTGGTGCGTTTAGAACGACTCCTATAGCAGCTCTTCAATTTATAACTGGAATACCTCCTCTCTACCTAAAAATAGAAGCCGAGGCAAAGTTTATAAGGCATGAAAGGGCACAAATTCTTTGTGAAGTTGATCTCATTCTTCCTGCCCCAAATTCGATTGAGAAAGTTATAAAAGGAGAAATAATCCACCCTAGAGAGCAAAGTAAGAATACATGAGCAAAACCATATACCATGTTACAATGAAAGCTTCCTAACAATTTTCACAGATGGCTCAAAAATAGAAGGAAAAGTTGGATCCAGAATATTAGTCGAATAACGAATTTTATTGCGATTAATGCTTAAATTTCGACTAAAATATTAAAAACTTGCTAAGACTTTATAACATCGTAAAATAGGTTATAACCATTGATACCAATATAGAATAAGTATTTGCCAAATTTGTACTCTGAACTCAGATTACTAAGTACATGGAGTACTGGACTACAACCCGAGAACACAGAATACCAAGCTGAAGTATATGCTGTGCGTAAAGCCATTCATATAGCTGCTTCCCAATTTCTTCCAACAGACATCTGGTCAGATAGTCAAGCATGCCTTAAATCTTTATCTAATCCTCTTAACAAATGTCCCATGGTACGAGAAATTCAAGATCTCCTAACAACAGCAGATAACATCAGGATTGGTTGGGTAAAGGCCCATCATGGTACAGACGGGAATGAGGCAGTGGACAGACTTGCAAAAGCGGCTGCACAATCAATTAAATCTTCATAGGTCCTACCATTACCATGTTGTCATACCAAATCTTTACTTGATAACTGGGTAATGGATCGTTGACAAGAAGATTAAGATAATGGAATAACTGGAAGAAATGTTCACGAGATGATACCGAAAGTTAGCAAGAAAACCCTTAACTGGACTAGGAATGAGGTACTTTTCTTTACAGGCCACGGACCATTTCCATCTTATTCCCACAGGTTCCACATTCCTGACTCCAAAGATTGCACTTGTGGAAAAGAAGGAAATCCATTTATTGACAGCCTGCTCCTTAACATTATCCTGTCATTTAGCCATACCCAGCAAAAAATGGAAGATCCTCTGGAAGAAGAGAATTCTGAGAAATCATATAGCTAGAGCAAAATTAAATAAAATAGTAGAATTCCTAATAAACAAGGAAAACTTAGTTTGTTGGATTGGGAACTCTTCTACAACTTAGCTAAAAACATGTTTTAACCAAAGTAAGTTTCTGTCTTTGTAAATATCAAAAACTTTTTGAATATGGTTTATAAATTTTTATTTATTTATTATCAAGAACTTTGCAAATTTACAATTATTATGTTAACTGTATATAATTCATCATAGACTCCATTATATTGTCATCTTGTTTTCATCTTCACAATTAACCGGAAATTGATTGTATATTTAAAGCTATGTTGTAAGATAATCATGTTCAACTGCTGTAATTTTTTTATAATGTTATATTTTAATATATTTTTAAATAAAAGTCCCATCAGCTCCCATTAAACTGGTAAAGCTCCTTGGAGTAAGGTACAGAGGAGATCGCTGGTGTCAACGTCAATCAGTAAACGATTTGAATCCAATTAAACTGGCTGGAATTTAAAGTTATATTATTTTGAACATTCTTCTTCTCTTTGAGAAAGCATGTTCTTACATCTGCGAATGTTAGAGAAAACATCTTGCTGATATTACAGAATGTTGCAGACAAATCTGAATTTCTCTTAAACCCGGGAATTACCGACATGGTACAAAGCATGGTGCGATAACTAGAGAAAATTCATGTGCAATAAGTAACATGATTCTTGTTTTGTCAATACAAGAATCTGTGTTTCGAAAGAAAATTTGCATTCTTGTTAATTTGTAAATTTTAAAATTGAGGTAGTACTGCGGATTTAATATTCAATATTCATTATTATTTTATACATTTATTGTATATGGGGAACAATATTCCGATAATCATCTAAGAGAGATCCATTGGTGTAAACTCAGAGACAGCCAGGTTTCGTATGTCGAAAATCTAGAGTGCCCAGTTTCAAGGAAGTTAAAATTTCAAATAAATAGGGTAAAAAATTTCCAAAGTTTTAGTATTATAAAATCACATGGAATGGTAGGTTCCTTTAATGCTATATCTCATCATCTAATTTAACAGAAGGATTTTGTCACATGACTTTCTAGATAAATCCATGTTGGGAGTTTCAAATTCTTGGTTGGAATTTACAGTGCCTTCAAAGTATCACTGATTATTTTATTTCCTTTTCATATAAAATGGCAGCCCGTACTAGGATTAGGTTTATTTTATGTCAAAATTAACATTTGTGTGGACTTTTAAGTGATGGTTGTTATGTGTAGTGTTTGATTCCGTAAATTCGCTAAATTTTTCAAAATATTGCAGCGAACCACTGATTATTTTCAGAAATAATAATCAGTGGTTTGAAGCAGTAGGTCAAGCCAGCCGGAATGAAAGCTTTATAGATATAATTTAAGGTTGGATGAGGACATCTAAAGATGTTGCTAACAAGCCATTAATAAAGGAATAAACATTGACTAAGTTTTTGTGAAACAAAATTTCTGTAACGGATCCAATTCATCTTATTTTAAAGAAACACCCCAAAAGAGGTAAACTTATCAATCGTATTTAAGTGATCATTTGAAAGAAAAAAACTCGTTTCTAATTATTTATGAGCAATATAAAATGTCTTAACAGCAGTCTTATCAATAACAATCATATTTTGATATTGTTAATTTTCCAGTATTACGATGTTTTCGGTTACGCTTTGCTAAGTTGAGGAAAAACGCAAAACGCAAAGAAATTAATGTATATATACAGTCTAAGTGAAAAACTTTAAGGTCAGTAGGCATTTTTGAAAAAATAGAAACATTTAAACTGAGGAATTAAAATGACATTTTAATTGATAATTAGTAAGCTTAAATAATAAAAGTAAAAATAGTAAAAAATGCAAATATTTTATTATTACAAAATAATAAAAACACAGAATAATATTTGAGCCTGAATAAAAACTTTAAGGGCAACGTAGAAAATAACATAAAAGAAAAAAAAATACAAATTCTTAGAAGGTTGTGTATGAGAAATTTCTTCAAATATTCTTGTTTTCATAGAAAACACGAGTTTTTGACAAAGGGTGGGATCAGTACTATACCGTTCATCTTCGAAAGTAGGGTTCAGCTCTGTTGTTGCTGATATTTCCAATTTCCTCCAGCAAGAAATTCAGTATTTGGCAAAAGATGATTTATTAGAACATTTTGATATCCTTGTGAATTCATTCTACTGGAGACGAATGCAATTGAGCCCACACCATTGTAAGCAAAACAGCCGCAAGTCATGACACACCCTTCACCTAATTGGCGTTTGGAGAATATTTCTTTTTCATTTCATATATCATGACAGTAGAAATTCGAACCATCTGGTCTCTCCAAATTCCATTTTTTTCACCATAAAAAAATAATTTTTATCCATTGGTTGTCCAGGTAAAGACTTTCTGGCCAAAGCTCAAACGCTCTATTTTGTGCCTCTGCAGTAACAAATGAGGTTTAGTCAATTTTGCTGAATAAGTGTAAATTCCAGACCTTCTAATTGTATTATAAATCGTTTTTGTCAAACTTTTAAACCTGTCGTCAGAATCAGTTTCCTGTTTGAGTACTTTCCAGTAGATGTAAGTTTGTGAACTCTTCTTTTATCTCGCGAGGACAAAGCTTTAAATCTTCCATCAGTATTCTTCTTACCATAATTGTCTTTCAATTAAAAAAAATGTTGACTACAGTTTTTGATCTTCTTACATTTATCGCAATAGCAAGATTACTCTGTAGAAGACACAGCTTCGATATGTCTTATTTTACTATCAATTAACTTCTTATTCCCTTTTTTGCACAATCTTCAAAAAGATCACCCATACTTCAAAGAAACGTATGACACATATGAAAATATTGCAGAGTTGTCACAAGCTAGTAGTTGCAATTGTAATTACATGATTATATTATATTTATTTTTTAAAAATGACTAGTGCCCTTAATGTTTTACTCAGGCAGAAATAGTAATAACCACATGTTTCTCATATTATGCATTTAACAACTATGTTTATAGCATTTATTTCTTATTAATGAACTTTAATAATATTATTTGAATCCTTTTTATATTGGATGTTATATATTTTTCCTATATTCATTAGTTTCCTTACATATTTTTTACACTATTTTGGTAAAAGTTTAAATTTTGTTAAAGTGATGAATAATAAACTTTAAAAGGTTCTAACACACTATTACTCTTAAGAAAAGTCTTACTAACTATTACATAAACTATTTTTATATTAGATCATAATTCTGAGATTTTGACAATTATTCTAATTCTGCGTTTGACATCAAAACTTATATTGAGATATATATATATATATATATATATATATATATATATATATATATATATATATATATATATATATATATATATATATATATATATATATATATATATATATATATATATATATATATATATATATATATATATATATATATATATATATATATATAATTTATTTATTTAATTTAAAACTCTTTTATAAAAAGTAATTTAAAAGAAAAAAATTTGAGAATCCATTTATTTATGTTTCTAATAATAATTGCAAAATGCAGCTACAACTTTTATTAACATATAATCTTACAAAATTAATCTATAATACTATTTTTTGACTAATTAAATTTTAGATAATACTCTAAAACGTTTCAACTTTAAATTATTTTTCGGAAAGTAATATCTTAAATATTTATACCTTTCAGATGTATTCCACTTTTAATCTTATAAAAATTCTGAACATAAGTTTAGCAAATGAAAAAAACTTACACACACAATTTCAGATACTTAGTATTCTAAGCACTGAAATGGTTTATCCGAAGTAATATAGATTAGTCCATTAGTAACTAAAAACTTGTACTAAAGAGTATTTCAACTATGCTGAAGTACATTAGATAAATGTTTTGAATTTGAATAATATAACTTGGAATTTTTCTGCAGAAAATTTATACTTTAAACTTCTTAAATATATAGTTTTCGATTGAACTATCTTTTAACTTAATGAATTATATAAATACTTATAGAAATAACATAACTAATTGATAATAGCCAGCACTTTCACATTTTTTTTGCTTTAGAGATCTATAAGCTGATAAGAGCATCCTATCATAATACTAGTGGGATAAAGTGGTTTAATAAGAAGTGATAAGAGGTGGTTTAATTTTATGTAATTTAAAAGATACAGCCTAAATAATTCATTTCAAAGTGGCTTACTAAAATCACAAATTTGAATTATGGTTGTAGACATTGCCTTAATATAAAACAGCTTTTTCTATTTAACTAAATTTCATTATTGTTAGTAATTGGTGATGAACCTGACATTTATCACACATTAATAATTATTCAACATTTTGAATAATATGTGGGCAGTGCAAAAATAAATAAATCTGCTTACAACGATTTCAAGTATAAACAAATAAGATACATTACCTTGTCAAACATTATCTTGACAAAATATATAGCAACATAAACATAATGAAAATCACAAAGCATCAGTCGATTAAATTTTGCTTCAGAAATGAGGATCTAATAGCTTTCATTAGCTAAAAAGGAAAATATTGATCTGTGTATTAAGCGGAAAATTGAGGAGCATCAAAAATGAATGCCGATTTGAGTAAAAGATATGAACATCAATATTTTAGTTAGTACATGATTAATAATATTAATCATTTGGAAATAACTTTTTATGATGTGTGAAAGGTAATACGAATGTTTTCTGCAACACGAAATTTAAGCGAAACAAAATTCTGCAGCAAGTGAATATTTCATATGAAATATTGATGAATGGGAAAAAAGCCTATACCTACATAGTGCCAATTCGAAAATTTGATGTATCAACAGTTGATTAATTCCATTGAGTATTGTCTCAAATAATCCGTGCACAGTTTAGGTCTTAAAAATAAAGAGTATGCAAATAAATGAACAATAGAAAAAATGTACCCGATAAAATCTTATAAAGTTACATTTCTCAATTAAGGGAAGGTTGTCAAAGAAATATGTTTAGTTAAAAATAACGCATTCCAAAACAGCTAATTGAGTTCTGTACAAGGGAAAATGTGAAGAATTTCTTAAAGTTTTTCAGATCAATATTATAAAAAGCTGATAAATTTCATACGAGAAATTTTGCAGCTCCTTTCCTGTTTCCTGTTGTCATGGTTCTGCACTTTATAAATTGTCTAAATTGACAATTTACGAAGATTAATTTTTTTTAGTACAGCCTTGAAATCTGAAATGCTATATCTTTATGGATGAAGTTAAATTAGTGAGATAAAAGTTATTCGTTTCTTCTAATACAAAGAAATTTACCAAATATTTTGTTACCTGATTTTTTCAATGCAGCCTGCAATTGTTGTGAAATGATTAAAAATACAAGAGAGCTATCAGTGTTCAAATTATGTGATAACGGTAGTCTGTAATGATATGATGGAATGCTTGTAATTTGTAAGTTACTTTAGTAATTTGTTTTATTCTGAAACCAAAGATTCATTATTATTTAAATACATAAAATTAAACACAAACATAGTTCTTATTCAATACATCCGATACAATAACCCATTTCTTAAAATTTAGTCTGCAAGATTAGTGGGGAACAATTCTTAATATTCTGATACTTATCCCATATATAATTTAACTTTTCAAAGATTTCATAATTTCTATGTTATTAAAACAGCTCATATTTTCATCAAAAAAACTTTCATTCTGTAATGTAATCTAAAATCAATTTGCCATCATTATTTTGGTTGCAAATAGTATACGGAGTGTTGTTACTTTTGTTACGTATAAAATTATCTGATGTTCCTTTGCTCTGTCTAAGATTACATAGTTTAAACTTAAATATAATTAAATTTAAAAAGGAAGGTTGCAATGTTGTAGCAGTAATAATATGGGACAGTTGAAGTTAATTAATGTTAATAAACAAGTCTGAATTCTAATTATTGAATGCGGTAAGAGCAATGAAACAATAAAACAAGATATGCAAAGAAGTTTCACCCTTGTTTAGCGAAATTTCTGACCATTCATCTGAAAAGATGACGTCTCGCCATTTGTGCGCCCAGGTTCGTCGTTGATCACACCATTGAAGGCGCTCTTGTCTATGACGCAGCGTCAAGGGTAGCCGCAGCTATGGTCTCCGAGCTGAGAGTCCATGCTGCTGCAAACGTCGTCCAACTGTTAGTGCAGACACATGTTGTCTTCCAAACGACCCCGATTCTTGACTCACGGCTCGTGACGTGGTTGCACGATCCATTATGTCCATGCGGATAATATGCCTGTCTTCTCGGCTGCTAGTGATAGGTTGCCGTTGAGATCCCGCATGGTGTTCCGTATTACCGTCCTGAAACCATCGATTCCATATTCTGCTAAAAGTCATTGGATCTCGACCGACGCGAGCAGCAATACTGCGCTAAGATAAACCGCAATCCGGGTACGCTACAATTCGACCTTTATCAAAGTCAGAAACGTGCTGGTACGCATTTCTTCTTCTTACACGAGGCATCACAACAACTTTTCACCAGGCAACAAAGTTCAAATGCAATTTGTGTATGAGGAACCGGCTGAACAATTGCCTCATTTAAACACAATGTAGGTGTCACTACTGGCGCCTGCTTTGTCTAAATGCGCTGAAAAGCTAATCATTTGCATATCACAGCACCTTCTTCCTTTCGTATAAATTTCACGTCTGTAGCATGTCGCCTTCTTGGTGTAGCAATTTTAAAGGCCAGTAGAGTATATTGAATATATTTTATATTCAACTTAATACGTCTGTAAGCCCAAATTTAAATGCTTTACTAATATAACATGTGACATACAGGAGAATAAAATATTAGAAAAGCGCAAAATGCGAGACGAGACAAAACATGTACCTGTAAAGTACCACTTATTTTCTGTGACGTTATTCTATGAAGATGTGTTTCCATAAATTTTCACGTATTATTATGAATTTAATTATATTTCAATGCATCTTGAAACACATCGCGATGAGTAAGTATAATCTTCAATTTTCTGTACATTTTTCTATGAGAAATTTTGTAGATGACCACAAGTGGTCCGCGGCCACCTCTTTGGCGACTGATGCTTTAAAGTACGTTGAAGTTCATCTAGTTGAAATTTATATGCTAAAGTAATGATGAGTTCTATGGCATCATTAAAAATATTGCTTTGCTGCCACTCTGGATATATGAACTCAACAAATTGCAACTGCAAAATGTGAGTTTATAAGTATAAATATGCTAAATTAACACTATTAATTTCAAATCAAATTTATATCATAGAACTTATCATTTAGTCATATCAAAAAATTAAATAAAACAGTTGAATTCCTAATAAACAATGAAAACTTAGTTTGTTGGATTGGGAACTCTTCTACAACTTAGCTAAAAACATGTTTTGACCAAATTAAGGCTCTGTCTTTGTAGATATCAAAAACTTTTTGAATATGATTGATAAATTTTTATTCAATTATAATCAAGAACTTTGCAAAATTACAATTATTGTGTTAACTGTATACAATTCATCATAGTCTACATTATATTGTCATTTTGTTTTTTCTTTATAATTAACCGGACATTGATTGTATATTTAAAGGCATGTTGTAAGATAATCATGTTCAACTGTTGTAAAAATTTTTATAATATCATTTTTAAATAAAAGTCCCAGCAGCTCCCATTAAACTGGTAAAGCTCCTTGGAGTTTGGTACAGGGGCATTCGCTTGTGTCAATGTCAATATCAAAAAAATCACTGCTTAATTTATTGCGAAAGTATCGATTGAGTTTGTGTATTGTGCACTATTTACACACATACCAAAGATACTTGATAAATATTAATTCCGTATTTTATATTTTCCACACACATTACCTTTTCTTTTAAGAGGTTTAAAAAATTTGACAAGCAAAAATTTTAAGATACAAAAAATATAATATATAAGTGATATATGAAAAATTGATTTCTGTTCGAATATCTTTCTACAATATTTGGAGATCAATTTTGAGTTTTTGTTGTTGAGTAAGTAGTAATAGGTAATAGTTGTATATATATATATATATATATATATATATATATATATATATATATATATTGAACATTTAAAGTTAATTTTAAATCATAAATTTAATAATAAATAAAAGTAGAATGCGGAACAAGCACTTTAGAATTTAAATTTCAATTAATTATATAGGTAATTTAATAACTTCTATTACATATAATATATAACTTCATATTATATAAGGTATATTCTTATATAAACTTCCATGAAATATCTCCGCATTAATATCCCTTTGTTAGTAAATTTCCAAATTTTTCAAAAGAAACATTTCAAAAAATATATTTACAATTTATGTAATAATATTTTAAAATAATTTCCCTCACTGTTTTTCCTTTATAATATAATACTCTTAATTTTCAGCGTGTATAAATTATGAGAAGTATTTTCAGCTAGAATGAACACTTATGTGCCATAAAATTTAATTAGTAGATAAGATTTGTCATGCCTTCATAAAACTTTTTTCTCTTAAAAACAGATGTTGCCCGTGTGATCTGTTAGCTATTATTAGATGAGCAGCATTTCATCGTGAGGAAAAAAAACCTCTTTTCTTGAATGGCAAGGTGCCAAATATGTATCAACAGTTGCATTAAAATTCGTAAGAAAGTTATTTTATCGTGAGGCGGCATTTGTCGGAAGAGGCGAGGAAAAAACTATTTTGAAAGTATAAACATGCATTTTAAATAACAGAAAGAGGCGATCTTGCATTTTCTATTTCAAAACTATTCAAAAGACAGTGCATTTTTATTGCTAGTGGAAAATGCTTTGGAAATGTAATTCGCGCAGGAATTGGGAAAAATTACTTTTATAGCATTCTTCGATGCAGTTCATTTTTTCCTAGTTGATTCTGTTTTAATTTTACATTTTCAATTTTCAACTATTTGAAAAAATGCATAAAAATCAATAAATGCACAGGATTTGATCAAATATATTCTACGCAATATAGACATGCATCAAATATATTATGAAAATTATTGTACAGACGATAAACATGTAAGTTTATATACACGTGTGTGTTAGAGAAGGAAAGAGAAAGTGAGACATATCCAATTGAAAATTTGAAAATAATACATTATATTATAATATATTTGTAAGTCATGAATGCTTTAATGTGAAAACTATAAGTGCTTATTGAAGATTTTGAAAGTTACTGTTTTTAAAATTGATTGGACTTTACTTGTTTTATAAAATATATTTAAGATATACTTTTAACGGAACTTCATCCCTTTACATAAGTGTTACTCTGAAATTTTTGAGATACGCGCTGACGAGAATTTACAAAATAAAAACAACGGTTTAATTTTAAAATACAAAGTATCTTAACACAGAAGACGATATTTAACTGACTTACTTCAAATTGCTTAGCGTAGAATAAATTAAGAGAAAATGTAGTTGATACAAGAACATTTTCGCGCTACGATTTTCTACTATTTAAAGCAGGATTAAATCAAGAAGAATGCGTTCAACGGTTGCAATTAGCATTTGGTGATGAATCTCCAGCTCGTGCTACTGTATTCAGATGGTTTAGAGAATTTAGAAGATGTCGCAATTTTCTTCAGCATGCAGAACACACAGGAAGGCCGCAGTCGGCAGTAATCCCGGATAATGTGTCTGCCATGCGAAACATGTTAATGTATGATAATCGCTGTACCTATCAAATGATACAGAAGGAACTTAACATTGGATCCGCAGCCATACACAAAATCACTCATGAAGAATTACATATAAAAAATGTAGCTTGCCGTTGAGTTCCCCTTAATCTAACTGAGCACCAAAAAGGAGGAGCGTGTCAGAATCAGTAAAGAAACTCTTAAATTACTAAATGATGGTGCCCACCGCATCCTTTCTAAAATTTTAACAGGTGACGAAACGTACATACCGTTTTTTGACGTTCCAACATGTCAAGAAAGCAAAGCATGGGTCTTTGAAGATGATCCTACGCCGACAATGGTGAAAAAACAACGCGCACTGAAAAAAGTAATGTATGCCGTTTTCTTCAGAAGTACGGGATTGATCGGACAGAAGACAGTAACAGCAGGAAGGACAGAAGACAGTAACAGCAAACTGGTATACTACTAAATGTCTTCCGGATATTCTACAAGAACTGAATGTTAGGGGACTAATGCTTCACAATGACAATGCATCTTCACATACAGCCCGATTAACAGTTGAATTTCTTAAACAAAAACAAATTAAAGTGATCGAATATCCGCCGTATTCACCTGATCTATCTATGCGCAACATTTGGTTATTTTTTAATCTAAAAATTTCTTACGTGGATGTCGTTTTCATTCAGAAGAAGAGATTGATGTGGTTATAAATGGATTTTTTCAACTATTCCAAGAAATGAATCGCTTGAGGCATTTAGCCTGTAGAAAATTCATCTACAAATGTGCATTGATGCTGGAGGAGACTACTTTTAACACACCTGAAATTTTGTAAGTATAATTTAAAAAACCTAGTTGTATCTCAAAATTTCAGAGTGACCCTTGTATACCATATGGAACATATATTTTGTTGAAGATAGATTGTGCGATAAAGTGAAACATATATATTTGTATAAGTTATCTGTAAGACTCTATGTAATAAAAATAGTGAGAATATGTAGTTTCTGATTTATCTATCAAATAAAAGAAAATTGATTTCGATTGCAATAAATATACATAAATTTTATCGCAATCCGAAATATTTTAGTATGAATACAGATTGTATATAGTCACAAAAATTAATCAAGATCTTCGTATATTTTTAGTATTATTAAACTATTCCTAAAACCTGAATTGTAAATTTATTTATACATTATTAATAGAAATAAATATTTTTCAGTATAAAAGCATTCAATTAGAATTATATTGATTGCTATTTTTTCAGTAATTAGATGTCTCAATCACTTTTCTCTAAAACCCAGTGCAGAAAATATGAAAATTCGATGATTTTTATTGTTATGTAAAATGTTTCTACTTTTATTGTTCAAATTGGTAAGCGTTGATCAGAGTTTTATACATTGCTGCTTCTGTTTGCGAAAATAACATTAAATGCAGTCATCATTCTTTGCTGATTTTCTGTAACTTTTACCCTTAACAAAATTTGACACACTCCAAAAATTAATCAAGAATTTTTCCTCTTATAACATTTTGCAAATTATTTAAAGTTTCTTCAATATGTTTAATATTCCAAACATATTAATTTTCTCTTGGTTTTGCTAGATAACGTAAGAGTACAATTAAAAAAATATTTTTATATTGAAATTTATAAGTTATCCGATAATTATTTCTTTAAAACTTTCTTGTTAATAATCGTAAAATGAAAGTGGATTTTAATTCTAATGCACAAATCATTTATTTCTCATATTTATTCATATTTATAAATATTGGTTTTATGCTCTATTCTAGCATATTAATTATAAAATAAGTTGATTCCTCTACTATTAAGGTGCACAGCTTTTTAAACTTATATGCTAATCTAAATTCAGATTTGAAGATAAATTTTTTATTTGTGTTCGTAAATTTTTTTTCACGTATCCAAGACTTTATAATTTTTATATTCATAAGAATAAATAGAATTCAAGGAGTTAAATATTTTACTAAGTATTACTTTTTTAAAACTGAAACGTGGATTTTATGTAATTTATATATATTATGTACGTATAAAAATTGAGTGAGTTCTTATGTTTTTTTTTTCATTAGACAATATTTAACTAAATAGGTGTAATTTTTATAAGGATGTAATAAATATTGGTTTTTAACAAATAATTAATCTCTTAATTAAATAATATTATTTCAAGTCTTTGTAAATCTTTCAAATCAGAATGTAGATGCTACCATGAGAAAACAAATTGTCTTTAAAATAAAGTAATAATCAACCAATTTGTTTTAAAAACATTTTAAATTTAAAAAATAAAAATGATTCCATTCAATAATTAAAAAAAAGGATATATTAAGAAATTTATGAAATAAAATCACATTATCAACTAAAATATACAATGAAAATGCATTGCAGCAGAATAATACAAGGTAAATTTTTAACTTAAAATGTGTACTTAAAAATCAAACTAAATTTGTTTACTTTTCATAAACTCATTTCTCATTTTTCTTTATATTTTCTTTTATAAATTTCTTTTGCTAGATATCGTAAGCTTATTATTTATACAATTAGATTAAGGTTTTGCCTTGAAATCACACTTAACTTTTGGCACAGAGTTGTCGAGATCGTGAAACTCTTGCCAAAACTTTTATCGTACTTGTTTATATATTTTTTGTTGCTACGTGTCAACATTTATTTTCACGCTACAGACCAAGTTTAAAAACCTCCTTTTCTCCCAGACACGTTTATGATTCATCCGCATGCAAGCTGTTGGGGATGCACGTGCTAAAGATAAAATTCAATGTAATATTTTTCACACTTTCTTTATAACGTTTCAATAATTTAAGATGTTAAATGAACAATGGTGTTCATATGTATCAAATTTCATTGCTTTTTGCCCAAATTTAGTTTTTTCAGTAATTACTTACATAAGCCTGACGATTTTCGAGTGAAGATGTTAACAATTATTTTATATGAAAAAGAACGGCTTCAGATTCTTTTTTTATTAGAATTTTATTATGAAATGCATTTGTCACAAGAAAAGTAACTATAGCGTATAATAAGATTTAAATAAAAATTTAATGCTTAACAAAATGTATTTTCTTAAATGCCAGTTTAATTTTTTAATACTTAGATATAATGATTTATTTATTCTAAAAAAAATTTAAATTAAACTATTATCCAAAATTCTTTGTTCTAATTGTTTAACAAATCAATTTATATAAATAAAATAATATAAAATGTAATAACAAGTATTTAAATAATATTTTACTATTGGGGTTAAATTATTTAAGTATTCTTACACAAGATGCTTATAATTAAAAATAAACTAACAATTATTTTCTCCAATAGAAACTGAAATTAATAGCATTTTTTAATGTAATTATTACTCTAATATTTAATTTTCAAATATTAGATAGCTAATTATATTGAATTTTTTTATGTAATTTATGCGACCATTTATTTTCTAGGTTTTAATGTAAATTATATAGTTTGTTTTCCTTTGTTTTCTTTTTGTTTTTATATCTTCAATATTACTGAAATATATTAAAAAATAATAATGTAATAAAAATATGAATATATTGGTGATTGCATTGAATTAATTCAAACTATGTGTTATTATACACTTAATATTTTTAGTACTACTTATTAGATGAAAAGTGCTTAATAATTAGTATTAATTAAAAAAATGTTTATTAATAAGATTAGTGCTAAACTTCTAAGTGCTAATATATTTTAGAAACAAAAAGAAGCAAATAATGTGACAGTATTTTAGTATATTACTGAATTATTCACACATTGTTGACTTGCATTTTATTACAATTGTAAAACAAAATGTGAAAAGTTTAAGGAATGTATTTTACCATGATGTTTTTCTGAAGTTCGTATATTTGGAATCTAATTCATCAAAAGCTTCAATTAATGTTTCTTAATGATGGATATGCCTATTTTCTTAATCATGAAATTATTTATTAACTTTTTGTAAACCAAGAATTATCTCAACCATGTTTCGATATGTCGCTTGTTAATGGGATAAGATTTATTGCTTAGACTTCTAAGAAATGATCTAATTGGCCAAGTAAATAAACAGGTTGTTTTTAATGCGTTTAGGATCGTTCCGAATAAAATGATATAATATTGGTGATGATTGTAATCAACATATATATTCATACAGACATAAAACTAAAAAGAGGGAATTAAGTTGTAAACTAAAAAGAGAGTAACAACAAAATAATTTATGCAAACATGCATATAATTAAATTAATTACTATCCATATAAAATTTTATATTTTAATTAATATACAGTTTATTAAACGATGTTAAATGGTTGTCTTCAAAATGTGATTTAGTTATAATACTTAACATATCGATTAAATTTTTTTAAAAATACATTTATATACACAAAGGTTCAAATGTTTCAAAAAAACAAGAGAATCGAATAGTTATTTTAAATTTTTCGCAGAATTTGGCAGCTCTTGACCTATTTGGAACGCATGCATTTTAGATTTGAAGCTTAGAGCTATGCCGCAGCTATAAATTACATCTTTATTTTCTCTGCTAAAGTTTGTGTTTCCTTGAAGGGAAGGAATAATAAATCTGCCAGAATTTTTATCCCAATGGATATATGTTTGAATGTTCCTTCCAGATGATCATTATTCTTTCCTCGTAAAAATAACAACTGTACTTTACAAAGCATAAATTATTCCAAATTCATGCATCTTTGAATCAGAATGGGGAAGATGTGTAAACTTGGAATATTAAGAAAAAAAAAAGAAGCAGTTTGTAAAAGAGATACAGCATATTTTTTAAAAAAAATGTTTTTTTTTGTGGTTCATGATAGAAAACTTCTCTAAAATAAACTGAAATGTATTTTATAATTAAAAAAACTATTGAATAATAATCTGCATGTTTATTTACTTATTCAATAAAATAACAAAAATAATGATTTTTAGAAATTGTTATATTTAGAAAATGATATTCTATTTGAAATATATAATTTATTTAATTATATTACTATAAATTAGAATTATGCAAAATATTCCTCTTTTATTTTGGTGATGCATTATATATTTTAATAAAAAATGTATATAGCTTTTGCTATAAATGTAGTTTGTAATATTTGTAATACTTATTATACAAATTTAATATTTACTCATTACGAGTAAAAATATAATATTATGTATCAATGTTAATTTATATTATAATGTTTTTGAATCTAAAATTTTAAGAAAGAATCAAAATAACTGGAAGAATGAAATGAAGAAAAAAAATTTTTTCTTTCACCTTCAGTGATCTGATGTCGTAGACATGAAATTTCCACGAAGAAAAATATCTATGTCAGAAAAACTACCAACAATAACATATTACTTTAATATTTTGCAAAGAATTATATTATCTTCCCAAGATAAAATATAAATTGAATATAATAATATTAAATTGCATGCTGTTGACTTTGTTTTATCAAAAATGCCACGAACAGAAAGATAGAAATAATTTATGAAACTGAAAGCAATATAATATAAAATGTATTCGTTCTGTACTGTTTTAAAGGTTTATTTAATCTGTTTATTACCATGCATTTCCAATGAAAGTGATTTTGCAGCATGTTTGCGTTCTTTAATTTTACAGAAACAACAGAATTTTAAAACTTTAAATTTTAAGTTTTATAATATCTATTTACTAAATATTAGAATATGGTCATACATACTAATATTTAATTTAAATCATGTTATACATAATCAGCTAAATCACTATAAATTTGCACTGATCATTTGAAAAGATCAGTATGATAAAATCTATCTATTGAGATATGATATTCATCTATTTCTGCACTTGAATAATAATGAAGGCTGGATATTAAAATTTTCTAGAAAATTATTTTTTATAGCACCAGCCTTAAGCTGAAAAAAAGAAAATAATTTTTATTTTAAAGATAAAATAATCATAACTCTCTAGCATGTTTAAATGATAAGAATAAAAATAATTAAAGCTGCATTTATCGCAACATTTCCAAAGACTTTTGTATTACATGTGATAAGATTATATCAGCCAAATTCATAGAATTTTTCTTCTCATAACTTTTCACTGTGAATAGAAAAGCTATTAAATATTCTGTAAAGTATAAAGATCTAATCCAGTAATCAGAAAGTTTCAAAATAACAAGTTTTTTAAATTGTTGAAAAATGTTAAAAATCACTGCCCATCAAAAGTGGGTAACGACAAAAGAATGTTGATTGATATCATTGAGGGTATTATCATAAATTTATTTTCCACGCATATTATGGTTCCTATAAAATTAAAATTATAGAATTAGCAAATAAAGTAAAAATAATTTCAAAAAATTCTGATTAAAATCTGGAAAAAATGCTCTTAGAAAGATACTAGATAATATATCAAAGAAGTTATCTGGATTTTTATAAATGTTTGTTTACAAATTCATCACATAGCTGAAATTTGGATGAATAATAATATGAAGTGACGCTACTATCATAGTAAATTGCTTATCATATTATAATAGCATAATATATTACCTTAGTTAAATTTAATTCATGTTTTTCAAGATGATATATTTTCATAAATAGCATTTTTGTAAAATTAAAAGCATATAATGATTACCAATTTTCTTATTTAATATGAAACTCAAACATATGTTAAAAATGTACAATGTTTAAAATTTTCAAATCGAAGTTTCTTTCTGAAAAACACAAAAAATAATTTATTTTAATTTTAAAGATAAAATGTAAAGTTCGGTTTCTAAAACAAGTTATCCAGAATATTTGTGAATTATTTAAAAAAATATTTTTTACAGCTTCAATTTGACGTAAATAACGTGGTAATTGTTAAGGACTTGAAGCTGATTTTTATTAAAAAGTTCAAATAATATTAACAGTATAATGTTATGAACCTAGTTATTTCTCTATATGTATATGAATATCATAAAATAAACAAATGTGTGTCACATAAATAAATAAAACACACACAGGGGCTATTTTCAAAGAAAAAAAATGAAATATTGAAGACATTAATTATTTTTAGAAGTAAAATATTCTTTATTATAAAAAATAAACAATTTTTCTTACAATTCCAATACATTTTACATATTATAATATGAAATAAACAAAATGTATTTAAAAGTCTTGATGGTTATATATGTAGTTTGTATTCATTCTCAGTAGTATATAGGAAATCAAACAAAAGTTATTCCTTTTTTAAACCATATACTTGTATTAAATTTAATACATATATAGAATTCATTTGATGTTGTTTCTTGTTAATTAAAATGTTTATTTGAAGTGATTTATCATCAAGATTTCCATATTTGCTTTTAATAAAAAATATTCAATTACCATTTTACTCTTGTTCGAAAACATTTTCTGTAAATCGAACTTTAAATCATAAAGTTCATATTTTAGTTAAGAAATTTAAAATAAAAAGCTTATACCTCTCTCTCTTCTATCATGTTTTTAAAACTTATTAAAAAACGTTACATAAAATATATAAAATAATAAATAGAAAAATAATCGATGAAATTTTTTATATAAAATTGATCATTTTTATTACTTTATATATATAAATATTGTAAAATGTTTAAGATGACAATGAGATTTATTAATGTGATTAAGTTAGTTCCAAAAGAATAATATTAATTCTGATTAATGTAAATGCTAGATCAATCAAAAAATATAGATCAATTATATATATATATATATATATATATATATATATATATATATATATATACAAATACATATATATATATATATATATATATATATAGATATATATATATACAAATACATATATATATATATATATATATATATATATATATATATATATATATATATATATATATATTATATATATATATATAATACAAGATTAGATATAGAACTGAAAAGCACAAGAATACATAAAAAACATTTATGCTTAGTAATACATTCAGCGCAAAAGCAGCTAAAATAAAATTACCAAAATAAGTAAATAAATATAGATGAAATTATATTTTATACAATTATTAATCAAAATACCAAATGGAATATAATACATTGGAAAATATTAAATGGAAAACAATACATTCAAAATACTTGGAAAAATTTAAAAGAAAAATATCAAAGAAAGATATAAAATGGAACAAAGTACCAACATGGCCAGCTGTATTAATATAAATATTAATAAAGATTGCTTCTGTAATGACCTAAAATACAATAAATTCTCAGATTTCACGTTTGAACATATAATTACTGAAAATACTGTTATCATATTGAATGATGAATTAAAAAAATATCGTTAATAAAGGTACTAGATTTTGACCAGTTAATTATTAAAATCGTAAACTAATTCTTAATTTTTCTCAATGATATCGATAAATTTATTTTTAAGATCTCTAATACTTATTCTATTCTAATATAATTTTTCTCATATTGGAAATGGAATTTCCATTGCAAATTTAAAACATGTAAATAATTCAAAATTTAAAGGAATAAAACGTATCTAAAAATTAGATAAAAGAAATACAAAAACTTTTCATTATTAGTCCTAGAGATAAAACATCAAATAACTATACCTTTATATAAAAAAAATTTTACCATCATTTATTAAATGAAGAAATATATAATTCAACTACTTATAAAATTAGTAACTATAACAAAACAACAATCTTTAAGAAAATTCTTGCATTTTCTGAAGAACTCAAAATTAAAAATATAAATTTTAAAATTCCATATATTACAGTATATACGAAATTTCATAAAGGCCGTGCTAAATTTCGTTTTACTGCATGTGGAGTCAGCACTCATGCAGACAAATTTGGTAATTTATTTTCTTATTATTTAAATATAATTTTAAGTAACATTACTAATTCAAATAATACATGGATAATTAAGAATTATAAGCCTATCAGTGAATTTATTTCTGCGCATAACATTAATGTTGTTTCCATTTATGATTTCAAAGATTTATTCACAAGCATTACACTTGAAAAACTTTTGGATATTATTTTTTATTTTAATGATTTTAATTCAATTTTAGATATCGATATAAATTTTTGGAAAGACCTTAGTTTATTTTGTATTTATAATAATTATATTTCTTATGGAGAAAATATTTATTTACAAGATAAAGGCATTCCCCAGGGTTCCAGATTTTCAAGTATATTTGCAAATTTATTTTTAAATTACTATGAAAAATCATTTATTATACAAATGCCTTTTGCTTACAGATATATTGACGATTTTATATTTTTTAATTGCGTGGAATTTGACAAAATTTGCAATAATATATATCTTGAGGAATTAAAATTAATTAGAACTAATACTGATAACTTAAAAATTGAATTTCTAGATATTTTAATTACGATAAAAGATAACCAAACATTTACCGACATGTATGATAAAACTAATAATTTTAATTTCAAAGTTAATAAGCTAATTTTCTGAAATTCAAGCATTTGAATTGAAATTTATAAAAATATTATTTTTAATCAACTTAATAGAATATACAATATATGTAATAATCTAAACAACATCAATATATAAATAAATAGACTAGACAATATTCTAATTCATAATGGCATTCCAATTAAATTTATTAAACAATATTTGGTTAGTAGGGCATTGCTTATATAAGAGAGAAGTAAGGCGTAGTTTTATATTACAGAAGGATCACCCAAGCCTTCAAAATCGTATAAGAAGCTTGAAATGCCAATAGTTTTTACACTTAGCCATTAATTTATGTATTTATTTGACTTACATACATTATTTGGTGCGGTTCTTGCAGATTTGGACTTGTATTTAGACATGGATTTGGTTATGGTTTTCATTTCATTATTATAATTTAAATATATTTTGGCAACATTGGATTTTGGCTTATATATTTTAGATCGAATTTTACTTCTTGTATTCTAATTTAATATTTTGGTGTGAGCTTTTGGTGTGGCTTTGGGGTGTACAGGCTTCTTTAAAACTAAGTCTTGGGCCAGTGCAGACAAGCCATACTTTGTGCCAATGTGGTCAACACCCCCTGACGAAGTTGGCTATGTTTGTACTTCGTCCCATTTTACACTTTTCTTTGATATTTTCTTTTAAATTTTTCTAAGCATTTTCAATTTATTGTTTTCCATTTAGTGTTTCAAATTTATTATTCTCCATTTGTTAGTTTGATTATTAATTGTATAAAATATAATATTAACTATATATATCTATAATTGATCCATACATTTTGTATTTAATTTTGTTTAAAATGGTTTATTATATGTATTTTCAATTAAATCAATTGTGTATTTTCTCTTAAAGCATAATAACTCTACAATTATTTCTTGAATTATGTGTTTTGTTGAAATTTTCAGCTGCAAAAATATTTGTCATAGAAAATATTTCTGGTTATTCTTGTGCATCAAATAATATTATTTCTGTCAAAATATAAAATTAGTCATGTATGAGAGTATCTTAAGTATATCTATGTATCAGAATATCCTAAGGGAAGTAAAATGTAAAATCGATTCTGCAATAAATGTTGATATTTAATTTTCTTTCATATAATAAACTACGTTTTCACTTTTTATGAACAATAATTTATTTATTTTGTATGACCCAAAGAAAAATATAATATAATCTCATTTGTTAGAAATTTCCTATTATTAAAAATAGTATATTGGCCTTTGAATAGCAAACAAAATTTGATACTGTTATTTAAACAGCTGTTATCAATGGATTTTAAAACTATTTATTAAACAACTGCTATTAACAGAATTTAAACCTAGTAAGAATTTAAAATATTTTGTAGAAATTTTCTATTATTTAAAATCTATGTTGCTCTTAGGATTTAAGGATTATAAAAATCATCAATATGAAATATTTTTATAAACTTTAACTCTTAGGATATAAAGATTATCAAAATAGTTCATATTATCGTCACGACAAATAAAGAAGTATAAGTGACTGAATTATAATAAAAATCATAATTGATTAAAGACACACAAAACGTCATTCAATAATGCAACTAATTTATTACTGATTAGAGGAAAAAACTAATTTTTTAAGTTCGTATTTGTAATAGGCTGCTGAAATTAATGATTTAAATAACAATCCCCTGTATTATATTTTAAATTATTATAATTTTATTTGATATAAGGTGAATACAATGATAATTTGATGTTTTATTGTAAAGCTTTAAAATTAATTATTGATATTGGAAAAAAAACACTTTTATTTCAACTAACTGTGTGAATCAAGTGTTTGGACATAAGAGAATTGTGTTATCTTTATCATTCTATTTTGATAATATCTTGAATTTAATATTAATATTACTTTATTATTATTACGTTACTCACCACTTTCAAAAATTCAATCTTAGGTTATTTCATGCTTCAAATCATTTCTCTAAGATAATAATTTATAGATAGGAAAAGCGTTGCTAAGAGGTAAGGACAAGCATGAGATAGATTACATTCAGGATGAATGAGCATCATTTTAATGCAATTTTTATGCTTGATGAAGTGATAACACCTAAGAAGAAACTGCATTTTAAATATATATAAATTGTATATATATATAATCTTGTATTATCATATGCTTTAGTATTTCATTGATAATGTCTTCTTAAAAACTGTTTAAGTTTTAAAATATATACTTGAAGCAAACATCTTTACTAGACCATTTTTAAAAATTTAAATGAATTATAAAATTAATTGTAAATGTCACAGAATTCATAAGTTCAACTAATTTAAATAACTTGATACGTAATAATTACTGAAATCAATAGTGATGACAAAGGAATTATTTGCGTTCTTCCCGATTAAGTATTCTTAATGATTAAAAATTTATGCAAATGTTTCTCTTCTTATTGGTTGTTGAAACATTACTAGTACTTTGCTCGATAAAATAAAAGTTGTTCTCTAAACATTTAAACATTTCTTTCAATTTAAAGTTTCAGTAGAAGAATCGATCTAATCATTGAAACTTAATTTTAACAATTATAAAACAACTGAATATCAATAACGGATAGATAAATTTAATTAGTAGTAATTTAATTAATCACTACTAATTAATTAAATTAATTTAAGCAGATTAAGGAATCACACTTCCAATTTGTTTTCATTGACAAAACATAAATATGTATCGGTGCCAAAAGATATAAAAATTCTAATAAATTCAATTATTTAAGTAATATACGATGAAAAGGAAAATTCTTATCTACAGTTGCAGCCTATTTCTTATTTGTAAAATTTTCGTTGCAAAATTTATATATCCATAATTTATGGACTTAAAAGATTTAATATTATTCTTCTACTAGCAAGTACAGTTATTTTTTTCAAAAAGTAAGATATTAAATCGTGAAATATTTGCCTGTAATTACATTATGTAATTGTGCTAATAGAAATTTTGATTTTCTTTCAAATAGATAACGTGTTTAGTCTAAAAAATATCTTTATATTTTTAAATAAGATACTTCATAAACTTCACGTTTTTTAAATATATTTAAGTATACTAAAGTGTTTAATAATAAGTTTTTTAATAAAAACATGCATATGAAGCTGCTAGTAAAAAAGATACATAGTAAACAATGAGAGTCTCTGTTTATCAGAAATTTAAATTTATCATCAGTTAGTCACAATCAGCTTTAAATTTACAGAATTTCAGCTAAGCGATGTGGTTTTTCAATACATTTGAAGGTTTTATTTCTTTACTCATTCCAATATTCACTAACATCTTAGTTCCTAAAAATTATAAATACGTATCAGTAATGCAGTGGTATTTAAAAAATAGTTCCTAAATTTTGATCAAAATAAAATTATTAATTATTTCTTAGAAGAAAATATTAATTGTAAAGTGAAAAAGAAAAGACTTTTAAGATTAAAATTCGTTAGAAAGAATTAAGTATATTGGCTTTATGAAAATTTAAAACAAAGGATCATTTTAAATATATTTCTAAAATAATTTTAATATAATTATAGAATTATATGCGTACAATTTGTTGATATTTTCAATTCTTCTGTACAAAATATAACTAACTAATGAGAATATAATCTATTTGATTATGCATTCGTTTTATATTTATTTCAAAGTTTATTCATAATTTTATTATAATTATCTAAAAACTATATCAATTACATAATATGATGTCACCTTAAAGTTAAACAGAAATAAATCATCATTAAAAGGAAGGGATAGCTAGAAAAAGAAAAAGGAAATCATTCCTAATTAAGTGTTCATTATTCACAAATTTAAAATATGTGAGTAGCATTCATTTAAGTTAACTAATCAATTTCCTGTCTCAAATAAATAGTACTACAGAGACCCGGTTTAAGCACCTTGAGTAATTGAGATTAATTGAACTCATTTTTGAGCACGAATCCCATAATTAGAATTAATTAGGGAAAAAAACTTGGTCAAGCTGCCTTATTGGTATTTGTTAAATAAGAAATTTTTACAGTTTGCAGTTATACCCATAATCGTAGGAAGATAAAGAGTGAATAAGTGGTTTATATATATACATATATAAATATATTATAAATTTGTTTGTAACTGAAAAGATATAATTGGGTGGCGTAGAAGAGTATCTTTGCAGATTTATATAATGCATCCACATTGAATACTGAATTTTGAACTTCAGTATTTGAATATGTACTAAGTTTTTGTAAACAACATTTTATTAGCAGTTTTAGGACATACATTTCCTGAATTGGATGATTTTATTTTTAGAGGAGCATTTTTATGGTGAAGATGACACTATAAATTAGAGAATTGTTTTGGAGACTAAAATTGAAAACGTTATCTAAGAAGACATATTCTTTCCTGCTAATTAATTTTCAACTACGTACTTCAAAAATTATATTTAATTAGATCTATATACTTCTTAGATGTGGTAATCAAGTCTTTTTCAATATTAATTTCATTATTTTTTAAAAAATGAATATAAGTGATTTTACACACTATTTCAGTGCATACAAATATATCTCGAAGATCGACAAAATCGTAATCGTATTAAATCGTATTTTATCATCTTATATTTTTACCCTGTGTATAATACAGTTTAAAAGCTAAGGTCATTGTGAGCATTTAAATATCGATCAAAGACTTTACATAAATGGTTAAGGATCTGGAATAATTCCAAACCTCGAGCATATTACGCAGTAATCAGTAAGGAAACATACAATTCCAGTAAATCATTTTTTGCCACAGAAAATATGCTTTTATGTTTGCATTTGTTCTTATGAAACACTGTATTTCTATTAGATTTTCAAATTAGGATATTCAACAAGTAAAAGAAAAATTATAATTTAAAGATTTTATTTTGATTCACACTAATATTTGAATAAAATACACTGTAAATAAATAAAAAAATTCCTAATATTTAAAGCACTTTTCTAAAATAAAATAATTAAAAATGTATGAAATAATATAGCCATATATAAATCCAATTCCTTATAATTCGATTGCATATTTATCCTCTTTCCAATTTTTACAGCATATATGCAAAGATTACATTGTTTTTATATTTGTAATAATTTCATTATTATTAATTTAGCAGTTCAATTGATAAATTAATAATTAATTATGCTAAAAGACAATTTTGTATTTAAAAGATTATTAAAAATTATTTAATAAAACTTACAACATTGAATTTCACAATTGTTTCTGAAATATAACTTAAATATATGACCCTGTTTGAAAAATGAAATCAAAATACTTGTTTTAGTAATAGGGTCATCTATTTATAGTAATATTAGATTTGAAATCAGTATATCCTAAATATATATTTCATCTAAACAGAATAATGGAAAGAAAAATTCTGAAATTGTAGGAATTGAATCATTTGACTTTTTATTTTCAATCAGGAAAAAAAAAATCCATTTCAACCGTATTTTCTTAAAAATTATTTTTTCACCACCATTATTTATATCTTTTGCTTAAAAAAGTTCAAACTGTAAGGTAATAGAAAGAATACATGCTCCTTTACAAATCAGCCCACTATTAGGTAATGGATTTGTTGACGTTACAATGTTTTTCTTTAATGATTAAAAGAAGATTGATAGCGATTGATAGCAATTCTAACATTAAGAAAAGAAGAGAAGCTATCAAGGAGAAATGTGTATGTTCGCATGTCTCTAATATGATTTATATAATAGTTGGAGGATGGTTTAAAATATATATATATATATATATATATATATATATATATATATAATATATATATATATATATATATATATATATATATATATATATATATATATATATATATATATATATATATATATATATATATATATATATATATATATATATATATATATATATATATATATATATATATATATTTTTCTAAAATAAGCTAAAAGCAAATTTGAAATTTGTAAATAAACAAAAAAATCAATAAACGTATAGAATTTGTTGAAAAATTTGAGAAGGAATTACTCTTATTTGATTGCAGTAAATTTGATATGAATTTGAAAACTAAATTTCGTATTGAATGAAAATTTTGGTACAATAATTCATAAAATATGTGTCATTCAGTGCTTTGCATATTCTCAAATTTGAAGAGCATTTTTTGTCAGAAGTTTTACGAAAATGTAAGCTTATATACTTCATCCTCAATAAAACATTGTGATTGCCTCTGAAATTAATTTTCACTAATATATTTTTCTTAAAACATGTCCCAAAACTAAGATGTCTAACATTACAAATGACAGAATTGCAAACAAATATAGTGTAATGAAAGATATATTAAACAGAAAAAAAGTTGAAAACTTCTTGGAAAATGATAAATTAGACTTATAGTATTTTTTAATTCTTCTGCTATTCAACAATGCAATGCAATCAATAATATGCACTTTCTTTGAGCGTAAGGACAAACAACAAATTTCATATGAGAGATTTATCATATTCAGCTAATAGAGAATTAGATGTCCATTTAGAAAATACAATGAAAAATATTCTTTTAAATTAATGTGCTCACAGTAATGTCAGCTTTTACTTTTGATTCGTGTTAAATTAGCTATAAAAAATTTAAAAAAGTATATTGAAAATCT